>JBAMAX010000140.1:0-61688 GCA_037043745.1 Chymomyza amoena
CGGACAAAGTTGATATTTTTTTCTTTAAATGGCCATAACTTCTAAACGAGAAGGGATAGAGCAAAAAGAAAACCAGATTCGCATTCTTTTTAATGTTTTAAATGTATTAAATATATTGAATTTTGAAAAGTATTTTGTTAATTAAACGAGTCTAATTGTTCGTTAGCTCCAACCTTGATATAAAACTCAAAGTACTTTTTTTTTACACCTTTTAGTTACTTTTTATTTCCTGCGTATATCTTGATAAAGGCACAAATTTTAATGTCTGCTACTTTCGTTTCCTGATTAATTTAGCCATTAAGCTTCCAAAGGCTTTTTATTTATTAATCACTTTATGGCGTTGACAAATGCAATTAGGAAACCTGTGTTTTGCTGTCGACCTTGTTGAATTAATCATGACAGCTCATTTAAAGCATTTTTCAACACATTTTGATTAAGATTCAAGTTCAAGTTGAATGCTGTTATTATTAATTTTGTTGAGGAGTCAAAAAATTTTAATTGTGTATAAATTGAATACTCAATTTGTGTTTTTTTTTTAACCCCCGACGCAAAAAGAGGGGTGTTATAAGTTTGACGTGTCTGTTTGTCTGTTTGTCTGTCTGTCTATGGCATCGTAGCTCCCGAACGCATGCAGTGATTTCACTTTAGTTTTTTTTGTATTAAAGGTGAATTATGTGCGAGTGTTGTTAGACATGTTTGATGAAAATCGGTTGAGCCGTTTAAAAGTTGTGGGGAGTAAAAGTGGGGAGAAAAACATCAACTTTGTCCGATTGGCTTAAAATTTGGTCCTATTGTAGCTGACGACGTCACTGATTCGAATCTGAGGTTATTTTTGCTCTATCTCTTCTCGTTTAGAAGTAATGGCCATTTGAAGTTAAAAACATAAACTTTGTCCGATTGGCTTAAAATTTGGTCCTATTGAAGCTGACGACGCCACTGATTCGAATCTGAGGTTATTTTTTCTCTATCTCTTCGCGTTTTTGCTCTATCTCTTCGCGTTTAGAAGTTATGGGCATTTGAAGTTAAAAGCATAAACTTTGTCCGATTGGCTTAAAATTTGGTCCTATTGAAGCTGACGACGCCACTGATTCTAATCTGAGGTTATTTTTGCTCTATCTCTTCGCGTTTAGAAGTTATGGCCATTTGAAGTTAAAAACATAAACTTTGTCCGATTGGCTTAAAATTTGGTCCTATTGAAGCTGACGACGCCACTGATTCGAATCTGAGGCTATTTTTGCTCTATCTCTTCGCGTTTTTGCTCCATCTCTTCGCGTTTAGAAGTAATGGCTATTTGAAGTTAAAAACATAAACTTTGTCCGATTGGCTTAAAATTTGGTCCTATTGAAGCTGACGACGCCACTGATTCTAATCTGAGGTTATTTTTGCTCTATCTCTTCGCGTTTAGAAGTTATGGCCATTTGAAGTTAAAAACATAAACTTTGTACGATTGGCTTAAAATTTGGTCCTATTGAAGCTGACGACGCCACTGATTCGAATCTGAGGTTATTTTTTCTCTATCTCTTCGCGTTTTTGCTCTATCTCTTCGCGTTTAGAAGTTATGGCTATTTGAAGTTAAAAGCATCAACTTTGTCCGATTGGCCTAAAATTTGGTCCTATTGAAGCTGACGACGCCACTGATTCGAAAATGTGGTTATTTTTGCTCTATCTCTTCTCGTTTAGAAGTTATGGCCATTTGAAGTTAAAAGCATCAACTTTGTCCGATTGGCCTAAAATTTGTTCCTATTGAAGCTGACGACGCCACTGATTCGAATCTGAGGTTATTTTTTCTCTATCTCTTCGCGTTTTTGCTCTATCTCTTCGCGTTTAGAAGTTATGGCTATTTGAAGTTAAAAACATAAACTTTGTCCGCTTGGCTTAAAATTTGGTCATATTGAAGCTGACGACGCCACTGATTCGAATCTGAGGTTATTTTTTCTCTATCTCTTCGCGTTTTTGCTCTATCTCTTCGCGTTTAGAAGTTATGGCTATTTGAAGTTAAAAACATAAACTTTGTCCGATTGGCTTAAAATTTGGTCATATTGAAGCTGACGACGCCACTGATTCGAATCTGAGGTTATTTTTGCTCTATCTCTTCGCGTTTTGGCTCTATCTCTTCGCGTTTAGAAGTTATGGCTATTTGAAGTTAAAAACATAAACTTTGTCCGATTGGCTTAAAATTTGGTCCTATTGTTGCTGACGACGCCACTGATTCGAATCTGAGGCTATTTTTGCTCTATCTCTTCTCGTTTAGAAGTTATGGCCATTTGAAGTTAAAAGCATCAACTTTGTCCGATTGGCCTAAAATTTGGTCCTATTGAAGCTGACGACGCCACTGATTCGAAAATGTGGTTATTTTTGCTCTATCTCTTCTCGTTTAGAAGTTATGGCCATTTGAAGTTAAAAGCATCAACTTTGTCCGATTGGCCTAAAATTTGGTCCTATTGAAGCTGACGACGCCACTGATTCGAATCTGAGGTTATTTTTCTCTATCTCTTCGCGTTTTTGCTCTATCTCTTCGCGTTTAGAAGTTATGGCTATTTGAAGTTAAAAACATAAACTTTGTCCGATTGGCTTAAAATTTGGTCATATTGAAGCTGACGACGCCACTGATTCGAATCTGAGGTTATTTTTTCTCTATCTCTTCGCGTTTTTGCTCTATCTCTTCGCGTTTAGAAGTTATGGCTATTTGAAGTTAAAAACATAAACTTTGTCCGATTGGCTTAAAATTTGGTCATATTGAAGCTGACGACGCCACTGATTCGAATCTGAGGTTATTTTTGCTCTATCTCTTCGCGTTTAGAAGTAATGGCCATTTGAAGTTAAAAACATCAACTTTGTCCGATTGGCTTAAAATTTGTCTGTCTGACTGTCTGTCTATCTGTGGCATCATAACTCCCGAACGCATGCAGTGATTTCAATTTATTTTTTTTTGTATTAAAGGTGACACTTATGTGCGAGTGTTCCTAGACATGTTTGATGAAAATCTGTCGAGCCGTTTAAAAGTTGTGGGGAGTGAAAGTGGGGAGAATGCGTAAAAAAAAGCAAACGAGCTTGACCTTAAATGTAATCTATACCATAACAAGAATCTAAATTATAGTAAGTATATTATAATATACTAAAGTCTAACTTAACCTAACCTACCTATAAAAAGTATGAAATAAAAAATTAAATTAAAAATTTAAAAAACCCCCGAACTTAAGTAATTTTCATTTAAAAAGTGAAAAATAATAAAAGAAACTTAATGTTAAAGTACCTAAGAATCTATTAATAATTCTAAAAAAAATACGTCGCGTTGGGGGACCGCTCCTAAACTAACAATTTAAATACAAATAGTCTAATTAAGCAACAAAGATTAACTTAAAAACAAAATTAGAAAATACTTCAAAAACTTTCATAGAATTTCTTCAAAAAATTTGCATGAAAGATACGACCGTCAACGACGTCTGCCCTCGCGTGTCCCCCAACGCGACGTATTTTTTTTAGAATTATTAATAGATTCTTAGGTACTTTAACATTAAGTTTCTTTTATTATTTTTCACTTTTTAAATGAAAATTACTTAAGTTCGGGGGTTTTTTAAATTTTTAATTTTTTATAAATTAAATGCTGTTTGGATTTGTATATCACACAAGGCGTATACTTAATCGTATGCTGCGTTGGTCACTCTAAAACATTTTTTATAGGTAGTTTTTGATACAAGCACCTAAAAGTATGCTGCAATATTTTCTTTTCTTTTCAAGCGCCGGTTTGATTTTTTGCAGATTATTGAAAGAGAATTTTTTTTTTAAATAAATTATTATTAAATAAGCTAATGCCAAAAATATAATTTTTATTTTATTGAATTTAATTTAATATAATTTTTTTTAATTTTATAATTAAATTAAAAAAAAGTAATATGGTATTGTGGGTGTAAATGTCCGAACATCCTCTGCGAAATCATGCAAAGACTACTGAATGAAGTTGATCAGTGCATGTGGGCTAGGTGTTAATGCCAGCTAAACGGAACTAATTATAGTATGTCCACAAGAAAACATAAACTACCAGATGCTAGACCCCCGTGCATAAATGGAATCACATTAGCATTTAGCGAAAAGGCACGTTACCTAGGACTTAAAGTCAGACAGGAAACTTTTTTGGAATCTAAATGTTGATGATAGAGTGAGAAAAGCGGCGATAGCCCTATACTTATCAAAAGGAGCAGTAGGAGCAAGGTGGGGTCTAAAACCTTATGGTGTTCACTGGATTTAAACAGCGATAGCAAGGCCAATTCTATCCTACGGAGTTCTGGTATGATGGCCGGCGTTGAACAGAGCATGAATTCCATCCAAAGAGCGGCTAGATTGAGAATCAGCGGCGCCCTTAGAACGACCCCTATAGCAGCATTAAAATCCATGCTGCATCTATTGCCGATAGATCTATATAGTAAGCAAATAACCGTCAAATCGGCCTTATAGCTAAGATAATCTTCGGATCTAGCCATAAGTATTAGAGGACACACTAATTCCCAGAACCGCTGACTTTTCTAACTCATTGGAGTTATTCTTAGACAAACCGTTTAGTGTAAGTTGGGACAATGGTATACCATACTGCAATAGCAAGATAACCATTTTTACGGATGGATCTAAGCTCAATGATTAGGTGGGAGGTGGTGTCTATTCGGGATCGGCATTAACAAATCCATTCGCTTACCAGATCATTGTAGTGTTTTCCAAGCAGAAGTCATAGCTATAATGGAAAGTATTCTCATAATTAAGAATCCTGTTTTAACCGAAAGGGAAATTCAGATCTATTCTGACAGTCAGGCTGTTTTAAAAGCACAACAATCAGTTAGCCTCACATCCAAAACAGTAATGGAATGTTACGAGCTTTTACAAGATACTACTAAATTCTTCACCATAAATCTGCTTTGGGTACCAGGTCACCGAGATATCGTAGACAATTGCAAGGCAGAACTAGCTAGACGGGGTACAGCTGTATCACTTCAGCCGGATAAGGCGTTGGTGCCTTTATCACCAGGAACGTTCTAGATAGAAGATGCAAACTATAGATGGGAACAAACTGGTACCTTAATGGTCTTATTCGTAGGAAAACTGGGCGCAATGGGGCTTGAGGACCACGTAACTTTTAAAACTCAGCAGACTATACAACAGAGCCATGATAGGGGCACTTACTGGGCATTGTCTTATAGAGGTGGAGAACTATCGATAGTACTATCGTCAACTATCGAAGGTAGTGAAATTACTATCGTCGACTATCGATGGCGGCGACTAACGATAGTTTTCCACCTCTATTGTTCTATTGGTAGGCACGCTAATAGATTGGGTGTGCCGCATTTTGACTACTGTAGAAGCTGTCCGGAGGTAGAAGAGAAGGAAACAGTGAAGTACCTCCTGTGTGGATGCATGGCACTATGCAGGAGGACGCTGAAGGGACTGGGTTCCGAAACTTTTGGGAATATAACTGAATTCGCAGGAATCAGAATAAATAAGATAAATTCGTTTATTAAATCGACAGGTTGGTTCAAATAGGATACCTGGCAAAGCAAAGTAAGGACTAACTCAAGAGGCATCACAACGGGCTTTTCATAGTCCTAGGTGTGTAGAAGACAACCACTTCTACCTAACTACCTACCTTAGATGCAAAACGATCGCTAGCCCAAATGGTAATTTTTTTTTGTAGTTTGGGTGTGCGAACTTCATTTTGGAAAACTTTTTTTTTCCCATATATTCTCTCAAATATATATATATATAAATATATAAACATAACTTTTTATGCACAAACAAAAAAAATTCGCCTAAATGTTTGCCGCAGCTCGTATCAAAAGTTTTCTTATCATTCCAAATTTTGTCCATTGGGTACCAGACAATGGAAACCAAATCGAAAAAGAACCAACACGTGCTGCATTATCAAATGGACAATTTTTGGACTTTAACCACAATTTTAACAATATGACTAAAGAATTTCTTATATAAACATAATAACCCAATATAACGCAATAGCTGACATAAAAAAATGAATCATTTCTAATGACTTTATATTATGAAATAATCAATTATCTAGAGAGTCCAATTTTAACCCAAATCAATGCTATAAATTTCTATTTATGTCAGCTTTGACATTTAATAAGACTAATTTTGAAATCGATTACTGCTTGTTAAGATGTTCGATAAACTTGTTGGTTATCTTGTATAAAGAGTTTTAAAGACATTTTTGTTCTATAATAGTAAAAATTTAATAGAGCCTATGCTAGATGGTGATAAGGAGGTCTGATAGATAGTTTTTTTATACAATACAATATAATACGTCATGTAATTGACGAATAGTTCCCAAGTTGGACATCCAAAGTAGTGGGGACTTAGGAGAGCGGTGAGCATTGGAATGATAATGGGGAAATGTTTGCATTAAATGCTCAATTTTACATTTGATAAGAACCTCTAATAATAACAATGTATTTTCTTTTGCGTTAACGATTTATATATTATCTATATTTATTGCTGATAAGACTTCTTATTCTTTTTCTGTTTATTGCAGCTCAGATAAATAATGCTACATCCGATTTCTGCCTAGGTGAATTTAAAAAGAATTTTTTTATCTAAAAAAACTCCACCTGGTTTCTTGTGATTTGAAGTATCAAATTAAGGTAAGTCTTTTGTGTATTACAATCATAAAGCGTGACTATTAAATCTTGGAAAATGAAAACATACTCGAGAATGTTTATTAAGTGCATAATAATCTAAAGTAGTTGTTATAAAATAAGCCATAAAAGAACGTGCTTAGCCCAGTTCACTGCCTGGTTGTTACGATGACGCCATAATTCTTTAAAAAGATTAATAATACTACGATGCATTAGAGTAACCAAAGATTATTCTGGATTTAATTTTTGTGGATTGTTGAACCGTTTTGGCTTATCTTTACCTATACGAGGTGTGTTCGAAAAGTAAGGCAACTTAAGTAATTTCACGGGCAACGTATTTTCGATTATCGATTTTTTGTTTTGTTGTGTTGGTACACTCTTCCCGAACATCTGTACCAAATTTCAAGTGAATGGCATTTCCTGTTTGGTTGTGAGAGGCGTAAAGGTTATAAGTGTTTTGCGTGCTCGGCGATTGCATATCTATAAATACAATTATACTACTTTGGGCTTATAAATGATATACTATGATTATTTTGTTGCATATAAGAAAATGTGTGGCAAATAGTGGTTAAACCATGTCTATAAAAGGTTATAAAAGCGTGCGCAGTAGACGTTTGTTGATTAATATCGATATCTTGTTCCATTCCCTAATATGAAAAGTACACTGTCCAAAGAAATACCTTTTCGAATTTCCGAATGGTATATTAGTTTGTCTAATTAAATGAAAATATGATCTATATCTCCACCAAAAGATGTACGGTATTGTTGATCATTTTATGGGACCTTAGTGGCCCATTTTATGATATCTTCAGCTAGATTGGCGAATAATTTGAAAACTGTGATACATAAAAAAAATAGGAACTTTTGATTATTTCTTATTTTTATGGGTGTTAGATGTACTGCGAGGCCCTATGCTCCACTGGGTTTTAAGGATAGCCGGTAAAGAAGAAGATGTACTTGATAGTGGATCTATTGTAATCTCTGCTCTTCTAAAAGTCCAATGACCAGCTTATATTCCAGTACTTTGTTTGGACTTAGGGTAATAACGAGCTCCGGTAAGAGAACGTACATGCTCATACATTCATGTAGTAAATGCACTGAAATTTCTTTCTCCATGCTATAGTAACTGCATAATCCAATGTCCACTAGGCCAATTTTATTAAGGGTACTGCGGAGACTACAGTATCCGGTCACCATGCCCATCAGGTTCCTCGCGATATTTTTCCCTTGAGTTATCATGAGATTGAACCTTTTATGGTTGTAGAGCGAGGGTAGAGAGGAGGTTTTTTGACTGAAATCCGGCTATCTGTCCCGAGTGTCTTTTGTTATACTCCTCTATTCTTAATAGGCCCCCTACCACGTGGTTGCCAATCACAAAGTATAGTTCAGGTCCGATTAACGGTGTTGATGAACCTGTTCTTGCTAGTTTGTCTGCCAGCTCATTTCCAGCGTTGTTGTTGTGTCCTGGATGCCATCGTATTGTGAGCTTGTTTCTGACCTGTCTCTCTAATTTGTCCAGTGCAGTTCACACTTCGTTGACCAGCCTTGATGTGGTCTTGGCTCTGGTTAGCGATTTTATCGCTGCTTGACTGTCTGACTGGATGGAGATATTTTTGTCGTGATAATTCTTTTGCATATTGAATTCTGCACACCTAGCAATAGCAATAGCCTTCAACCTGAAAAATGCTGGAGTGACTCGAGATATTTATTCCTGAATCCTCAGGCCACTTTATTATAATGATTACAATTTAAAAAAAGTTAAATCTTTAAAAGATATCATCATAATTATACAAATTTTTGTCTCCGTTTCCCATAAACAAGCTTATCTAAAGAAAAAAAAAACACATTCAGTTCATCAATGCATTACACCACAATATACAAAATGCCCACAATTTTAATTTGCTATCTCATTTATGTCTAAAACTACCAAATCGATGATCCCATATATAAATATATTTCCAAAAATTTACAATGTACTCATATCAATGGAATTACTATAAGAACATTGTAAAAACCGTTCACAAAATTAAAAATTTTAATCAAGATTTAGGAAAATCTTGAAAATTATTAGAACTAAAAATTCGGCAAAAATAATCAATATTCCTAAAAATTCTGAAGTTACGTTGAAAGCATATGGCATAAATGTTTCGATCTGGATTTTTCCAGATTTTTAATTTAAAACCCTATACCTCTACCAAGGTCAAAGCATACGAGTTGTGCAATATAAGTACTTGACACAAAAATATTTATCATAAGCTTGGACAGCCTTCAGATTTCTCAATCCGTTAGTTCGCCTCTGAACCCTTCCGTCTTTCCGTAATACCGTTTGTAGGAGCACCTAGATTTAGTCAGGTTAAAAAATTCAATCTTATTAGAACCTGCCCATAATACCACTCCAAATGCAGGCTATTTTTTGTATCATACACCTCTTCTTCATCGAAGAATTTTACGCTTTTTATTTAACACAGATATTCGCTATATTTATATGCAACAAATTTGGTGTAGGTCAGGGGCGTAGCGGTAATTTATTGAATCGAGTCGGCATTTCGAGGCTCATCACCCCCCTACATTCAACGGCCTCGCTTCGCCACTGGTATAGGTATAACCTTATTTAGGTGTTCGAAACAAAACGATATAAACTTTTTATATATGGATCCTACCACTCAACATAACCGATTTATTTCTCTTTCATGACTCAATATATTCTTATAAGCTTAAGATATTTTGAATGCCATTTTTAAACTAATTTGAACGATATCATAATAGGCAAAAATTTTCGGAAGTTATTCATTCAATGTGTGACCATGACAACCCGTTCTCGGGGTACGGCCAACCTCAACAGCTCTCACCAGGCGCCTCTGCCTTGCGTGCGCCTTTTCCAATTAGAAATACCAAGGGAGGATCGGTTCTCCTCTACTTGATCTTTCCATCGGAGTCGTGGTCGTCCGCTTCGTCTTCCTGCGTCGGCTTTCGCTTCGAATACGTTTCTCGTTTGAGCATCGGAAGTTATAAGAAGCTGTTAATAATATTTGTCACCAAAATTTTTCCAATCCTACATAGCTACAAGCACTTTGGACGCAAGTTTGCTGATATGTAATATTTTCGCCGAAAATTTTTTAAGCAGCTTCTTTCTTCTTTTAATCTTTTAACCCCTTGACGAGCATAGGGCCTCCCTTAAGATGCTAAAATTACCTTATTCTTCATGCAGATGTGCCAACTAAACTACGCAATGTCCAAGTTTTCAAAAAATAAAAAACACTCGCTCCTCCGTAGACGTTCCCTTTAATGCGTCCATAATAAACAACATTTTATCCCAATCGGTAGAAAAGCTAGACCTTAAGAATCTGCTGTGCTCGGTAATAGCCCCTAAACTTCACATGTAGTCCCTTTCCCGCAACAAATTTACCTTTCATATCAGCCTTAGGAGAATTTGTTTCTTTTATCATCATCATTCGGTAATTATATGTATGCTGCGATGATTCCTCTTCGATCTCAATGAAACTGAGAGGGTAGGGATACGTATCTATACTACGGGACCACATTTTACGTATTTTCAAATAAAGAGCCCAAAGTTTTCCTAGAGATTTTCCTACATGACAAAAACCTTGTCCATTTTGCTGTCTAGTGATTAAACCTGGTATTATCAAGACCTCTCCAAAGGGTCATGCTGTATCAGTGCGGTTCCTTAGTTGCATAGTTGGTTTCTCGCCTTGCAATGTTCCATAAGAGAATAGTTTTTTTTATATGTAGGAACCAAGGAGTTGGAGTTTCGTCTAGAAATATAGTTTTCTGGTCTGTCTGCCAATTATACTGAAGGTCCAAAGCGCCAATAGTATCTTCGCCTGAGTGGTCCTATCCAGCTTATTAGCTTTTAGTTTAGTTTGGTTCCCGCAAAGATTCGAAGGCTTATGTATTGGAGGTGGTTGTCGGTGACGTAGTGGTAGCGTACTCGTCTCTAAAATCGAAGGTAGGTGGTTCGCGACCCCGCCGTACTGGTGTATTTGCCTAGCACTGGCATCGCTAGTTCAAAATACGATATTTGCCATAGAAAGAAAGCCTCTCTTAATTAAACATATCGTCGTTCGGATTCGGCTATAAACTGTAGGTCTCTGTTCTGTTCGAACAGTTATTAATAGATATTCCCATGCCCCTCCCAGGGGTCACTCAGGTAATTATATATGTATAAGAGCAGAGGTTTTGCAGCACCGTTCCTGGCCTGCTACCTCGTTTCCGGGAATATTCGTATGTCCATCAAATGGAGATATAATTTCATAGTACCTTTCTACTAACTCAACACCTACTGTGTTCCCTTCGATGTTCGTATGTCTCTCTAAGAAAGGTATTAGATGTTTATATGTCTGTCAAAGAGAGGAAGATATATATAACATAGAGATAGGCAGATATATAGAAAGAGAGATAGAGAGTGATAGAGTACGAGAGATAGAGAGAGGGAAAAGAGAGATTAAAATTCACAGCGGCTTGCAGCGCCATGACACTTTCGCTTAATTAGGGAGATATTATTCCATAGTTATAGATTAAATTTGAAGAGCAGCTATCTTGGCTTGACTGATAGTATTCCATTTTAAATATATACCCCTGACGAATGCCTTAACCACTCATTCAAGGGCAATCATTTTGCATTTTTTTGTCGAGGGTTAATCTATATCTCTGCCATTTTCTTTTCTAATTCTGGCAACTATAGTTTATGAATCTACTTACTATACTCTATTCTATATTTAATTTTTGCCAAAATGATAAGGTTAGCCATGGGACAAGCATTCACTTGTCCAGCACAGTGATTACGCGTGTCATCGTAAACTTCGTATAGGACTTATCAGCGCCATCGATGGTATCACCGGAAAGATACCACTTTGGATGCGCAAAAATTACTCATACGGTCGCGAGGGAAGCACAATATTTTTTTTTAATTATTGGCAGCACTTGAGAATTCAATCACTACGTCAATTGACTGATTGGAATATTTATAAGATAGTAGAATTTGAATTAAATTATACTATGCATAGGTTATTTAATAGCCGCCATGAATAGGCGTAATAGGAAAACCATGACGTATAGTTCAACTTTGATCTGTTGTAAGCAAAGAGAAGGCAGTATTATACACATAATGCATTGTTTTAGGCTATAAATCATATGGCGGGACGTCCCAATCGTCGAACGTTGCGAAATAAGGCTAGCAAATATTGGGTATCTAATCGTTTGGCAAAGCTTGTCATACAAACTGGGCCATATATTTATTGGCAAGTCGCACGCTGCTCGCAGCTAGTCTTAGTTGAGCATTGAGCGGAGCAGGTTGAACCAAATCGAGAACCTAGAAAAAGTATTAACGTGTGCAAAAATGCAGCTATACGGTTATATAGGATTTATGTTGTTGTTGTTGGCGCTGGAGGCGTGGGCGGCGCCTGTAGTCTTGCCTGCGGGCGTCTCTGATGCGGAGGAGGCAGCGGGCTTTGTGGAGGGTGATATGCAGCTTACATCAGCGGAACAGCTGGCGCTGCAACATGGTCAACTGGCACGCAATGGACTTATAGCCACAGAGAGACGTTGGCCCAATAATTTCATAATCTACAAGCTGTCCAATGACTTTGGTAAGTTAAAGAGGATCAACTGTTGAGGAACTACAACTAACGTGTCCATGTTCCTGTTTAGATGCTGCACACAAGGCAGCCATTTTGACAGCCATTGAAACGCTGGAGACGAACAGCTGCGTGCGTTTCCGCGAGGCCACAGATGCAGATACCGCTTATCTGGATATAAGCGCTAAACCTGGAGGCTGTTATACTGCGGTGGGCTATCGCGGTGCGGTGCAGGAAATGAATCTGGAGATCTATCCCATTGGTGAGGGCTGTTTTCGCGCGGGCACTATCCTACATGAGTTTATGCATGCCATGGGTTTCTATCATCAGCAAAGCTCCGCCATACGCGATGACTATATAAAAGTGATCTATGACAATGTCGTGCCCGGCAAGGAGTTTAATTTTGATAAATATGCGCCCAGTGTGGTAACAGATTTCGATATGGGCTATGACTATGACAGTTGTTTGCACTATCGACCCGGCGCCTTTTCCATCAATGGCGAGGATACCATAGTGCCACTTGATCCCACAGCACAGATAGGACAACGCACAGGCCTGAGCACAAAGGATATAGAAAAAATTAATATTATGCACAAATGTCCCATATTGTTATAGGTAACAAGTTGGAAAGTTTAAAGCACATTTGCTTAGTATTAAAAAAATTGTGATATACCCTGCTGCCAATTTTTCGGTAGCCATTGCCGCCATTTATGGCCAGATTTAGAAATCTAAAATATCATTCATGTTGTATTTATTAGCACAGCCAGCATAATAAAAAAAAAACGGTTGCTAAAATTAAACTGATAAGATGTAAAATTTCTTATCTTTTTGGGGTTTACTGACATTTTGACAAATTTATACCGCTTTGTGCGTGGGCAGCTAGGTCAAGGCCAATGCACTGCCACGCCCACAGACATTATTCAGAAAATTTTTGGAATGCAATTTTACTTTCAATTAAACCAAAACAAGGCAACGTTGTAGCAAAAGTAGCAGCTGTTTGGTAGCATTTTCTGGCATACCACAGCCATAGGAGCAGGAATTGCAGCAAGCTTAGGCTTCCAGACATGCTACCCCGAGGAATAGAGAGACCCATGTGTCGGTTTTGTAATTGCCTGCTACTAATGCGATTTATATGCAAGATGCAAATTCAAAACTTGCAGCAAATGGCAACAGCTTTGTGGAGAGACCCCCTCTTGGTGGTGGAGGCACTAGAACCATAGACATAGAAACTATAGCACTCAATTCTCACATTTTGACAGCGCCATGTTAGACCATAAATTTGATTTTCGTTACGACGACGACATGAACGCCAAAATGTCTTTTTGCGCATTGTTTCATTCGAAATTAGAAACTGAGATGGCAACACTGGCACACACACACATACATGCAACAAGAGGGAGTCCTCTGTACAAGTTTGTGCCAAAAGTGCTTAAATTACCATAAAGCAGTAAAACCAAAATTGAGGCTTGCCTAAATTGAAAGGTTTGAAAAAGTTATTATAGGATTTTAAATTCATTCGTGAAATACAAGAAGGTGGTAGACGTATTGCTGCCCGACCTGTAATGCCAAATTAGGATCATACTCTTTCCAAACGATTTCTGTTACTTCGATTTTCCTTAAACCTGGCCTAGACTGAATAAAGAATTGCTCTGCATTCATTTCATTCTGTTTCCCTTTGGCTATTGTAATGCTATGTAGATATTGACAGCTTAGGTCTATGGGTCTAATCTCCTAGGCTATCAATAGAGGATATATAAAACTTCTTCCAGGTCGTAGACAGTCCGTGTTGGACCTAAGCCTTTCGAATAACAGCACTCCACTCTTCTCTATCTGTCACTCTGTCTTTCCAATTACTATTACTACTACTATTGTGGCCATTACAATCGGTTATCGGTCTTGTCCGCGGTAAATTATCCTACACCATCGGTTTCTATCCAGTACTTGCTGGCACCGATACAATCCACAGGGTACGAAGATCCTCCGTTGCTTGGTCTTTCCATCGCAGAAGCAGACGTACCTGCCTTCGTCGACCTTCCAGTGATCTCAGGTCGAATACCTTTTTGGCTGGAGCATTATCATCCATTTGTGCAACATGATCTAACCAGCGCAGAGTAGTTGTATGTGCTGAACTAGTTCAGTGTCGCCGTATGGCTCAGTTCGTGATTCATTCGAATACGGTTTCACATTTATCGGTCCAAAGATACGTCGAAGGATTTTTCTATAGAAAGCCCCTAAAATCGCCTTATTGGATGATGACTTTGTCCATGTGGTTTGAAACCGAGTGCTTTGTTGCAAAAGGAACTTAAACGGAGGATATGCTCCAAGATGAACATGCTCTAATAGCAATCTGAGTTAATACAGTTGCTTTGCTCCCCTAGTTCCCTTGTGAAGGATACTAAGGGCGCAAATCTCCATGGCATGATTCTCTGCTTGAAACACATGGGCCAGATGCCCATTGCAGTAAAGATTCTGATGTTGAGTCCAACGACTCCCAACACCTACACCTTGCTCAGTTTTGGACCCATCCGTGAACCATTGTTGCCACCGGAGGTTTGCACAAGTGCTGCCATCAGCCCAAATCTCCCGACTTGGGAGAAGAGATCTTAATTTTTTGCTATGAAAAAATTCCGTGATCATAAGATCTGTTTTAGAGCAGATGGATACGTCAGGAAGGGAATATGTAAGTGCGGCATGACCAGTATCACTTTCTAAGAGGGATCTGGATACGTAGTAGACTCAGCATGGCGGACTTTTGGATGAAAATGTGCAGTGGTGTGAGTCCATGGACTGCCTCGATGACAGCTGTCAGACAGACACTCATAGCTCCCGAGAGAGATATGCATACTAATCTTTGGAGCTTGCTACATTTCTTACGCGCCGTAGATAAGCACGTGTATGATGAGGGATTTGTAAAGGATTATTTTCGCTTGTCGAGATGGGGCTTTACTCTTAAATTCCTAACTTAGCCGAAAGTAACACCGATTAGCATTGGTACGTCGACTTATTTCCATGCTGACGTAATTTTTTGTGTCGTGAATACTGTTTCCTAAGTACACGAAATCTTTCACAGCTTCCAAGTAGAAGGTATCTATTCCCCACGGTGTCGTGTTCTTACTTGTAGATAGCAGGTATATCATCTTCTTTCCAATTAGTGATTTCAGTTCTTCGTAGATCTTTCTGTATTCCGTTTATCCATCTAATATGTGGTCGACCTCTTTTTCTGCAAACTAGTGCCCACAAAACTTTTCTTTGATGGCCTGTTTTCGGGAAATCGTGTAACATAGCCCATTTTAATATATAAATGTTAATTTTTGTAATTATTAAGTATGTATACATAAAGAACGCTGTATCCGAAACTTCTATTAGAATTGGCCCAAAGTGTTTTGATTTTATCCTCAAATAACCCTTAACAAAAAAAAGTTATTTTGGAGGCTTACTCAGAATCCTGACATGCTGCGGCTTTTTTGATACTGGATTCGGGTTCGTTGATCCCAAAAACACATAAAAAACCTCGTGGATCAATCAGTTTCGAAAAAGATTTATGTGTAGTTTTTCTAGGTAAGAGTAGAAAGTAGAGCCGCTGGAGGAATTTCGACAGGGGACTCGAATTCAGCGGTTTTTACCCAGTTCTCAGGACTTTTTTTTTGTGTCTTTAGTTTGAATTGAACAAAAATGTTGTCCGAAGATGGTTTTGCCTATATATGTGTCATTCATCATTCTACTTTCAACCAAATCGGGTATTTTAATATATATTTAAAGAAAAAAACGTATATAGTATGTATCGAACTTAATCGGATTGGCTATACCACCTATGACATCGTTTGACGTTTGCAAATATAATAGACAGACAATTGAAATCGAAAAATGCAGAATTTACTGATAAGACATATCTCTATATTGGATCCCGACGTCAATTTGCAACAGATGTTCACGAAAACCGGCTTTTTTAGTTTTGGGTTGCCCGAAGTAAAATATAACGGTCTCTTTGTAAGACTCCCCACTACCCATCCAAATGGTTCGACCGTACTTAGCCGCTCCATTTGCAGAAATACAGCCCTAATACGTTGTCTGACCTGTAGGTAATATATCAAAGCTGTCGTAGGCCATGTTAGAAAAGACCGCCTCTGTAAACCGGCACAGGGTCACAAAAGTTATTTATTAGGATAATTAAATATACAATGAATAAATAATACAACCAAAAGTATGTTTAAAAATGTTCTACAAAAGTTTACCATTACAACTTATAGGGTAAATACAGACCAAGAAACTTATTAATTTTTATCTAACTAGGGCGACGCAAATGAATGAGACAAATAACCCTCCTATGTTTTTGAACACCATGTATGTATGTGCATCTGTTCGCTCGTAACCTTTGAAGATCTTATCATAAAATGGCTAATAAGGTATCGCTAAAAGCGTATTGAAAGTCAGCTGGTTGTAGGCTATGTGATGTCTATGTAATGACATCAGAAAAGCTTTAAAACAAATCCAGAAGAGTCCCAAAAGTTAAATTCCACGAAAATCTAAAAATTGTTTTAAAAAAATTATCAGTATGATTGTAAAGGTTCTAGCGAAGTTGACCATAATAAAATATATGCTAAGCAAAGGTCAAGGAACTTCTTCATGATTATATGACTACGGCGAGAAAGATAATGTTTTTAAGGGTAATGTATTTTTTTCATCTGCTCGCTCGTAACTTATAAAGGGCTTATCATAATATGGCTCATAAGGTATCGCTAAAAGCGCATTCATTATCAGCTAGTTATAGGCTATTTGACGTCTATGTAGTAACACCAAAAGAGTATAAGGCCGAATCCAGTCGAGTCCCAGAATTCGCATTTCACGAAACTCTATAAATTGTTTCTAAAAATGATCAGTATGTTTGGAAAGATTCTACCCAGCTTAACCATTACAAAGATATTGTAAGTTCAGGCCAAGGAACTTCTTCATTTTTACTTGACTACGGCGCGATAAAAAGGAGGTTTATGTTCTTAAGCTCTATGCATAGATGTTCATCTGCTCGCTCGTGACTTATAAACGGCTTATCATAATTTGGCTAATCAGGTATCGCTAGAAGTGTATTGATTGTCAGCTGGTTCTAAGGTATGTACCGTCACCAAAAATAGATTATGGAGTTCTCAAGATTATATTGAGTTATGAAACAAAAATTGTGTTTTTCATACAAACAAAAGGGATTAATAAGCATATTTCCAAAATATTTATATTGCTGATAATGACAGCGCATTTATCAGAGTTAGAATTTAATCAAAATAATTTACTACAGAGAATAAAAAAAAATCTTTTTTTTTACCCCAAACAAATCTAGATTTTTCAGAGTCGGAAAATAAAAATTAATTTAGCTTTTTGGTCTTCTCCAACTATATTAAAAAATCAAAAAAGAAATAAATATAAAGTGACCTTTTATATACTGCATACCAGAATTACAGACCTCAAAATAATTAAAAAAGGTTTGAGATTACCTGTGTCAACCGCATTTGTAATTAAAACCCGGTGTATTTCTAACGAACGCCAAACTATATTATATACGCGATTTTTTGAGCGAATGGTCCTGTGGAGGCTTTAAAATATAGTCGACCGATTTTCATTACATTTGGGAAAGTGCTAAGAAACTCTAATAGACTTCCGAATGGCAAATTTATTACGATACCGTTCATAAATAAACTAAAAACCTGTTTTCACCCATCGAGTTCATGGGGCTGATAAACATTTATGATACATTTCCTTTTACTCCAGAGTGAAGCATAGGGCTGCAACAAAATTCTTAAGTCTACTTCTATCCGATGACATCCTTTTAATTTCATTCCAGTTCGTCTCACTTTTCTTAACTTCTTTCTCTAACTGCCTTCTCCATGTGCGTGCTGGACGCCCCCTTTTGCGTGTTCCTTGATGGTTTCATTCGCTGGTTTGCCTTGTGGTATCTTACGTGTCTTTTCTTAGCGTATGACCTATCCAGTCCCATTTTCTCTTCGTTATATTTGCCTTAATGGGATTTTGTTTTGATAGTGCTCAAGCCTCTCATTTGATATGCTTTTCGGCCATCGTATTTTTAGTATGCGTCTAAGGCATCGATTGACAAGGGCTTGAATTCGCTGCATGAACCTCGAAGCTGCATTTCAGGTTTTGCACCCGTATAGTAGGACAGATACGACATTGGACATTAAAGATTCTCAGTTTGGTGCCGCGTGATAAAGATGAGGGATTCCAGAAATTTTGGAGTTGTCCAAAGGATTTGCTGCAATTTATTGATACCTGTTTTCGATGTCTTTGGCACAGATCGTCAGAGGTCGAGATGATACATCCATATATGATATAGGGACCTGAATTGTAATCGAATTGGTACAGTGCTTCGGAACTCTACAAAAATTTCCAAACATAAAATTTGGCTAGGAAGACTTTCTTAACAATCAAATTGTCCATCGAAGATCTTTGATTCATTCCAGGTGCTCTGAAATATCTTATGGGAGCTATAAAATACAACGCCAAAATAAAAAAAATAATGATCTGTTAACGAACTGATAGACAGATAGATTATAGCTATACTCCGAAAATAACCATTAATTTCTTATAAGAATATTTAACAAAGTTTTAAGACCACAACTTTTTCATTTTGTTTCGTAAGCAATTTTGACAATATAGTGTTTATTGGAATAATTGAGAATATGCCAAAGATCCAGCTCGGGTTTATTTATTCTTTTCTCCTTTTTCAAAGTACAGGGTATCTTAAAGTTGATGGCACCCGATCCTTCAAATCCGTCTTGTTTTAATTTAAAGAACATAAAAAACGTGAAATATTCTCAGTAGAACACAACCTCTTAATTGCACTGCAATCATTTAAACATTCTTTTAGTTTCGCTCCGAACTATAGTTAGATTTACAGAGCACCTGTGCTGCAGCCCTGCCAAAATCCATTCTGAATTTATTTTCGTTGCTGCCTAAAAGTATGCTACAAAAAATGCGTACAAAATTGGTTCTGGCTGCATTGATTCGCATCGAAACTATAAATAAGCAAATATTGCAAACATTTTGATTGCATTCTATATGCAAATTAGCCAACAAACGAAGTTGCCAGACATTTTTTTAAACTCTTTCCACGCTTCGGTTTGGCAATAATTCATGCTATTTTGCTTAGATTTAAAGCCAACAACAAAAATGGTATAAAAAGCGGGGAAAAACGCGTAAGCCAAGCCATACAAACCACCACACAGAGATGAAAACTCTTGGAAAACTCGAGTGAAACAAGTACGAAAAAAATAGAAAGAAAGAAAGAAAGAAAACCAAGCCATATAAAATATGAAAAGAATTGTAGCAATTTCAGCCAAAAGCTGCAAGGAACGCAAATGTGACCAGAAAGGTTGAGGTTGTGCGGACCAAGGGTGGGGTCAGAAAACGAGCTCGGAAAAGTGCTTGGGAAAATCGCTGGAAAAAGCGACGACATGCAATTGCAGGGCTGCTGCGATTTATTGCTGACGAATCCATATTCAATTTTTAAGAAGCACATAAATGATTTATACATTTGATTTTATTTTATTTTCGTAGCAATGTGAACCAAGGAACCAACTCCAAAGGAAGCCGCAATACTTGAGTTTAGCGGAAATGCGAAATCACTTCCGCGTACAAAGTTCTTTACCAGATTGCAGAACAAAACAGGAAGTAAAGCGTAAGGTGGCGTTTGACGAAGAGGAAATACTCTGCGTTTGCAGATAGAAAGAAAATCAGAAAACCGCGTTCTATACGAATGAGAAGATAATATAATTTTTTTAATAATAATGTCGAAAATAATTTTAAATTATTGAATTTAAATGAAAATCAATATTAACATTGTGTGCGAAAATAAGTTAAGCGGAACAAGTTTTTTATCGATATATTAGATTTTTATGATTTTAGGAAACTTAATAGAGTTACCAGCCTCGTAAAATTTTTTCTTTTCCAAAATTTCTATTGCTTTCAGTAATGGGAGAATACTGGTAAACTAGCACTAAAAATAATATATTACATTTAATTAATTAATAATATATAAAAGTATTAAATAAAATAATTGCATCGACTGGGAATTGACCGTGGTCAACTCTCAACCAAATTATTTATACCTAAGTTCCCAAGCTCTAGACTGAAGTTGATCAAAATTGCTTGAATATGTCTCATACGAGCACAGTGGGAGAAATTATCGATTAAACGGAAGATAAAATTAATGAAAATATATTAAAAATATTTTTTTTTAACTCCTATTCTTGCCGATTTAATAGAGCTACTAGAAATAATTAAATATTATAAAAAAAATTTGCTTCGACTGGGATATTGAGCTTTGTCACCTTTTAAACTAATTTACCTATCCTTAAGTTCATAAGCTCTGGACTGAATTTTATTAAAACCGTTTGAACTATGTCATACAGCACAGTATGAAAATATCCATTAAGCGGAAGAAAAATTATGATAAATATTTAAAATATTTTTTTATATTCCTGTTCCTGCCTATAATATAGAGTACTAAAAATAATAAAATTTTAACAAAAAATTGCTTAGACTGGCAATCGAACTTTGTCAACTTTGAATCAATTTACACATCCTCAAGATTCCAAAGCTCTGGACTGAATTTTATCAAAATCGTTTGCCCGTATCATACAGCACAGTGGGACAAATGCTTGATTTAGATAAACGAAATGAATACCGTCTAAGATAATAAAAATACATATATTAAATAGAATATTTTCCCAAAATGTGAGGGCAATAGAATTAAATATGGGAATAATTCTATTTTTTTTTGATTATAGATTTTTTTAAATTTATTTTTTATAAAGTATTAGCATAGTATTATCTTTCAGTCACTCTCTAAATGAGCCATATGCATCAAATCTTAAGTATTCTTAAAAATGCTCGCATCATCCAAAAAATAAATATCTCATTGACATTCATATTTATGCGATACTAACAGTAGCAATTGTTGTTGACTTCCCGGAAGCTGAAGGTTTCATTTCAAACTTTATGGTATGGTATGTCAAAGTTCATAATTGACATTGTAATTATGCTATCTACCTGCTAACCAACTAGTACGCATCGCTGCCGTAGCTACCGAATATCACTGCCTCATTAAACACATTTTCGCTTTATTTAAATATCTTAGATTTGAAATTAATCAGACGACTTTCCATGAGTCAACAGTGAGCGCCACATATTTTTTTTTCTACATAAGTTTAAATACAGTAATTATGCTGAATAAAATTCAATATCAATGCATAAGCCACTTGCACCTATAGTCGAGCCTTACATCAATTGGACAACGTAGGTTCTGCAGCGTAATTTCTTCAATTTTTTTTGATTATTTTTAGGGAATTTCTCGTGAAGCATTGATAACTCTTCTCTTTAGAATGCGTCCTTATATAACATTTTTTCTATCAATAGTCATGATTTAAAAACCAAACAGACTGTCCAGCTCATAATTTTAATTTCAGGAATGTTTGCTCGGCTTGCCACTACCAAAAATGCTCTCCACCTGCTGAACAGGTGGAGAGGTGTTAAAAAACAGATGTGAGTTTCGATTGAGCTGGAACGAATCCCTATAGTTTAATATACATGTAATAAATATAACAAATTAAATTGATGGTAATAAAAAGAGAAGCAGATGTCAGAAATTTTTTGCTAGATTTGATAGGTACGAATCTCATTTTACAGACTTATGAGAACATAGTGCTCCTTAAGATTAATGTACTTCTGGTCCAATAAAAATAAAAAAATTTGATTCTAATAGGAAGGGTTGATGAATTCAGTATTTGCTAGTTCTGGTGGGAACGAATCTATTATCTATCTGAAACTCATTTAAGATCTATAAATATGTTTATAGATCAATAGATAAGAATTTGAAAAAATTTCTAACATCAATTTCGTATGAAGCCACATATGCAAACGTCACAATATATATGCATATATTTTTATGAATTACAAATGTTTGTACTTAAAAACATTGAACAAAAAAGTAAACTCAAATCTACATTTATGTACACGAAATTTAAAAAAATAATAATAAACGTCGCAAAAGCTTTTTTCCAGCTGATTCAACATATTGTTCTGTTTGAAAGCTCGCAGCTGACAAAATATTATGAGAAAACTTCAAGGTCTTTTATCATAAGCTTTTATTAATTGCCGGGAAATACAAAATTTGACAATTTTAAGGTTTGACATTTTACGTTTCATGCCTCCAGATTGTCCTTTTGCCCCACTGTGCATCACAGCTGACTAAATATCATAAGAAAAGCTAAAAGTCTTTTATCGTAAGCTTTTATTAATTGACAGGAAATAAAAAATATGACATTTATAAGAGCAGACATTTTTCTTTTCCTGCCAACAGATTGGCTTTTTCTACCACTGTGCAAAATTTGTTTGCAAAATTCCCTTGATTTTTATTTTTTATTTGAATATTTAAATTTAGGAATTTAATTTTGTTTTCTGTTAACTTTACAAAGTCGAATTTGATTGAGTTTTAGAATAAACTTAAGTCGTTTCTACCCATCTTTAATGTAAGCCATTTTTATAGTTTCATACTTTATATATTGAGTCTATTGGTAATGTCTATAAGACTTTCTTCAAGCAGCTGACAAGAATCTTTAGGTTTTTCATATTGAATTATTTTTAAATTATGATTTTCGAAGGATTGCATTTTACATGTCTCCACTGGAATTCGCAATAATTGCAAAAAGTTAAATACCTTAAAATACTCCATGATTTTGTAAATACTCAAAAAATTCTTTTAATAATCCTACAGCTCACATAAAGTGCTTTAAGTTCATATTTCATAATGAATAATTTTTCGAAGTTTCACGTCTCTGGACTTCAAGATAAAAACTGAAATTTGAAACGATGGCAAAAAGTTCAAACTAACTTAAAATACTCTATGAGTTTATAAAATTCTAAAAATTCTAAAGATATCTAAAGTTTTCTTTTATTTTTTTAAAAGTCATACTGTAAGCTGTAAGAATAAATATTTAAACACATTTTTTTCAAATTTTTATATGTAACAATTTTATTGTATTTGTTGGTGGTATTAAAAGTAAGTTTACTCCCTTTTCTATAATTTTTCGCATTAATTAATCAAATTTGTTGGGCCGATTAACTCAATTTACAAAAATCGTCTTATAATAAAGAATTTCTTTATGAGTTCGTTTCAATAGCTGCTTTCGCGAAAAAAAGGGAATTTGAAAAAAATTATTATTATTCGCAAGAATACGATTCGAAGTCAATTCGAACTCAGTCGAAATCTAGAATACCATTTGTCGGAATGCACTCGCTATGAGTTTTCAAAACGAGTCGAACTGTAGAAAAGGCCTGATTATTATTAATATTACTTCAATAATTTTTAAAAAATATTTTTAAATCTTTTTTTATAAATAGGGAATATTAATTAAATCTAAAAATTTTTTTAATTCGATTTTTTAATACTGTAATTTCATTTTGTTATTGTTACGTATATATAAAATTAGTAGTAGTGGTAGTAACTGAGGATTACTGGACCCCATTTTGTAAAGCGTTCGATCTATTCTAAAATGTCTATCCTATGTCTTAAAAATTTTATGAAATGTATCATCTATATCTATATATCTGAGAACTCCACAAGCAAAAGAGGACTATATTAAATAAGTAATTATCTTAATCAAAAATCTTAATCAATTTTTAAGTTCGTAAATCCATTTTATTGTTATTACATATAAATAAAATTAGTAGTAGAAACTGAATATTTTTATCAATCCATTCTGAAATGTCTATCCTATAAAATTTAATGAAATTTGATTGTCTATATATCAGAGGACTCCACAAGCAAAACGGAACCATAGTAAATAAGTAATTATCTTGTACACAGGTGAATATATGTTTTATAAAACGATAATTTTTTTTATCGTTCACTGGATGCTCATTAAATGAAATCTTTTTTTTCGTAGAAATGCTTCATACACTTTTCGTTTGAAAATGAATTAAATTTAAAAACAAAGTTAAATCTTACATTTAATAATATTGTAGCTGAACCTTTTGTCTTACTCGCTGTAACTTTAATAAAAATTCAACTCTACTTTAATAGTATATAAGCTACTTATAAAAAAAAAATAAATAAAATATAAACAAATAGCTTTTTTCATTTACGACGAGATAAGACTTGTTAAAAGTCTACCTTGATAATCAGTTATTGATAGATCCATGAATAATTAAAAATGTTGAACAAAATTTATTAAAGTAATATATTGGCAGGTATCGCCATCGTAAATGTAAAAAGCATTAAAATTGAAAATAAAAATCGGTTTAAAAAGTGTGCCGCTTCACGCATTTTCATGCGCAGTTTAATACCCTGTAGATTAAGGTAAAGAGTATTAATGAGATAAAGCATATTAGCTTGTAACAAAGAGAAAAAAAAGGCGAATGAGACCTCTCAAAGTTACCATTAGAATGTTCAGGAAGGATAAAAGAAGTAGTATAGAGAGACCGTGGAAAGATTTTTGAGATTATCTAAGTTAGGATAACCAAAGTGGATATTTGGCCCAATAAGGATTATTTTTTTGACTCAGAGCTTTTCCAAATCCGAAAAAAATTGTAAAATATTT
The DNA here is from genome assembly GCA_037043745.1 of Chymomyza amoena. Lineage (NCBI taxonomy): Eukaryota > Metazoa > Arthropoda > Insecta > Diptera > Drosophilidae > Chymomyza > Chymomyza amoena. Next base: position 24,826 of record JBAMAX010000140.1, read on the forward strand.
AATTTTTATTTAATTAAGGAGCATTAATTTTGCTGTAAAAACAAAATTCGTGAAAAATGAAAAAAATTTTCTATCGACTTTGTATACATTTTAAATTTTATTATAATCGGACCATAAATATCGGTCATAATCGCCTCCATAATATTTTTTTTGTTTTTTTTTTGAAGAATTTCTCTTCAATACTTATATGGGAGAGTCCAATAGAGATAAAGTAAACGCAATTTCAAGAATAAGAAACATTTTTTTTTAAACCCAGATGGGTACTTTATTTTGAAGATGCAGCGGCGATAATTTTATCTGATAACGAAAAGATATGCTAAAAATTGATCACAACCGGCTAGTTTAACAAATTTAGAATAAGTCAAAAAATATTTTGATAGGGACATTATAGTGACTAGTGTTCCATCGTGACGTTGTCTTTAAGGTTAGAGATAGTGGCTGAACGATTTACACTTTGATAAATTTTGTTCATCAGAAAACGTCATAAAAAGGTATCCTTATATCCAGCCACGGTTCTAAGACCTAAGTATCAACTGTTTAATTTTGAGATACAAACCACGAACTTTGTAGTAGTAATAAAATAAATATGTTAAAGAATCACTCCGTCGTCGTTCATTTCTTCTGCTAAATTGTTACAAACTGCTCTAGTACCTTATACTACCCTCTTTAGTAAGAGCATAAAAATCAACGCTACTTGGCTTTTTACGATTCATGTTAAGCTCAATTTTTCATATTTTTTTATATTTATGACTATGACGTCGTAAAATATTATGCTTTAATTTGATTATTTTGCAAAAAAAATATATGAGCCGAATATTGCGTATACGCAACGTTGCTGCTGCTTAAAATGTCATGAAAGGTTATTGAAACTGCATTCAAGGCATAATATCTTAATATCTCTCGATTTTTTCCACATTAACGCCTCATTCAGACTTCATGTTGTTTGTTGACTGGCCTGCAAATTCCCGATAAGATATGAATAGAATGTTGTACATTTTTATGTAGAGCTGACTTGCATTTAAAGTTGACATTCCTAAACAAAAAACTGAAAGACACGTGTTCTGGTTCTTATCTCTACTCTGGTTCAGTTTATTTACGCTTAGGTATGAGCAAGTAATTTTTTAAAACTCTGGCCATAATACAATCAACACTAATTATTTTTTGTGTTTTTGAACTATTTAAAGCGTTGCACTAATTGGCACACATATTGCAGTACAGAGGCGCGGATGGGGAGGGGCCTTTGAAGCTACACAAATTGTGTGCAGAAGTTAGAAGATATGAAACTGAGCAGCCATTTTGCGAGAGTGGAATAGTCTATAGCTATGGCTATTATTTCTTTTTAAATATATCTTTGTTTTCCAGTTTTATCTTCAATACAGATTTAGCTAACTTTCTTTCTATGCCCTTTAGCGTATCGTAAAGATGTGGTACAGTCGAGGCGGTGCTCGGCAGTGGAATATCCTGAGAAATATCAAACGGACAAACGGCCGGACAATGCTCAATCGCTTCCCGAGGTTATGATAAGCATTTTGGTATAAGGGACTTAGCGTCTGCCGCGTTTTCTTCTGTCCGTTATATACATTGCACAAATCCAGTATACTATTTGTACTTTTAAGTACTGGGTATAAAAATAGAACGAATCGTCAGAGACCTCCCAAATGTACCTAGACTATGATCAGGATAGCTAGGGAAGTCTTTATACCGTGTTTCGTGCATCTGTCCGTTCGTATGAACAGCCTACTATCTCAGAGTTGGTACGATCTAGAGCAACTAAGCTTTCAGATTGAGATCCCTTATTATTTCTATTGGAAAGAAGTTTATTTTATTTCTGTGATGTCGGGTCTGTTATAGCTACCCATCAGAGATTATTTCCTTTGGGTTCTTCGAAAATTTGACTTTTAATTCAAAACAAGTTTCAGATGGATAATTCGTTTGATTATACCCTATACTTGATGGTACAAAGGGTATATTAAGTTTGTTTAATTTTTGAATATTTATTTTATTGTAAAATTGTAGTTAAAGAGTCATCAGAGCCAGAGCTAAAAAGGCCTTCAGTCTAATTTTTAACTTCATAAACGTCGATATACTCATATCCGTCTGTCCGTTTGAATTGCCTAGATCAGAGTTGGTAGAATATTTTAACAACTTTATAATGAATTCCAGATGATTGCATAAGAGATATGATCTAAAAGTTATAATAGGTCTTTGATATCTCGCTAAAATCGAAAATATATCTCGAAAAAGAGTATTTTTGACACTCGAATTTGGTTGCAAAGTGTTTCGATGCAGAGTCTCTGTATAGAGCTTATTGAAGACTCTCCTCTATTGGCATTAGAAATTCTTCTTTTTAGTAACCAAATAATGCACTTAATTTTTAACAAAATAAACTTTAGTAAATAGTATATCTTCCATAGGTTTGACATGTTCTGAAATTGAAACGATTTTGTGGAATAAATCATTTATCTCGTTTTGTTTGGATGGTTCATTTACTTGATACTAAATATTCATCAAGCAAATCTTTATATTAATGCCTACCATAAGCGAATATGTAATTGGAAATTTGATTGGAAGATATAGTATATCTCGCAACATAGATATTGAAATAATTTCTTGCAATGAAAGATGAAACTTTCAATTAAAAAAAGTCATAATATTTTTTTCCATTAAGGACTAGGGGGCTTCGGCCACTGCTCGGTTCGTTCACCAACCCACACCCCTCCATCAACGCAAGCGGCGCTCAGGGGCTCACTTGAAATTAAATTCTAAAAGATGAGAAAAAATACTTTTTATATAATAGATTTATTTAGATATTCTTCATTAAAAGATTATATATCTCATATAAGGCGGATTAGCGGTAAGATGCGATTTGTAAATACAATTTATAAATTATTTATTTGCATTATAAAATATATAAAGATAATTTGGCAAAATTTTAAAAAAGTTAGTAATAATAAAACTTTAAATTAGAGAAGTCATAGCAATTTATTGTAATTAATAGAAATATATTTAATTCAGAAATTGTTTAATTAGAAAATTAGGTATCTCATATTAGGCTTGATAAGCGATAAACTATAATTCGAAAAAAAATTATAAATTATTCATTTAATTTATGCAATATAAAAAAATAAATACTAAATTAACAATTTATTATAAAACAAAAATGCTGATTATTCCTATTTAGTTCCTACAATATCTGTACAATTAAAAAATTGTATAATTTGTTTAAAAATTATAAAATATATATTTGAAAAAAAATCAAATTATAAGTAAACATACCAATGAACATGATTGTTTTTAATTAAATAAATTCTAAAGCTCCTATAGGAGTATTTCAGACGACCTGGAAAAATACTAAAAACACATCATTTCAACATTTTATTGTTTATAATGCTGATCTTTATTATGCAATATTATGCAATATAACTCCATAAAATGTTATTTCTCATATATAGTATAGGATAGATTGTATAATTTATTTAAAAAATTAATAAAAAATAATACATATGCTAAATCGTTTTATTGTTTCAACAAAAAATTGTTTTATTTTTAAATAATAAATTAATAATTATTGTTTACAAGATTCTTTTGGACTATACTCGTAAGCAATAAAATTTATTTCTAATATTTAGTGTACCATAGTTTTTAAAAAATTAAATCATTTTATTATTACTTTTATTTTCACATAATTTTAAACAACAACAAAGGCAATACTTTTCTGTAATAATACAAGTTCAAATTCCAATATTTAATCAATTTTTTGTTTAAAAAAAATAGTTTTATTCTTACATAATTTTAAGCAATAGTTGCTTTAAAAAGTAATACAGTCTTTTATTAACTAATAAGACAAATTGAAGTAAAAGATATATAATCTAGTTTTTGGTGCAAAAAAAAACATTGTTTTATACCTTATTAATTTAAAATTACAGTTTTTTATACTAGTTGCTTTAAAAAATAATAACGATTTAATTTTTTAACATTTTCGTTTAATAAGATATCCTGACCAAATTTGACATTTCATGAGTGTTTTATAGCTCCCTAGAGCACTGTATCAAATTTAATCGAAATGGTCATAGACGCAAATTAATAAATCTGATAGATCAATAGTCCATAGACACGATTTTCTATACAAAATTCGATGTGCTTTATTAGCCTGTAAAGATATTTGAAATAAATTTAACATTCATATCTTTTAAGGTACAAGCACTGTGTCAAACTTTATTGAAATCGGTTGACTATATCGTATAGCTCCCATAGGAACGATCGGTCAAAAAAAAATATTTGCTTAAAAAGTCTTCTATTTCTAGTTCTTCGTGTCGAAATCGGACTTTACTACAAGCTAGTGGTACAAAGTATCCTAAGTTGTCCGCGCCCGACTTTTGTCCGCCATTTTTTAATTACTTGTTATGATACATATGAGGATCTTGTTGGAAATGCTTTAAATATCACAATTTTTTTTGTAAAATAAAAAAATACATCGTTAATAGGAATGCTCGATACCAGAAAAAAAATCGAATCGAAGTATTGAGTTTTCCAAAAATATTCGATACTCGATCCGATCCGATTCATTACTCATTAAATGATCGATATCGACGGAATCTGTATCGAATTTGTTGACTTTTTTTAAGAAAAATTTAACAAATACTATTCTAATGTTCGTAATAAATTGAAATGAATCTGAGAATGATAGAAACTATTTCTTATTTTCATGCGGTGGTATATTTTACTTACTGTATTTACTATATTTCATTCTTGGAAGAAATGCCAGCTAGACCAAAATATCGCAAGAGCAAGATCCTTAAAGGAACTTTTTTGGAAATTAAATTGCAAGCGCCAAATGTAAAACGAAATTTTATTCGATGCCGATGCTAAGCAAATTGGTATCGGATCGACGATTAATTGAGAACCAAAGTATCGGTATCGAATATTCAGTATCGACTTCGATATTCTCGATTTTCAAAATATCGGATCGGTATTGCGTATCCCTAATCGTCAGTGGATTTCAAGACAGAGACAGACACAGATATGGGCTTTTGAAAAGTTTACTTGTTCTTCATTTTTTTAAGACTTAAGTTTAAAATCATGATACCAGAGTAGATGACAAGATCTTGTGCCTCAGCATAGTATGTATATGAGCTGGTTATAAATAAGTATATAAAAGTAATTTTTCGAAATCGACCGTATCACCCTTATAATTCAAGGGCGTACGCATTCCAAAACTGTTGGGCGTGCCTAATCTCCCAAATTTTACTTCTTACTGATGTTTCACTAAAAATGGACAGATCTTCTATGGGCAGATTTGCCAGACTGCTTAAATCTATCTAATTTTCCGTGTAGATTGGAAACCCTCCAGGATCATCCAATGCCATACCCATGCCGATGTCTACTACATGGTCTCTCTCTTTTATAATGCTATTCAGTTTTTATATGTACATTAAAATCTTAATTTGAATATGTAACCGCTTGTTGTCTATGCCACTATATAGTAATCCCAATGGCGGTGACTCCATAAGTGCGACTTAACTGCCTGCATTTAATATGTTATACATAGTCCCGCTCCAGCACTACCTCGTCCTTTCACGCTGACTGCTGTCCATGCGTATGTGTGTGTACCTGGGCGTGGTCGTTTTGTTTTTGTTTGTGCTAGAGAGCATCATGTTAATTTAAAAAGGTAATTTCGGTGTTGAGCTTATTATACTCATTAAGTCATCAACGGCGAACCAGAGCCAGTTCCAGTAACAGAAAAGAGAAACCAGAGCTCAACCAAAAACAAAATGGAACACACGCAGTCAACGACGAGCCGCCATTATAAAGTGCATGCCAAACCACAATGGTGTGTGTGCGTGGGTATGTGTGAGTGTGTGTGTAGTGTGTATTCATTTGGTTGTTTAGATGTCGTCCAGGCCGCACTTCACTTCAATTCATTTTTTGTTGTTGTCATCAGGTTGGTAACAGGTAAGGTTGTTCCATGGGATAAGGGAGGCTATGGGGGGGTTTAAGGTTTTCATGTAGTACACAGCATCTCTGGGGGCCAGGACATCGAGCGTGAATTAATATTTAATGATGTTGTGCGAACTGAAAACTTGCTATATACTCTAAAAGAAGACACATTACGTAGCTAATAATTTATGCATATAGTATAGTCTAGTGTTGGAAAGGAGACTAAAGCAAAGCAAATATGTTCATCTGTTGCCATGCTTTAAAGGCACGTAGCATCTGGGTAGGTGTGTCTTGGAAGACCTCTCTGGCAAAAGTGCCTAGAGGTGGTCTGTTTCTATTTATTTAGTTCTCAGAATTATTAAACTGAGCCTATAAGAGGCTCCAGCATCCAGCATCTATTCCAACCAGCTGCACAACCCTCCTCGTCCAATTTCCTAAAATATTATTACTTCTTTACTCTTTTAGTACATAAAGTGTATCTTGGTTTCCGGATGATCTGTGTTGGCCAGTCTAACTAACCTATTCTAATGCAACCTAATTTAGAAAAACTAGCTGCACTGCTTTGAACAATTATATGGGACCGAATTGTATTATATGTAACATATTTTACTTATTTATCATTTCAAACATTCCTATCTTGAATATTTAAAACGGTTGAATTTAGTATATATAACATATACGTAGGGTCAGTGGCTTTTTACGCGGAAGATATTTAGGGTATTCACGGTAGATGTAGAGCTGAAGGGTAGAAAGTTTGGGCACTTTTTCAACAACAAAATGAAAGGGCCTTAGTTTTAACTCTTACCTCTACTTTTTCTCAAAAGGGAACCTATTTCTAGCTCTTGAGTTGAGCAAAAAGTATTGCTAAGTATACTATTTTTTGCCTATTTTTTAAACTCCGTAATATTTTGGAATTTCTTAGCCACTTTTATTAAAAACTGCATAAAGTGGCTTTTGATAATTTTAATTGAATTAAGCAAGTGAGTTTATTTACTTAATTAAGAAATTATCTTTATGGTAGCGGAGTTAGCCCTAACAAAACGTTGGCTGCTCATGGGAAAATTAAAATTTTTTATTTCCAAATATTCATATGAAGAAATGTATTAAATATATTCTTAATTTAACTCTAATTAAGTAACTAGCTTTGTTTAATTTTATTTAAAAAAAAGGGACGCTTCCTGCTTTAGCCAGCCATATTTTCGAGCAACTTTGCAACTCCTTTACTGATCAATAACCGTGAATACCCAAATTGGTTGTGACAAAAAACAGATTTAATTTTGAACATGATCTATGTTATTCTTGTGCTCGATACACTTAGTCTAACGCTTTGCCCCTTTCTTTAATTTCAATCAATTAATAGGTTTTCTCATAGGTCTCAAACAGAGCCATTTCTTGAGTTATCAAATCTTTATTCGAATTATAAGACTCAGCACGTCAGATCCACTTGAACCTTACAACCTTAAACTGGAATCATTTCATAATAAAATTGGTATAATATTTTTATTCATGTTTCTCTTGTGGAACTTTCTACTATAAAGTAATAAAGTAAAGAAAGTTTAGAGATAAACATCTAGTGGAAAAATAATTCGATTAATCAATATCATCAAATTGTCGGTAAAATGGATTTGATTCAGAAGAAGTCAAGAAAAATTGAGTATGGAAATTTTTAAAATATAATTTGAGGCTATCTAAACAGAGAGTTACTTGACTTGAGGTGTATCGTATTAACAATATTTTGGTTTTTACAAATATATAGCTTAAGCTTTATGAAATTTTGTTCATGAAATTTTTAAAATTTTATGTTTTTAAATATTTTTCATAAAGCATAAGTTATAAATTTGTCCAGGCTAAAACTTTTATTTTTAGAAGCTTATTCCCCCTGAAACAAAAATTAATATTAAAATTTTTTTTCTTTTCGATTATTCTATAAAATTTTTGTTCAATATTTTAAGTTAATAAATGCCTACTAGCTGAGAAAAAAATAAGGAATTTGGAGTTTAAAAGCAAGCTTGTCGAAAGTGCGCCAATAGCCATGTTTCCATTCAGCAGAAGTAAAATTCTTCTTTTGAGAGTTTTTGTTTTAGAGAGAAATTCAGAATATTTTTTCATGGGAAATTGGAAAAGTGTTTACGCTTTGAGTATAAGTCGTACTAACACATACTAGTAAATATAAGATTTTTTAATATTATACAATTCTAATATAAACAATTTGTTGAAATGGTTATAATGACTTTTGAAAGAGCTGACAATATTTTACAAAGGCTTCTTATGCCAGTGCTAGAAATGTAAGAAAATGGTTTACTATGTGAATTTATTAGTTTTGGGAATGCTTAAAATTCTTATATAAATTGGTACAAATTTGAAAAAACAGTTCCCCAAACTGTCTCATATATGATTGCAAAATACTTGATTTGAATATTTACTCATTCGATTAAATTATAAAAGAATATTTGAAAACGATTTTTAAGTAAAAAATAAGACTAATAATGAAACTAATACACAGGCCAAACGAGAGGGGTGATGGGAAGGAGAGATTCCCCCGAGCCTAGAGATTGTCTTTGAGCGCCGGTATTATTATTGTCTTACTGCGGTGATTCGTGCTGAACGTGATATAGAGGGGCCAGCTACATTTTCCCCCAGAGCCCAGACTTGTCTCTCTAAGGCCCAGCTTATACCAATTGAGAACAGTTTGTAAATAAAAAAAAATCGTAACTTTTTTAAGATCCAACTTCTAAGAAGTTTTGGTAGCTTTCATCTATTTTGTCAACTGACTCAAGATCTGGCTTTATTTGTTCATACGAAAGTAGCAGTCTGTGTCACTCACAGAATAACGTTTTTTATCTGAAATTATCTACATATAAATACATCAGTGTGGTACCAATTGTGTTCGTGTGTTTGAACCTATCGAGGTGAAACTTTTATTATCTGATAGCCACGCTTTATACAATATTCACAATGTGTGAATTTTACCTCAAGACGTTAAAATACTGTGGGTGAAATCTCTTGCAAAACATTAAAATGTTTTATGAAAGCGGGAATAGCAACGGCTGCAATATAGATATTAGTACCCATCAAGGACTTGAAGGCCGTTACCTATATCCTCCACTGTTGGCGATCGTTAGACATCTGTATTATTTGGATGCAGCTCATTCCTAGGCATTTTAGTTCCAAGTCGAATTGTCTGCGCCATGTGTAAGCTGGCCTGCCTGTGCGGCGTTAGGGATTCCAAGCGATTGCAGTTCGTGTTAGGTCCGACCCATCAATAGCAATGGCAACCCTTAAACCAAAATTAGCTTGATATAATATCAATTTTATTATTCACATTTGTCTCAATAATTGATGACATTAATTTTTTATTGCAACAGTTGCGAATTAGTGTATTGTAAAGTCTGGTTAGACTAACGTGGCAAGGTAATGGAATGAACATCTAGGAAATTAAGATTTGTTTAGTTTATATAGATGATCTGATTTAAATGAAGCAGATCGGGAGTTGGCGTGAGAAGCTCGCAGGAGGTGGAGTCCTGTAGTACATATAGCCTTACATCACTTACAAAACATTTGTAAGAAAAATTACAAAATTTTAAAAGATCTGATAATACTTCTTCTCAAAGGAATATAGCAAACTCGATCAATTTGGGATTAGATATGAGATTACATTCATTTATCATCAATTAATACAAATCTGCTTCAAGACTTGACAATAACACAGGTCAACATAAATTAGATGTTCGAAAGATAAAATCGAAGGGACATATTTTGAAACTTCAAGTAGCCATAGGTTAGGTTAGGTTAGGGCGGCAGTTGGGACCAACTCACTTAGGCCAAGAATAGGCACGTTGTGATACCGCTACAGTAAGCCATTTCGCCACTCTTCCCCACTTGAGAGGTCTCCTATATAAGGTGAAAAAGCCATCCGGTAGCCTGATTAAACCTTAAAAGGCATTTTGGACTCTGTTCAGAGAGCAGAGATAATTTATCAAGAAAATGTGACATTAGGAACCTGAATCTTTTACTGCCCAGCTCAGGGCAATGACAGCAAAAGTGTTCGTTCCCCTGTCTCCAGCTCCTCCTCATCGCTACAGCTTCTATAGAAGTCATTCAACCTGGATGCGTGATTTCCCACCAGCCAGTGTCCAGTGATAGCACGGATAACAGTTGAGTATTGGGCTCTATTCAGACAGCAAAGTTTTTTTGTTCTTTTGCTGCAATATATCGGCCAGTGTTGCCCCGAGATCCTACACATGTTCGATGTCCGATTCCACGTTTTATTAGCACAGACTGCGTAAAATTTCGTAATCTCAGTTTACAGCTGGCTATGGGTATGCCCAGGCTCCCTTGTCTTGAAGGAGGATGCCAGTTCATCAGCAATAAAGTTGCCCTTGATGTCCCTATGTCTTGGGACCCATATGAGCTGAATTGAAAACTGCTCAGCCATCTCCTCTACAGACAAGCGGAAGTTATTCACTGACTTTATACATGAAGTCATCGAAACTAGAGACTTAAAGCCGCTTGGCTGTCCGAATAGATACAAATATTCATATTTCTAACTTGTAGGTTTCTTATTGTTATTAAGGCCTCCCGGATTGCAGTGACCTCTGCTTTAAAAACTCTGTAGTGGTCCGGGAGTCGAAATGCAGTTCTAATGTTGAAATCCTCAACGTAGACTCCTCCAACTACACGGTCGTCTAGCTTGAAACCATCCGTTTATACTTTTATCGAGCCCGCTGGGCCTGGGACCCCTCTATTCAACTCCTCTCTGGTTGAAATATAGAGCTATGAATTTAGTTGTTAAACTGTTCCTGCGGTATGCAGTAGTCTTTGCTTATTGGGGATAAGTGGGTTTCCCTTAAGAATCTTTGTATGACCAAAATCTTGGTCATTCGATTTTTCCGCCTCTCTTATGCGTAAAGCTGATAGGATGGCTTGTTGTTTCTCCACCTTGTTCAGTGGTAGGAGGTTTAAAATAGCATCTAATCCTTCGTTTGGTGTGGAGCGTAGTGCACCACTAATTGTAAGTTCGGCGGTTCGCTGAGCCCTGCTCAACTTTTTTAAGTTGGTCCCCTTATTTAAGGTAGGCCATCAGAGCAGGCTTTAGAAATAATAAAAAGAGGATTCTGTGTGAAATTATACATCTATTAATATTTACATCAAGTTAGGCGAATTTCTCAAAAAGGAGCTCACGATATTTTCTACAGCTTCTCATCTAGCCATATCTTCCGATTTAAAGGGCATCTAAACTTTCACACTTAAGACCCAGATCAACTTTTTGGTTGCTACAATGTAGTCATGCATCCCAACGGCTGACTGTCTGTGTCGGACTCACCTGGCTCATTTTATATACTATATAGTATAAAGCTATAAAGCACTGTAAATGAATCCTGTTGGTAATTGCTACAATGTTCGTGAGTGCGTGAGTGCGTGGACACAACGACCGGAAGTAGGTCATTTCAAAAATGGTTTGCTTTAAATGTAATTTACAGTACTAGCCACAAGTGTTTTTATGCCAACACGTACAGACATGTCAGCTGAGTGTTATATATACACACGATACATACACATACACAGTAGGCCTTATATACCTATGTGTATATGTGTTGCGGTTGTTTAGCAAAGGTTTTAATTAAAAATATTTGAAATTAGCTTGGAGAGTCGTAAATTAATCACAAACTAGCAACAATTAAAATTTTCAACAATGTATATAAACTTTATATATTTATATAAAACATAAAGAATAATAAAATTGTCATAAATCAGTGTAAAAATAAAAAAAAGGTAAGGCAAAGTATTGTTTTTGTAGCGCAGCCGATAATCAGAAAACAATAAACAAATAAAATAACAATTAATTTGATTTTATTGCTTTTATATTTTTTTATTATTATTATTGTTGTTGTTGTAAAATATGGCGGAGTCAATGAGTGAGAGCGGAGCCACGCCCCAGAGCTTTTGGGGCGGTAACGTGCGCTTAAATTCTCATAATAAAATATAATTTATTGCATTTACATAAACTTTGCGTGAATGTGTGTGAGTATCTGTGTGTCCATGTCTGTGTATCTGTGTAGCTGTGTATCTGTGTGAGTGCAGCCAAATTGAATCAACGGCAAGTAGTTGCGGATACGGAGAAAAAAAAATTCCAACAGTAGCCGCCGCATAGTGAAAAAGATGTCTGCGGATGGCCAACGGCGACGTCATAACGAGACTTTGATTTATGTTGCATACTTATGCACGAACACACACAGATACACACCAACACATGTGCATACGCATATACGTAGCTACATATGTATCTGTGTATCTGTGAGTGTAAAAAGGCGAATGCAAATTAATCTCTTAATTGCTTTGTCATGAGGTCAGCCACTTAACAAAAGTGGATTTTGTAGGCTTAAAGTGAGCCCAAAAAAAATTTAATGAAGTTGTTTAAGTGATGGAAATGATGTAGAGTCTGTAGGGAGGAGGAGAAAGTGGTTCTAGGAGAGAGAGTCGGAGACTGAGAGTGAGTTAAAGTGTTTCTGGGCGCGGGGTAATTATGACAATTAATAAAAAATCCTTTGAACTCCTTAATTCATTCGAGCTGTCATGGGTCTCTTTAAGTGCCCTGTGTTAATATAATAGATAGCTACGCTTACAAATAATTTAGCAGACTTTTCGAAAATCTAGTTAAAAACAATAGCCAACATTTTTGTAAAAAATTATAAATTTAACCTTAATAATTATAATTTACTTTTTGCAATCAAGGGCGAACGATTTTTTTTTTTAAATTCATATTTAGTATTAGTTATTGATAATGATAACAGAAAAATCGTGAAATTTTAGCTAGACGGATCTGCCTGCAGCATAGCTTATAATAGCATTATATTATCTGGGATTCTTTATTCACTTTGGGAGGTTACATACTTTAAGAGGTATTCGGTAAACAAGAAACCCTATAAAGTGATTTTAGCAAGGATATGGCAACTTAATAATTTTATTTGCTTTCTTTATGGTACTACAAAGTTTCTAGCCATAAAAAAGTTTAAAAAATATATATTTTTTTAAATTTATTATTTTATATTTATTTATATTTATTTATATTTATTTATATTTATTTATATTTATTTATATTTATTTATATTTATTTATATTTATTTATATTTATTTATATTTATTTATATTTATTTATATTTATTTATATTTATTTATATTTATTTATATTTATTTATATTTATTTATATTTATTTATATTAATTTATATTTATTTATATTTATTTATATTTATTTATATTTATTTATATTTATTTATATTTATTTATATTTATTTATATTTATTTATATTTATTTATATTTATTTATATTTATTTATATTTATTTATATTTATTTATATTTATTTATATTTATTTATATTTTTATTTATATTTATTTATATTTATTTATATTTATTTATATTTATTCATATTTATTTATATTTATTTATATTTATTTATATTTATTTATATTTATTTTTATTTATTTATATTTATTTATATTTATTTATATTTATTTATATTTATTTATATTTATTTATATTTATTTATATTTATTTATATTTATTTATATTTATTTATATTTATATATATTTATTTATATTTATAATATTTATTTATATTTATTTATATTTATTTATTTTTATTTATATTTATTTATATTTATTTATATTTATTTATATTTATTTAGATTTATTTAGATTTATTTATATTTATTTATATTTATTTATATTTATTTATATTTATTTATATTTATTTATATTTATTTATATTTATTTATATTTATTTATAATTATTTATAATTATTTATATTTATTTATATTTATTTATATTTATTTATATTTATTTATATTTATTTATATTTATTTATATTTATTTATATTTATTTATATTTATTTATATTTATTTATTTTTATTTATATTTATTTATATTTATTTATATTTATTTAGATTTATTTAGATTTATTTATATTTATTTATATTTATTTATATTTATTTATATTTATTTATATTTATTTATATTTATTTATATTTATTTATATTTATTTATATTTATTTATATGTTATTTATATTTATTTATATTTATTTATATTTATTTATATTTATTTATATTTATTTATAGTTTATTTATATTTATTTATATTTATTTATATTTATTTATATTTATTCATATTTATTTATATTTATTTAAATTTATTTTTATTTATTTATATTTATTTATATTTATTTTTATTTATTTATATTTATTTATATTATAGTTTATTTATTTATTTATATTTATTTATTTATCATTTATTTATATTTATTTATATTTATTTATATTTATTTATATTTATTTATATTTATTTATATTTATTTATATTTATTTATATTTATTTATATTTATTTATATTTATTTATATTTATTTATATTTATTTATATTCTATTTATATTTATTTATATTTATTTATATTTATTTTATAAATTAAAACAATATATTTTTTCAATTTATTATATTTATTATTATAAAAAATATAGTTTGTCTAGTGCAAACGTTTATTATTTTAAAGGCAAACTTCACAGGTCTTGTCACAAAACGTGTTGATTGACTGCATGAAGCACTGTTATACTAGCTCTACACAATCTTTTTGACTTGGCACTTAGTAGCCGCGTTTACTGCAAGCGAGCCGCTCGGTCTTCATCTGATTATGAGGCTCGATATTCAGCATTATGTTGCCGCACGTGCTGTAATCGAGCCGCTCTGATACTTCGTCTGATCGTGAGGCTCTATATTGTTTCATATATAGTCGCGACTTATTTCTTCTCTACGACATTTCATCATTCGATAATCCTGAAAGTTATTTATTTCAGTTTGTGTCTCCTTATTCGCCAATCTTCTCTTTCTTTGTGTTGTAGTCTGATGTTTCATGTTGCACACGTAAGTGCCATCCCGACCGGCTAGTAATGACTTTGATTGATGCAGAATTGATTTTCTTATTTCAATTCAAAATCTATCGATTTATTCCGAATTTTATTTTCGAGTTATTCAAATTTATTTTGATTTTAACTGTCGTAATGTATTCAAGAAACTCAGGGCGGACTAAAATTCTTTTTAACAAGTCATAAGATATTCAATATCCATATAAAAGTAGGGGTATTAATACCTGAAAATCCATACTAAAATAATTTAATTTGATGATAAAAAGTAATCGAATTATTACCTGGGATTTAGGTTTAATCTTAAAATTAAAATTTGTACTAAAATAGTTTGTAAAATAAGGAAAAATTAAAAAACAATACAGAATATTATAATCATTTCCCAAAAAAAAAAGAATTCAAATTCATATTATAAATTACCCTTTATTAAAGATAAAGTTTATGGCGAAATCTTTAAATGGCTATATCCCGTAAAATATGCGTTCTAGAGCCAATTTGAAGTCACTCTTACTTAACCTTACTCTTTATTGAAGCCAGAAAAATTTATTTTTTTTATTATTTTAGATCTTAAAATCGCGTAAATCAAATTAAATCGTTTAAAAAGCATAAGAAAATTTGAACAAAAACCCCAAATAAATAAATGTGGTACAGTTGAGGCGTTGACCGACAGTGGAACACCCTGTACCTTTTATCTCGAAAAAATGTTTTCTGCATATTCCTACCAACCTTTCCAATAGAAAGTAAATTTTTGTTGATGTGAAATTTGATGTTTATACCTATAAGTTCCGAGAGTTTTTAGCGATTGTGATGAAACTCGAAAGTTACGGCAACGAAGCTATTTAAGGCATATGGAGTAAGTTTCAAGTTGATATGTTAAGGGGTGTAACGTGGTAAATCGATTGCGAGGGATGGGGGCTAAGCATCGATAAAATTTGGTTGTGGATTTGTTTATTAGAGCCACATGAATCAGCTTACCAAAAATTGTAATTCGAGGTCACTTGTAACCATAATAAGGTAGAGTCAAATATTGACGCAGTTTATAAGGCAAGGGGAAACGCGAAAATCTACTGCGGGGGAATGGAAGAAGTTCGTAAAAGAAAAGATTTAAGTTCAGCCTGTAATATAGTCTTAACTAAACTACTCCGAAAATAATAGATACAATTTTAAAAACGATAAGTTTTTATTCTTAAAAAGTATTTTTCCACAAACTCATAAAGTAATCTAAGTTAATTGAGCTTTCATAAAGCTCTTCAGATTCCATTCTTCAACTTGAGAACCAGAAAAGTATAAAATGCAGTTGGAAACCTTCGTAATGCACAAATTGAAAATATTTCAATATGAAGAACTTAAAGATTCTTATAAGCTTTTTGCTAAGCGTCTTCTGGATTCTACCAACCGAAGCCTGTTACAACTTTAAAAAGGACATCTTCCATAGTCGCAAGAAACCAGCGGTAAACAGCTATGAAGACTTTGAAAATTTTTGCCAGAAACAGTGGACTATAGAACGCAATGCATTGACTAATCCGAAACGTTATTGGCCCGATAACACCTTGGTCTTTAGCTTAAGTCCTGAATTCGGTAAATAAGAACTAAATTATAATTACAAGTTATAATAATAATCAACTACTTTTTTTCGACTGCAGATGTGCAACAAATCCTCACAATACTAAATGCAATGGACTTAATAGAGGATAAAAGTTGTATTCGTTTTCGTTTAGCCGAAAGTCAATGGGAACCTCAAGTTAGAATAGTCCAAAATACAAACGGAGATTGCAGTTCTGACGTTGGTTTCCAAAACAAACCACAAGACCTCAATTTGGGCAATGAATGTTTCACCATTGCAACTATACAGCACGAGCTGCTGCACGCCCTGGGTTTTGATCACATGCAAGTACATCCTGATCGCGATGATTATGTAAAAATTATGTATGAAAATATTGAATCTGATCAATTGTACAACTTCTGTAAAGATGCACCTGGAGTATTCGGTGACTTTGGTGTAGGCTATGACTATCAGAGTGTAATGCATTACAGAAATAATTCTTTCGCTATAGATGAGACTTTACCCACTATAGTACCACTTCAGGAAGGCGTTGTCCTGGGTAATGAAGAGGGCTTAACTGAAAAGGACTTTTTGCGATTAAACAGAGTTTACAAATGTCCACAAACCAACAATTGAATATGTTTTCAATTGAAGTGTTACAAAAGTTATATGAATTAAAGTTCTATACTAAACTACTAAACCCTAAATAAAGAGAAAGAACTTAATTTACTATTATTATTATTATTATTATATATGTTCTATCTTTAGCTGTTACTCAATAGTAATTAGTAATATTTCGATTGAAAGTTACTATTGTGTTTAAAAATTCAAAAGTAAGATGCACTTTTTTTGTTGTTTAATGCTTGTTTTATCCGATATTCTTCTTATGTCCTTTTACTCCAAATGGGGCAAAGGGCCATTGGTTTCAGTTATATTGCTATTTCTAAGACATGGGGTTTGTACCTCAAAATCCGTCGTGCATTCTTATTAACCGCAGGAACACGGGTACCACTTGGAGAATGAATGTTCCTCAGGTTTACTCTCATGTTTATAAAGAAATATGTGAGAGAGCAGTATTCTGGCAGTAAGTTATAAACTCAAAGTCAGTCCTGACAACTCTGCTCGCCGTGACAGCTCACTTTTAAATAGGCCGTCCCTAACCTTGAGAGCAGACGCCTTTTGCAGCCGCTCATCCGGGTACACACGCTACGTGTGTGGATCGCAACATGATCGCGTAGCCATGATTCGCCTTCTCACACCACTAGAACAGGTGTTCAGGTGGTTACCCAGAGAGAGTCGAAAATGATATTTACAAATTTTATAATTTACTAGACTACGACTTGCTGCTGCACCTTATGCTCCAATACTACTAAGCTGTATTCACGATATTCATAAAAATGCGTATATCTAACGAACCAATACACACAAACACATCGCAATTAGCCTAAGACCTTCGTATTGACAACCTCTAACACACGCAAAAATCAGATTTGAAATTCATCGACGCCTTCTTGAGAACATCCGTAGCACTTTAGTTTAAAATTTAAATATAAAACGGAAATGTTAAGGGTAATTTTAGATTATTAGAAAATTAGAAAAAAAATAAAATTATAAAATATTTAAACTCTGTCTTAAGTTCTAGCAAAGTCAAGGTGAGCTTATTAGTTAATCTGACAATGTACACAATGCCACACTATAAAAACAATATAAAAAAATTTGTCCAAAAAAGTAAAAAAAAAAAGGTTAGGAGTGGCAACCCTTATTAGGGTTAGGCGTATGGTAAATAGATGTTGGCCGATTCTCAGACCTACCCAATAAGCACACAAAATTTCATGAGAATCGGTCCAGCCGTTTCGGAGGAGTATGGTTACTAACATTGTGACACGGGAATATTATATATAAGAAGAAGATAAACATCATTTAACGAATAAATAAATAATAAAAACTTTATTTAAAGTTGTGTGTATATTGTTCGTGATTATTATGAAATAAAAACTAAAAATGTAGAATTTATAGAAATTCAAAGTGTTAAATAAATTCGGTGACTCGGCCCACGATTCACACTTATAAACTCTCTGCTATTTTTAAATATTCTTTATCTGAAGCAATACCATCGAGTTCATTTATTGCGTCATCCTCTACGATCTGCCCTTCGTCTTTTTCTAAGTCATCCTCTTCATCATCTTCTTCGTCTTGCAGTTCACCATCATCGCTTTTATATTGAATTTTCTAGGCTGCGTTTACATTTTTGGATAGGTTTTTATATCTATTTTTATTTTTCCGCTCTTTTCTATATGCTCGACAGCAAAGATTAGGAACTTCTAAAGATCGGCTTAAAATATCTATTATATTCTCAAGTCGACTACATAGACTTACATGGCCTCTTCTATTGATTTTCCTATACGAATTATTTTAAGATTCCAATCCATTTTCTCCAAGACAACCAACAGGAATGAAACAATTTGATGTCCATGGGGTACGAAGGATACTTGTTCTGATATTCTACAAAACCATTTTCACAAAAAGTTTTTTTGTTCCTCATAGTACTCCTCCAGGGAGCTTAGGGCTTCAACAAGAACTTTCTACCGGCAATTTGATGCCCATATACATACTATGTATGCGACATGGGGTATAAAGGATACTTGTTCTGATATTCTACAAAACCATTTATACAAAAAGTTTTTTTTCCTCTTAGTAAAGGTTGCCTTTGTCCTTCCCACACGTCAGCTTCCTTGGGGGTTCCATTTCAGAGACATCCTGAGACAATGCAGCTTCGATTTTTTCTAAGAGCATAGCCGATCCAACGCCGCTTGTGTGTTCTTATCTCAGTGCAGATAGCAACTTCAGTGCCAGAGTTACGCGTTTGATATCCATTTGGATCCAGAATATCCCGGATATATTCCTCAGGCGCTTGTTGACAAATAACTGCAGTTTCGACGTCATTCTCTGCGGGGTCAGCTACCGTACAATAAGATGGATTTGATTCTCAGCTTTGTTCTTTTGCTTATTTGCTGGTTTCTCTATATGCGGAACAAGCGTCCAAATGCTGATCTCGCTTTGTAGAGACGATTGTCTATATCCTCATCTACCCCACGACTGGTGGAAATTGTGGTACCAAGGTATGAGAAGCTATAGACAAAGTCGATACTGTTCCCCCAGATTATTATGCTACCTTGGCTGGTGTGGTTGAGGCGCATCGCTTTGGTTTTGGATGCGTTTATTGAGAGTCCAACTGCTGGCAAGGATCTCGAGATCATTCGCTATGGCTTTATGAGAGATGAAGTTTATGAGAGATGAGACATATGTCTTCCGCGTAATCCAGGTCTTCCAGATGACGAGTGAGACTCAACGTAATCCAATGCCTATACCTGCATACATCTCCCATAACGTCGTCAACAACTATATTGAATAGTAGTGGTGATAGGGGCATCCTTGCCTGACATCGCTTTTACTATCGATACGATGTTGACTGGCACTCCTTTCATCGCTGCTCTATCTACCGAATCGAAGGCCTTCTTGAAGTCGATGAACAGGAGGTAGCCACTCCGCAGCTGGTTCGGTTATTATGCGTTGTGTGTTAGCCGGGTCTACGCAGCTCCTGAGTGGTCTGAAACCTGCCTGTTCATCGCCAATTGTTGGCTCTATTTTTTCTTGAAGGCGGTTGTTCAGTAAGGTTGCTAGTATCTTGTAACTAGTATTTAGCAGAATTATTCCTCGGCAGTTTTTGCAGTCGGTAAAGTCCCCTTTTTTTGGTAGCTTAATGATTATTCCTGCTTTCCAATATGAGGGAACATACTTAGTCTCCCATATGCGAGTCAAATGTGGGTGCAATGTCTCGGCAACAAGCTACGTCTCCAACTGTAGCAGTTCGGCGACTCCAGCTGCTTTGTTCCGTCTTAATTTTTTGATTGCGTTACTCAATTTCTCTCACTGTCGGGGGTGTGGGTAGTATCCTAAGGTTGTTGGTGTGTGCAACGTCGCTATAAACCTCATTGTTGCTGCTTCCTGGCTCATTACAGCTTATCTCCATGAAGTGTTGTCGAAATCTTTGGATTTGTGCATCATCATTCGTTAGGAGGTTATCATTAGGATCCTTAATCGGTTGGGTTTGCCTTCGGTAGCTGATCTGTTATCTAGTATATATATATATAACTTCCTCTAACTTCGGGTAGAGCGTAGGGCCAAAGCAAAAGAATTGAAGTCCGAGCGATTTTTTGCAAGTTGTTTGAGGCTATTCCAGTCTGTATGGGAATCCCGAAGGTCAGCATCCACCATGCGACGCCATGAGGTTGTTGGTCTTCCACGGCATCTTGCGCCTTGCGGGTTCCATGAAAGCGCAGCTCTACAGATTTCGCAGGTATCTTTGCGAAGGGTGTGCCCAATCCACCCGAAACGGCGGCGTTTGATTATTAGTTCAATAGGAAGCTCATCGCTTTCTGCGTTTGCTGCAAGGCTATCTAGTAAAGCTCTGTTGTCGCGTCTGGCGGATCTTTTAACTTGTCTGGTAAGAACACGGTATTCATTGCTGACTTGGAAATCACGAGCCGCCATTGGCTTGAGGTCGTTCCTTTTGCTAATCAGGTCCCATGTCCTTTCCGAGATCAGGTGGGTGCGTCTTTGTTGGCGGGTGCCGATAATCTCCACCGCGGTATATTTTTATATCAATATTTTTAGCCTTCACCAGAGTTCAATGGAAATTAAATCTTTTCTCTTTCGTCGTTTTTTTTTCATTTTAAAGATACCACAAAGTTGCTCACACTATTTAGTATAATATAAAGTTATCTGTCTAAATATGTTCTGCTAAATAAATTAGAAAACTAAGTAGACTTTTTTTTGTCATAAAAGTTACACCATTGAAAGGAGAATTTATTTTTTCATTATATTCCGGACAGTCGAACAGTAAAGTTCTCAAAATTTTTAGTGCACCGAAAAAAAAAATTATTTAAAAAAAAAAAATTCTGTAAAAAGTACATGGAAAAAAATTGTTGTAGAAATGTGAAAAAAAAGTGAATGTGATATCATGGCCTGAAGCCCAAAAATCAAATGAGCTGAAGAAGAATCGCATGGCGAGAACGTTCGCATCTGCTCAGTCGAGTTTCCAATAGTCGCTATATTGGAAGGGGATATTGCACCAAAAATCGCCTCTTTAGTACAAAACCGCAATTATTGGCGCTTCTGCCGGTATTGGTCTTTTGTTCTTCCGTCAACAGTGACCAGCACACGCGGCTTTCTTGGATTAAAGTGAAAGTGTGTTAGTTGAGCATATACGCCGTATATAGTGGAATACGGCTGACTTGTCCGGCTTGCTCGTTGTTCTTGTTTTTTCCGAGCATTTACCGGACGATCGTATGGCCCTTTTTTGGCTTTGCGTGGCTCTGGTGCTCTACCTGAAGTTTGGGTCGCAACCTCCACCCCTTGTACCGCCAGTAGCGATCAACATGCGGTAAATTCTCTAGCACGCGCGCAACTGCTCAATCGTTACCTCCAAAACTGGTGGCGCAGGTCCCTCCTGCTCACTTTGAACAAAGCTGGCAAGTCTGCACGGGGTACAGTACTATTTGATCATGTTTGGGATCCCATAGACGAGTAAGCTCATGGCCTTATTGCTCAAGACTTGAAAGGGTGCTCATTGGCATTGGACACCATTGATGTTAATACCAACTGCTGGTTACCATGACAAACGGATCTTGAAATAGGATTTGGAGAAAAGCAACTGGTTGCAGGATCATTCGGATACAAGTTTTAGATTCCGGTGTACAGAGGGCATCCACTCAGAATGCTCTATGTTGAAACGCGTTAAGGTAAGGATTTATTCAACGCTCTGAAATCTATCAATTAAAATTTCTATTAATTGCAGGCAAAGATCGCATATAATCAAGATCATCGACACCTAAAGGGGAAAAAAAGAGTTCCGCGACTCGGCAGGAGCTTCATAGCCAATGGGTAGGACGAGACTTATTCTTTTTTTCTTCGATAGTTTTACACATTTCATTGTAGGATCTCTGGTAGAGACCTGTCCAAGTCGGTTGTTGAACTGGTGGTTTCCACACTTTGTATGCAGTTTCCTGTTATATTTGCTGTCACTGCTGCCCAAACGATGAATGCTCTGAGGAGACCAGGCTGATCTGTGAACGGTTCGCTTCAGATCAGTAGCCTGGTGGCGGCTGAAGGTAACTATTGAGCAGTTGAACGTGCTAGAGAAGTTACCACATGATGATCGCCACTGGTGGTACAAGGCGTGGAGGTGGCCACACAAACATCAGCTAGACCACCAGGGCCACGCAAAGCCAAAACTGGACCACACGACCGTAAATGCTCTGAAAAAACAAGAAAAGCGAGCAAACCAGGCAAGCTAGCCGTATTCCATTACACGGCGCATCCGTTCAACTAACAATATTGTATGTGAGATGCCGTCACTTTGGTCCAAGAATGCGGCGTGGACTGTGCATTATTGACGGAAGAATAAAAAGCCCAATACCACCGCACAGCATTGTGGTTATCTTCAGGATGCAGGATAAACAGAAATTGTTGCGTTTCTTCCTGAATTCGTTAGATTCGGCCCTAAACGACGTTATTTGACACCTCACGTACATTTTCCTTATGTGTTTGTTTAATTTATTGTTTATCACCATAACATATTTTATGCAAGCGTAAAAAAACGCACAGCCCATTTAGGGCGTGATTATAATAACAATATTTAAAAACAAATCTTTTGCTAAAAAACTAACAAAATCGACGATAATCGCGGTGGCAAAAAAATTACAAATTGGATTGTACGCGAACCATTTGTAGGACACCTAAAGGATGGCAGCGTCCTCGCTCCTAGATCTTTTTGAGGAAGCGTTAGATGGTGATGGTGGTATTACAATTTTATTTTCTTTACCTATAAAATATTTTTTAATTGAACAACTTTTTAATTCCTTAGGTATTTGAAGAATTTTAAATAACCATTAGTTTTATCTTTAAATTTGGTCTCTAGATGTCATTCTTTTGACGCTACTTTCGGTCCCATCTCCCATATATTCAGCATTAAGTGTAGCCTTGGAGACTTTTTTATATTTTATATATTATAATTTTATTATTCTGAAGAATAATGGATGTAAGTTGAAATTATTGCAAGAGAAGAAAGAGAAACAAAAAATTTACATTTCCAGGCAGTTTCTCCTTGAAGAACCAGGTGCGGATCTAGGATTTTTTCTGGAAAGGGGTTCTTTACTACAAAGAGTATGTTTATCTGAGCTCGCAAAGGCTTTCGACAAGTTTTTTTGAAATTTAGCGGGGTACGGATTCGAAAATTACTACCTTGGATCCGCCACTGACTAGAACTATTATCGATATTTTTCTAAACGGCAACCGTCAAGAACAAAGTTCCATTAAAAGTTTCTAAAAGTCCCATGTTAATTTATTTGAGTTAACTAATTACAATGCAAAATGTATTTAAAAAAGTTTGAAAAGTTCTTTATCTCATTGCCGTGTTATATTTTCTAGGACTGGGTTAGAGTGATGCGATTGGATTCCTTAACCCCTTATAAACTCAAAATAATTTGTCGCATTAAAAAAAAAACAAAATTATAATTTGTCTAGTTTAATATGATATCTTGATAAGGGGCGCTCCAGACTAAGAATTGTAGATATCTAGTTAGCTGCATTGAGGGGCTGATCTAAAATTTGATCTTGAGGAATGTTCTTTACTTCGAAGTGTATAAATAACAGCTCTCAAAAGATGGACCCAAAAACCCCCTCGTTGATGAGCCACTGGCTGCAGTATAGAGTAAAGATTAATCATTTTATGAAATGTTTTAGATTTGAAAAACAAGCTTAAAAGATAATCCTGTTCCTAAGTTGTCTTTATGACATAAGCAATCTAAGTAACTTGAATTTATTCTACAATAATTGAAACTAATCCCTTGCTCTACTTGTTTATGCAAGCAAATTCAATTTAAACAAATTACTAAAATCGCAATAAAAAAACAAACACGTTTAAGTTGGAAAATTTATTAAATAAATCTACGCATCTAGATCATGTTCCTGGAATTAACTAAAGCTTTAGGCTAAGCGAACCTAAAACCAAAACAAGCTAAATGCTTTGCATACATAATAATAACAGTTGTATCTACGAATATATTTCAGTTTGAAATTAAATTTTTAAGCGACCTTAAGCATATTTACATGCTCAAACAAATAATTGACAAGTTCCTGGAACTGCAAGAAATTGCAACAAAATACAAATTTCTGCGAATTTCATAAAAATATCCTGTAAGTTCAACGAAGCTATTTTTATTGCCATTAAAGCTTCATGTCGATTGTAATTTAAACTTTTGCATATATTTTCATAGACTTAAACCAGCCGTTAAGGTAATTTACTACTGGGCCAACCCTGTTTTTTACCAAATAGACCCAAAGGACTCTAAGGATGCGCAATGGAGTGGCTTTTTTTTTATTTTTTTGGCATTGGCATTGGGTAGATCTCTCTTGTGAGCAAGAAAGAGACAATTAAAAATCCATTAATATGAGTAGCGGCAGCCATGAAAAGCTACTTACAAAACTCATGCCATTTTACAAAGTACACAGAGAGAAAAAATGTAGTAAAAAAATTAAACAAATTCGATGTTTCGAGAGCAATCGCAATTTATAAGTTTTTAAAGAATTCTTTGCACTAATATCAAGGGTTAACTGAGAAAGACTAAGTTATGGCTGTGAATTTTAAATAAGTATACCACGAGTTCGTTTTAAATGATTTTCGGATGCATCTATACAAATTCTTCTTAATGTTTCCTGTGGATTATATTCTAATGTTCTAATGGTATCGATAGTTTAGAACTCTTGATAAAATTAATATAATATGTAGTAAGGATTAATTGTGAACGACTAGAGGGGGAAGAGCTAAGATACACCAATCGCTATTGATAGCACGGTTGCCATACAGTTCACAGTATTTTGGGTTGCCATATCCATTAAGAACGACATAAAAATGTTAATACCAAAATTTTCTTCCTTAATTATTTCTTTATGCAATTGGAAAAAGAAAGAAATTGCTAAAGAAATCTTATAATATTAGTCTCTTTTGTCTTAAAACATTTTCCAATTTCCTGTTCTAAAATCTTCTGTTTAACCAAAAATTAAGCTTTTACCATTTTATCATCAATTTGAAAGTTTAGAAGAATGTGAGAAAGATCCTACAAAGATGTTTTTCCTTGGATATATTCGAATTTATAAGGGATAGAGAGTTAATAACTTTTGATAATTATAAAGGGCAAATTGCAAAATAAATTCTATAATATTGAAGACTGACCTTTTTTCTTAAAATATTTTCCTATTTCCTATTCTGAAATCTTCCGTTTAACTAAAAATGTAGCTTCTGCCCCCTTATCCTCAATTTGAAACCTTAGATGAATTTGGGAAAGTACTTACAAAGATGTTTCTCCTTGCATATATTCAAACTTATTCTAAAATATTGAAGTCTGCTTAAAAAAATGTCTCTTTTTTCTTAAAGTATTTATTTCATAAATCCTATTCTGAAATCTTCTGTTTAACCAAAAACTTAGCTTTTACCCTCTTATATACAATTTGAAAACTTATAAGAATTCGAGATAGATCCTATCCTAGCTATAAATTAATCGGAAGAGAATATAAACCTATTACGTTACGTTCATCCAACTTCCTGTCTAAGTGTACGATTGTTATGTCTGTTTCTCGAAGAAAAATATAAAAGGGATCTTAGTATTCTCTTGCATTGAATTTCATTAATAACTCGATACAGACCTTTAAAAATATTAAAAATTTTTCTTTTTCGTCTAAAAGTTTCACTGAAAAAGTATTTATTTTAAAATCTATAGCTAAATTAAAAACTGCCTTCAAAGATTTAAAAAAAATTATAAAGATCGTTTTAATTTTTGAATTTAGCGCGTTGTGGACTTAATAAAAAAAATAGTTACGTGAAGGTATTTTAAGTGTTTTTTTAGGAATAATGTTTGAGTAATTTTCTTTAAATAAGTTAACAAATTATTTTTTTATCAAAAAAATTATTGAAGAAATAATTTTTAAATAATTTTTTTTTTATATAAGCTACTTAAAACATTAAAAAGATAACTTTTTTCGCCAAAAAGCTCCACTGAAAAAGTATTTGTTGTAAAAGTTCTAAATAAATAATGATGAAAAAACTTCCTTCAAAGATTTAAAAAAATAAATATTATGAGCCAAAAAAGAAAACAATGCAGAAAATTTTGGTTTTTGAACTTAACGAGCTATGGCTTAAATAAAAAAAAAATAATTGCGTGAAGCTAATTTAAGCAATATTTTTTAATTAAGCTCTATACATTTTTTTTGTGTCTTCAGAAAATTAAATTTATAAATAAAAATGTTAAATTTTTTATGACAATATAAAGGATAAAATAAAAAATTTGCCGTTTTAATAGTTACATCAGTCATCTCTTTTTTCGGTGAAACTGTATTAAAAAAAATTAAAGTTACATATTTTATTTTTATTTTTAAGACGGGTCAAATTTGAACTTCAAAATTAATAAGATTTTTTGTTCTTTTTATTTTTGTGAATATATTATCATTATGTGGATAAAAATTAAGAATTTTTATGAAATTATTTGGAAAATATTGTTTAATTATTCGCCTAGAAAAAACCATCAAAAGAGATTTTTAAATTATTTTTATTAGGATACACATTTTTTTTGAGGGTACCCCATTTCAGAAAAAAGATTTTTTAATTATTTGTGTTAAGATAAATATTATTATTTCAAGGGTACGCCATCATCCCTATCCGATTTGATGCGTATCATTTTAGTCTTATGAGAATAAAAAAGATTAAGTAGATGTCGGATTATTTTGACTCTAGTCATCCCACGTGATTATTCTTAGAACAAACTGGATATATTAATTAATTTATGTTTTGTTTTGGAAACAGTGGGTGTTTCTAGTCTATAAAAAAAGTAATTTTAAAATAAATGGAGACTATAAACAATGATAATAGCAAAAGATCTTTAACAAGATGAATGATTGTCAGAATTGCTCATATATCAGAATTGGATAAAATCTAAACAAAACTTATAAAACGAGATATTTCAAAACCCATTATTTAATTTGTTTGACATTTACGTAAGATATTCGATTTATTAGATAAACCATTTACCTGACTTTTTAGTTCTTAATTGAAGCCACGAAGGTCAGGGCGACTAGAGAAGCCGATATCTAGGGATGGTAAGAGCTAGAAAAACCAAACTTTCATGTTAAATCCCTTATTATTCCTTAGGAGACAAGTTTGTTTTTTTAGATTTTGAGGATACATTTTATTAATCCCATAAGGCTGCTTCAGAGGACCTAGAGACAAGCCTAAAGTTTTAGGTGGATAATTCGTTTGCTTATAAAGATATCGTAATCGAATTTGGCATTGGGAAGTTTTTTTAGGTGCTAATTTCATAAGAACCACCGGTCAAGAAAACGTGTTTGCCGTAAACTTGAGGTCCATATGTTAATTTAGGTGCTATAATAGTTTTGTTGAAAGTGGTTTTGTATAAAATCGACGACCTGCCCTGGAGCTAGTAGATTTTTACGAGTATAGCATCTCACTACGGCATGGCTATATCTTATCTTATCTTGGGATAAAATGTTAGTTAAAATTTTGTATTTGCCTTTATTATTAAAGATTACTCTTGTTTTTGAATATGAACAAATTCGCATTCGTAATCTTTTAAAACCAATTTGATTTTGTTCCATTTCCTTTTCTCTAAGTGTAGCTGCAAGTACCAACGTTTATAAGTATGCATCATTGTTTTTGTGTTTGTGAGAGTAAGTAAGGGTTTTGTATATGTGTATATGTGTGTGTGTGTGTGTGTATGGGTGTGTGGTGCGCATATGAATGTAAATTTACATTACATTATACTCGCATTTAAATAAATTTTTGCAAAATTAAAACGTAATGCATAAAAGTCCATGACCAGAAGAGTGCTCTCCACAGCCAATCTGTGGGCAAACTTTATTAACATAGTGTATGTGTGTGTGTGAGAGCCTCTTTTTGTGTATATACATGAGTGTGTAAGTGGCTTTTGCGTGTGTGTGTGTGCAAATTGTTGATGCATTGGCACCGCAGTCGCCTTTTCGTTTCTGAAACAAAATTATTTATGTGTCGCACATTTAACTTGCATACAAACACATACAAACACACACACACACAGATACACCCATGTACCACCTACATATATACAAACATATTTTGTTATTTACAAATGCACTTCCATCATTATCCACCAGAGAGTGGAGTGAGTGGGAGCGAGTGGGAGATTGAAGAGGAAGTCCTGGCAAGAAGCATCAACGAGCTGCTGCCGGAAGCAGACACAAGCCGACTTTTGCTTATATATATTGCATTGCTTTTGTTATTGTCGTTGTTGTTGTTGTAGTAGCCATTGTTGTTGTCGTTGTCGTTGTTGCCGGCTCTCTGGATTAAAATTCATGGGTTCATGAAGTGGTCATCTGTCATCTTTGCGGTAGGAAGAACTTCGCATGTTGACATTGTCGCAACAGTTTATGTATATACACATACATATAACGCACAATGGACAACTATTTTTATTACTTCGTTTTTTTTTCTGATTTTTTTTTCTCACAACTGACCATGGGCATGCATGTATGTGTGTGCACTTCCCCTACGAGTCGGATTAAATATGGCTTAAAAGTCAGTTGACACGAGTTGGCCATTTCGCTGCCTCCAAGCAAAATGTTCATTCGTGTGAGATAATAAAACATTTATGTAGATAGCCCAGAAGAGAGAGTCCATAGCCAGGAGAGTCCATAGCCGGGGCATAGTTACATTGAAATTGCTTAAAACATGAAATGCATGTTACCAAAAAGACAAGGGCGGCTTTGTCAGACGGCTTAGTCAGTGTTAAATGCCTTTAAATGTCGCTATAATTAAATGCAAGTGGTTGAAGGAAGGTTGCGACGAGATTTAAGCGGTTACGCGTGTGCAGTGAATTTTAAAGGTAGTTGCAAAAAAAAATGAAGTTAAATGAGGCAAATATAAAATTAAGAATTTTTAGATGAGAAACATTATAAGTTTTAAGAATAATTACAAATTAATGGATTAAAAAATAATTAGCAAGAAGATTAAATCCAAGAGTAATGAATGAAAGAGAGGACAGGAATAACAAAAAAATGTATGTAAAAAGACGATAGATAGTTGAATGATGAAATGCATTGAAGAAAAAGATAATCAATGCCAGATGGGGAAAAGCAAGAAATAAATTGAACGATAGATGACTAAATGTAAGGAAAGAAAGACGAAAGATAAAGTTGAAAGAGTGATGAAAAGAAGATGAAAATTATATGAATGAAAAATTAAAATAAAATAAAATAAAATAAAATAAAATAAAATAAAATAAAATAAAAGTAAGGTTAAGGTTAAGAAAAAATGAAAAAACTATGAAAATCAGATAAAGAGATGAAGCACAAATGAAAGAAAGATTTAGGAGAAATAACAAAATCTTTAAAAAATAATTGAATCATGAATGAAAATAGTGAATGAGAGAAGGATAACAAAAAGGTGATGTAAAAAGGTGAAAGATAAATGAATGATGAAATAAATCGATGAAAAAGGTAAATAATGCAAGAAGATGAAAAGCAGGAAATAAATTGAACGATAGATGACTAAATGCAAAGAAAGAAAGACGAAAGAGAAAGATAAAAGAATGATGAAAACAAGATGAAAATTAGATTAATGAAAAATGAAAATAAAATTAAAAACTATGAAAAGCATACTAAGAGATGAAATACAGTTTAAAGACAGATTTAGAAGAAAGTAAAAAAAAATCTTTAAAAATAGATAATTTAATCATTAATGAAAGATTGAAGATAAATAAAAGATCAAAAAAACATCAAAAACCATCACAGAAAGATGAAATACGGGTGAAAGTTAGATGAAAGAAAGATGGCAAAAAAATTAAAGAAAGATAAAGATGGATGAAGGATTTAAGAAAGATGAAGAAATATGAAAGAAAGATGAAGGAAAGATGAAAGAATTATGGGGAAGGACTATAAAAAAAAAAAATGGACACGATGTAAAATAAAAAAAATAGTTGAAAAATTATACCAGGAAACAATGCAAAAGAAAAGATAATTTAAAAATCAATAGCAAAAGATAAACATAGAAAGAAGAAGAATGTAAGAAAAAAATGAAATAAACTATAAAAGATGAATGCAAAATAAAAGATATTTGGAAAAAATTTGAAAAAAAGATGAAGAAATATGAATGAAGCATAAAAGAAAAGAGAGCTGAATGGAAGTTTATTAAAAAATTAATGAAAGATGAAAGAAAGATAAAAGAAAGATGAATGAATGATGAAATAAAGGAAAATAAAAAATGATAAAAGTAAGGTGGCCTATCAAAACAAATGATACCAGAAAACGATGCAAACAGAAGAAGCTTATGTGAAAAATAAATGGTAAAAGATCAACAAGCGAGATGATATGCAAGATAAAATAAAGATGGTAGAAAGATGAGAGAAAATTTACGATAGATGAAAGAAATAAGAAGGGCAGATGGGAAATTGAAGTATTTTAAAAAGACACTTTAATTGATAAATGTAAAATTAAAGATTAATGAAAAAAGTTGAAAAAAGATGAAATGTGATGAAACAAAGATGAAGGAAAAATTATGAAAAAAAGATGGGAGAAGGATTAACACAAAACATAATACCAAAAAACGATGCAAAAAGAGGAAAAATCAACAAGCAAGAAGATAAAATAAAGATGATAAAAAGACGAGAAAAAATTAACAATATATGAAAAAAATAAGATAGACAAATGAGAAATAAAAGTATTTTAAAAAGACAGTTTGAAAGATAAATGCTAATGAAGCCATTTGAAAAAAAGTTGAAAAATGATGAAAAAAAGATGTATGAAATATGAAAGAATAATGCTTTATTTCATCAAATTGAAGAAAAAATGAAAGGCAAATGGGAGAAGGATTAATAAAAAAAAAGAAAACGATGTAAAAATACAAAAAATGGTTGAAAAATGCATAGAAAAATAACAATAAAGCAAGAAGATGAAATGCAAGTTAAAACAAAGATGATAGAAGACGAGAGAAAATTAACGGCAGATGAAAGAAATAAAAAGGACATATGAGAAATGGAAGTATCTTGATAAAAATGATGTTTTAAAGATGAATGTAGAATTAAAGAAATATGGAAAAATTTGAAGGCTCAAAAAAGAATAAAAACAGATTAAAGAAATATTGAGAATAATTGGAAATATGAAAGAAAGTTGAAAGATAGATAAAAGGGGGGTGAAAAAGATGAAAGAAAGATGATAGAAACATAAAAAAATATAATAGACAAATTAAAGCTCATTGAAATACTGATCAAATAAAGATGAAAAATAAATGAATAAAATATTTTATAAAAATTAAAGACATTTTATTGTAACATAAATGAAAAATTAAATGCAGATAAAATATAAATAAAACAATTGAAATAAGGAGAAAAAGAGATCAACGAAAAATAAAAGGCAGATCAATAAAACAAGTCTAGCTTAGGTTAGCAGGGCTGTTACGTTTTTTAATATTGTCTGTGCGAGGGATTGGGAGATAGGAGGGACGACCTTTCTGCACCATTTTGAAGATTCGATAAAAATGAATCAGGTCCGTTTAATGCCCATTAACCAGACAGCCCAGCTCTTCATAATATATCCCAGATATTAAGAGAATATTGTAAGAAAGGTGAGAGAAGGACAAAATAATGTTCAAAGAAATATGAAGGGAACACCAAGGAACGATAAAAGCAATATTAAAGGGAATTTTAGAAAGATGGTAAAAAAAGCAGATATGAAAAAGGTAAGATAAATAAATAAAAGACGTAGCAAATAATTAGGTGGGAAAAAAAATAGGAAAATAGAGGTGATGATTACAAGCTAATGGAAATAGTTTTAAAATAAATATTTGTAAATATATGTAAATAATATGAAAAAGATATAAGTTGAAAGGAAACTGAAAGAAAAAAATATAATTGAACTTAAAATATTAATAATTTTGGAGTAATTGTTCAATTGTACTGCTAAAACGAAGAGTGAACCTATGTAGTTTATTGCAGCCTTTTAATAATGTTAAATATGCATATTATAATGATAATGTCTACAAAGATTTTTTAAATAATAATTTATCTAAAATTACAAATTGTGTCATTAGCTTCGCAAAAATTAATTATATTGAAGCCGAATATTTTGAATAAATAAATTTTGCTGAGCGGCTTACTTTAATATTCCGAATTTTTAGCGGAACCTGGAAATATTCATTTCGATCCTATTTATAAAGCGAACTCATTTTATCATTTTAAAAGCCTTATTCAAAATTTCGCAAAGTGCTTAAACAGTTCCATATTGAAACACTAGCTCTCCATCAAACATTTTGGTTGTCTGAAAAATACATTTAAAAATTCTTCCGGATCCACTAGAATATTTTAAAGCAACATATTTATCGTCCCGCCAAAAGTGTGGCTTATCATAATACATAAGTTAACATAACACTTACCGCTGCGAATATTTGTGACAGTAATCGAGTAAAACGAATTCATAAACAAAATCTAAAATTCACATTTTATTTATGGCCAATAAAATATATCATACCTATATACTATAGTATATATTTACTCTGCATAATGCTAATATACCTAACATACTACATATGTATGATTTGACAAATGCCATAAAATATGCACAAAATGATTAACAATAAGAGATAAGTGAGTGTAGACACACCCATACACACACATATATATATAAACACACATTGCGTATACGCCCCGGTTGACAAAGCGTTTATAAATCGAGTCGCAGCATCTAAGCCAAAAGAGGAAAAAAAGGCCAAAAGGAAAAATATTGAAAACAGCATATAGAAAATTTTGTGAAAATTTTATGCGATTCGTTGGTTAAATAGAAAATGGCGTCAAGGCGGCAGTAATAAAAATATCAATGGAAGCTGAATGCTGAACCATCTGACTCTCTATAAGGATGTGTATCCTGGGTAGAGGGATATGCTAGTGTGCGTGTTATGTTATTGGCTGCTTCCTTATTTTTTTATTTTTTTTAATATTTTTATGTACTGCACACAAACAGGCAAATATTTTATGGCTTAACTTTTTTGCTTAAATAAATTTCCACTTAATAGATTCGTTACAATGAATGGGCAACACTGAATGGATACATCAGTGTTGGTAAATGTGTGTAGCAGTGCATGTGAGTGTGAGTAATACATTGATTTCTCGCTCTCCTTTTCCGGTTTGTCTATTTTATCGTCCTTTGGCAGCGTCAGACGCAGCTCAGCTGCTAAGCTCAGTTTGCTGCTTCTGTTTCCAGTGTTGTTCAATTTTATGGAATATGTATTATTAAAAAATAAAGAAGGAGCAGAGAATGAAAGCGAAACACAAAATTGATGTTGATGCTTTAAGCTCCTAGCAAAAGGCAAACGTGAAGCAGCAACATCAAGTGGTAACAACAGCAACAACAACAGCAACATCTGCTGCAATGTTCTACTTCTTACAGTGTTCACTCTTAACAAGATTTTGGAATGTCAAAATAAAAACTTGCTTAAATATTTAAGCAGAGCTGCCAACTTGTAAAAAATGGAGTAGTGCTTGAAAGCGTAACTTAAAGTGAGTTTGGAGATTCGAAACGTAAGCAATGCTGCTCATAGTGAATTCACTGTGGGATAAAATTCAACTCAGTAAAAAGATTTTGACTGAAACATGGCGTTTTTGCTAAAATTATTTCGTACGGAATTTTTTTATCTCCCCGCTGGTAAAAATAGACGCTTATGCAAGTATTGTAGACCCCGAGACGATAGTCGCTATAAATTTTACTAAAAATGTATTTTAAATATCATTTTATAATCATCTTTGTGATTAAGTACTGCACATTAAGATAAGCTTTTAACTTATTTAATTTTTAAATATCAAAATTTTGAATGAAGCGAATACTTAAGTTTATCTTTAACTGCTTGAAGATTGTGAATATTTTAAGACTTATTAATAATTCAAGACATTGCCAAGAATATGATTTAAAAGTTAATAGAGGTCCTTATATGTATCTCGCTCGAAATAAACGGAAAAGAGTATATTTTGAACTTAATCTGTTTGAAAAGTGTTTTGAGCATAGTCTCAATTTAGACCTTTTTAATACTCTTCTCTATTCTTGATATTCTTCTTTTTATTTAAAAAATAGTTGGCAGAATTTTTAACAAAATTAACTTTATTAAATAGTAAAATTGTATTTTTTTTAATCTTACACAAGTTAAGAAAGCGATAAAATTTTGTTGGAACAAAATGGATTAAATCATCGATCTCTTTCAAGTAGAAGATATATTTATTATTTGAATAATCTCCACGAAATTTTATTTTAATTCCAACTATTTGTCGGGTTAACCATAAGTGTATGTTTAATTGAATTTTTTTGGTGAGATAGCATAGATATTTAAAAAATTCCTTGCAATGAAAGATAAAACTTTGATTTTAAAAAAGTATTAATTATTTTTAAAGTAAAATATTTTTTTTTAAAAGTATTAAATATTTTTTAAGTTAAATCTTATATATAAAAAAAGTGTATGTCTGTTTGTATGAGGTTGGACGCCAAACCCTTTGTCCGATTTTAATGGGACATTTTTTAAAATGTTCAGAAGCTTCCTGGGACGAACATAGGCTATGTAAAAATATTACAAAATTGCGACGAAAATACTAAAAAGAACAATCTGATTTTCCAATACTTCTAACTAACTAGACTAACTAATATTCTTTAGTGTTTTTGTCGAAAGGAAACACAAAAATTATAAAACGTTATAAATTTTATTTTATTGAGGCACACAAAATTTCATGAGAATCGGTACAGCCGTTTCGGAGGAGTATGGTAACTAACATTGTGAAACTAGAATTTTATATATAAGAAGAAACTTATGTTTTACGTATTATGGGTGTTCTCATGAACGAGTCGATGAATCTGATTTTTGCGTGTGTTAGAGGTCAATGCGGAAGTTTTAAGCCAATTGCGATGAGTTTCTGTGAATTGGTTCGTGGGATTGTGAATATTGGTATTTGTGTGAACATACTCCTCCGAAACGGCTAGACCGATTCTCAAGAAATTTTGTGTGCTTATTGGGCAGGTCTGAGAATCGGCCAACATCTATTTTTCAAACCCCTAACATTTTTTTTTTCATTTATCGAATATACCTTCATGGTGTGTTCACGGGTGCGAACGCCGCGAAGTTAGCCGCGAAGCCTTCCACACTCCAGTTTCGCGGCTTTCGCGGACGGCGCATTACGCAATATTTTTCAATCTGTGGTTTGTCTTGACTGAACGTGAAAAAATTAAAAAAAGACATCCTGTCGCCATTATAGGTTAACATTATTAGTGCACGAAAACATTAATATCAGATACTGCTTACAATGCCGAGAAGAAAACTACCAAATCTCCATCAAACATGGTTAAAATGTAAAGATGGCGAGTGGTTGAAAATTTTATGATGAAATTAATCCACTCATCGATCAATCGGACGATGTTTTCCAATCGGAAAGATTCCAGATTTAGACGAGCGAGCGAAGCGAGCGGGCCAGAGCGCAGCGAAGGCCGGCTAGTATATAATAAAAAAAATGTTTAAATTAAAAATTTATATTTTGTAAAATTTTAAAAACTTTATTAATAAAAAAAACTTTAAGTTAAAAAAGTCTTACTATTTTTATAAAATATTTATTAAATATTTGAAAAAAAAATTTGAATTCATTATATAAATTTATATAAAACTTTATTTATTTAAAAAAAACAAATTAACTAATTCGGCTGGACTAGCGATAAGAATGCTGCACTTCGAAAAAATCTATGAATTTTCGATTTGCATTTTGAAATATATTAAGAAACAAAAAAAAATTTTAAATTTTATTACAAACGTATAATTTATTATATATACAAATAAATACATTTTTTTTCTATATATAAAGTTCCCATAAATTTTTTTAAGCGAAAAAAGGTATATTTTAAAAAATATTATGAACTCATCAAAATTTACGCTTCTTTAATATTTACGTTAAACGAAATATAAGAAACAATTTTTAAAATGTATTATGAAAATTAAGAAGAGTTTATTGCAATAAATAAATAAAATAAAATATTATAATATAATAAACATATATATTTTAAAAATTAAAAAAAAAAGAAAAATGATTAAAATTGATAAAATAATATAAATTTTTGGAAAATTCAAAAATGTATATTCTTATACAAGGGCTATATCACTTAAATAATAATATTTTTTTTTAAAGCATTTATTTAAAAAAATAAATAAATTCTTTAAAATTTGTGATTTTTTAATAATTTGGTAATATAAACAGAAATAAAACAATTTATTATGAAACTTAAAAATATAAAATTTAGTTTATTTACTAATTTAAAATAGTTTTGGTTTAATTATTAAGAATTTTAAACTTAGT
>JBAMAX010000142.1:0-61934 GCA_037043745.1 Chymomyza amoena
TGGGTAAACCATTCTCTAAAGATATGGGTAGTCTAGCATATATGTCCATAGCCGATCTGGCTGCTTTCATCGAATTCTCAAAATGGTTCTGCAACATGAGAGACTTACGTGATTAGGGCTGTACAATTTTTGATCCTCTTCCACAATCCCTCCCTTTCATCAATTTAGATTAATGAGCCCAAATCTATCAAACAAGTTTGCAAAATCGGAAGGATATTCTGTTGCGAATCTAAAGTAATGCGAATAGATTGGAAAAGCAGCTGAATAGGTTACAACCACCGGAAGCCGTCTAACATTTCGTAGATGACGATGATGGGCTGCCTGCCGGATTTTTGTTTCCTGCATGAGTTCCTTCTAAAGAGTTGGAATACTGCGACCAGAAGATCTTTTTTACCCATGAATTATTGCGAAAGAGTTTCCTATTGACTTAGAATGGAACGCACTGATTCGTTCCTTTCACATGTGACAGGCTTTGTGCCACTCCACCACTGTGCAGTCACAGAGAATATGTCCGGTGGGTTTATCGTCTTCGAGACAGAGTCTACACTATAAAGAATGTGGTAGTTTCTTTTTCTGTAGATGGCTCTTAAAGTGTGTTGCCCATATAGGTACGCTACCAGGAGTTTCAAGGCCACTCTGTGAAAACCTTTTGTCTTTATCACATCCAGAAAAGATTTTGCTTGACGCAGCCCCGGTAAGTAGAGCCAGTATTTACGAAGTTCTCCTGTAACCCATTTGTTTACTCTGGTCATAATTGTGGACTAACCAATCACACAGATAGTGGCAGAAGATGTAGTTGGGATGCCTTGCAAGATAATCAGGGATCGAGTTTCCATCTAGATCTGAGTGACTGGGTGCCCAAATTCATAGTCATCCCTAAAGTCTACTGTTAACAGTGCTCTGTTAGCTCTCTGTAAACAACAGTTTAATTAACAATTAAAGAGACGGCCAGAGCCAGTGGACGACTAAGCAGGTCAGGGACTTTTCTCCGAAAAATCTAAAAAAAGAGAAGATACTTTGGCATACCTGCGCGGCCATGACATGCCCAGATAATTTCATTGTTAAGTTTAAGCAAATGTTTACTTTACGGACGAACCAACCCACTGACGACACATTGGCTAGATTTGGTTGTCATTCTGTCTCCAAGTCGGTCTCTTCGAGAGTTGCCCCCCGACAACGTCCTGCTGCCTGGCAGCGTGCTTGTCTTGCTGATAATTGAATTAGGGCAGCGTCAAGGTAATGCGCAGCAATTACAGTCAACAACAAAATGTGGCAAGAGCAAGGGGCTTGCTCCACAAAGAACCACTCGACGGAGCAGAGCACCAAAGCTGCCGGTGACAAACAACAAGCCGGAGTCAACGACTATCGACATTTGACAACAACAACAGGTGTTAACTTAGGTTAAAGGCGCTTTAAACTTTGAAGGCTTTAAAAATTTAATGGCTTAATAAGCAGAGGGTTGCCAGAATGTTGGAAAATGGTCATGGGGTGTTGTGTCCTGGGAGTGCGCTTCGATGGAAAGATGCAGAAGCCACACTTGTGTGACTTACACGATATTTCCCTATAAACAGCTTGATCTCGGATCTCTTGGACCTCCTTAACTGGTGAAGTAGGTCGGAATTAATTAAAATCAGGCAGTTTTTTCCTTGCAGAACTTAGGGGTTTGGTGAACTTATGGACTCTTATCCTATCCCCTAAACCATTCGTGTTACAGAATTAAGCAGATTTAACCAAGATGGCTATTCCAAATGTAATGGATTCGAGTTAAGGCTCGATTTGGCTTACACCCTGCTTTAAAATTTAATGCATATCCTGGAGACCTAGCTCGACTTCTCTCTACGCCCTCTCTCCGCGTCGCTCTATAATTGAGTCTACAGTTTGCATTTGCCTTGATTGAAGGCGGTCTGTGCCCAGGAACCCTTGACTTGACTGCGTCGCCTCGACTGTCTGTCTGTGTGTACGTCCCTCCGTCCATCTGTCTGTCTGATTTGTTGCATTCACTGGGCCCAAACCAGCCTGGCCAACCCACCCAATCATTGCAACCAAGTCGAGTTGGCAAGTTTTTCAAGCTCTTTCAAGGAGTTCTAGAATGAAATTAAAAATTCAACTTGTGCATTGCATTTTGTTTATTTAGTTGCTTGTAATTGCATTTTACTTCAACAACTCAATTTTGGTGTCCTGCCGCTTTTTCTGAGTGCATTTCATTAGCCCAGGACATACATTCAACTTGGTATCCTGTAAAGCAATACTAAAAGTTGTCAACTTTAAGTTTTTATTTTTACCCATACAGTATGACAAGCAGAATTAAATTAACAAACAGTCAGAGTCAATAGAAATCGAGTGATATAAAGAGATATAAATAGAGCTCACAATTTGTCCTAGAGAATCAGCTTTATAAATGTCATAAGGAAGCCTAAACAATTGTCTGTGGGTTTGCTGACGTCACTGCTGATTGATTTTTATGGTTATGCATTAAAATATCCATGAACAAGTCTATACAGAATAGGATGTAAATTTATACTCTTATTACCTTGGCAGGGCATATTAGCTAGACGGGGAGCTATGCTTATGTTAAAGGAGAAGCAATTGAGCAATCTCTTATTGCTCGTTTTATGTTTGTTTTTTGTTTAAATTCTTTCAATTTCAAATTCGATTTCAAGATCGGATTTCCTAGAATTTATATGATATACTCTTTCAACTGTCGCAATTTGGTATAATTGATCATATAATCGTCATAGAATAGGCACGAAAGTAGCGCAAAGTACTTGCTGCCGATCTTCATTTTAGATTCTTTTTTTTTTTTTTTAATCTCAAAATACCACTCTTTTACTTCAAAAGATCTAAAATATCTTATTAATATTATTTTTCCAGTTTGTGGTCTTTTAATTTATATGACTTTTTTAAAATGTTTTGGATATTTTTTTGGACTTTGTTTTTGAAAATCAAGAATGTTGAAAATCTTTAAAATACTTGTTTTCAAAAATTCTTTTATTTTTATATAATATAATTTATCACAAGTGCCAAATTAGGATGCAGCTAGAAGCCATCATCAATTATCATAAGTCCAAATCAGGCCCTTATATTATTTTTGGAGTTAGGTAATAACATTTTTTAATAATCGTATCATTAATTTTCTTAACTATTCAGTAAGTTTTTTCGCAAGCATATTTTTGAGTATGGCTAGATTTAAAACATGAACATTTTTTTAATCAGTTTAAGAACTTTGATAAAACCTTTCAATTTTAAAAAAACTTCATTTTTTGAAATATTGAAAAGTTGATTGAAGATTTTTGAAGGTAGATGCAAAAATTGTGATTTAGGTCTGTTATTCTTTCGAATCAAACAAAAAGGAATCTTTATGTGAAAAGAGCATGTGAAATCTTCTACTCTAGAATATTCATACTTTAAGAATTAAATTTGGTTCTATTATACATATTTTTTTAAATCAAGACGTTTAGTCCAATTTCAAGCCTTTTTTGAACTTTTTTAAGAATCTTCATCTTAAGAATTAAATTCAGTTATGTTGAAAATCTTTAGTGAAAACTTAAATATTTGTATTAGAAAAACTTAATTTCTAGAAAACACAAGAATCCGCTGTTACTGATTTACATTTTTTTTAATTAATTAATTTTCTACTTAGTTCTAATATTTTGACTTAGAAAAATTTACAATGATTAATAGGCGCAAAGATAATCGAGTTCAATAAAGCCATAAAAGAGGGAAATAATAAATAAAATATTTAAATTCGCACATTTAAATAGACAAATAAAGTGAATTAATAAAAAAAATATACTTTTTTTGATTTACCGATTAAAAAATCGACTCTTGTTAAGACTCTGCTTAAATCAATTGTGAATTTTAAGCAGCACTAACAATAAATTCATGTCCCAACACCTTGAAATACATGGCTACCCTTTTTTTTTATTAATTATTGATAATTTATGATTTTTTTCATTTTCTAAAAGTCTACAATTGATTTTTTTAAATTTTTTGGGCAATTTGGAGAGCTCCTTACTTTATGGAAAGTAAATCTTCATATGTAACATTTTTTGAGAAAAATAAATTGAAATAAATAAAAAAAAAAAATAAACCACTTTTGAAGCCTATTCCGAACAAATACGATCTGAGGCAACACTTTATTATCAAAATAAAAAGTTAAGTACAGTAACTCAGCAAAAACAAAATTCATATCTTTAAATCGAAAATGGAAACCATTTGAGATTTTTATACCCTGTACCGTATGGTACCAAGGGTATATTAAGTTTGTGCAAGCCGAAAATGTATGTAACATATAGAAGGAGACGTCGGAGACACCCCAAAGTTACCTAAATATGATCAGGGTGAATAGAGAAGTCGATATACCCATGTCCGTCTGTCTGTCCGTCCGTCCGTCCGTCCGTCCGTCCGTCCGTCCGTCTGTCCGTGTGAACGCCTAGATGTCAGAGATGGTAAGAGCTAGAGTTACCAAACTTTCACATTAGATCCCATATTATTCCATAGGAGGCAAGTTTATTTAATTTTTTTGATATCGAGGATAAATTATATAGCTCCCATAGGGGTGTTTGAGACGACCTCGACAAAAAAAAGCGTTTTAGATGAATAATTCGTTTGTTTATGAAGATATCGTAACCTAATTTGGTATTCGAAAGTTTTTTATAGTTCCCAATCACTGTACCAAATTTGATCGAAATCGGTTGACTATATCATATAGCTCCCATAGGACCGATCGGCCAAAATAACTTTTTTAAAGAAAATTTCGCTATATTTCGTTTTTTAATAAAGATATCCTAACCAGATTTGGCGTTTTGGAAATTTTTTAGACCACTTAAGCAATGTGCCAAATTTGAACAAAATCGGTTGACTATATCATATAGCTCCCATAGGTCCGATCTTCCAAAAAATCGATTTTTTAACAAAATTTGTTGTGTTTCGTTTGTTTGTTAAGATATTGGGACCAAATTTGCCATTCGTGAGTATTTTATAATTCCTAAGCACTGTACCAAATTTAATCCAAATCGTTTGACTAGATCATATAGCTCCGCATAGGACCAATCGGTCCAAAAACACGTTTTATACAAAATTCGATGTGTTTTGTTTGTTTGTAAAGATATTTGAAATAAATTCGGCATTCAGATCTCTTTTAAAGCATTTAAGCACTGTGTCAAATTTTATTGAAATCGGTTGACTATATCATATAGCTCCCATAGGAACGATCGGTCAAAAAAAAAATTTTTACTTAAAAATTCTTCTGTTTTTGGTTTTTTGTGAAGAAATCGGACTTTATTACAAGCTAGT
The DNA here is from genome assembly GCA_037043745.1 of Chymomyza amoena. Lineage (NCBI taxonomy): Eukaryota > Metazoa > Arthropoda > Insecta > Diptera > Drosophilidae > Chymomyza > Chymomyza amoena. The sequence goes on from JBAMAX010000142.1 coordinate 5,296, forward strand.
GGTACAGGGTATCCTAAAGTCGTCCGTGCCCGACTTTACGTCCGCCATTTTTCAACACTGTTTTCGAATTACCTCGAATAAGATTGTAATTTGCATTTAAATTGCGACCCGATCACTATCAAACATAAAAAAAAATTTGGCTTAAACAAATGTTTTGTTTTCTTTTTCAGATATTTTAGATCTACTGAAAAAGGATACAAATTTTTATATTAAATTTTAATAACTTTTTAATAAGTTGGTCCACTGGCAGTTAAGTTTGAATGACAAGGTTAGTTTAACTTGAATATAAATTAAATTTTTTTAGATGTTTGCTTCTTAAATTAATATTTATCGAGAAAAATATATCGCCGAAAATAAGTGAAGCTGGCCACTTTCGAACTCCGAGAATTAGTTACTAACAGAATTTCAAAATGGTCGCCGTTTCTTTGAAAAATGGTGAATAATCCTAACGTGACATGAATGCTTGTTTTATTAGATAAGGATAAATTTAACAAGTAACAATGAATTTCATGTCAGATATTTAAGTTCAAAGGCAAAAATATATTTTTTATATAACATTTTTGAATATTCTAAAAAGTTGTAGGGCATAAAATTCTCTACACTCTAAATTTGAAACTAAAAGCAATTAAGAACAAACATTGAAACACAAAGCGTCTAGTCCGGTAGCATCCTCTAAATCAGATTTATCTTAGCTTTAGAAGATTCGTTTGACGTACCGGGTAAATGGTCATTGCAGATATTTTGATCCTTCAAGATATGCAATAAATTCCGCTCAACTAAGGATGGCGAAGAGTAGACAGATAAAGTTCAGGTAAAATACTTGGATCGTAGTGTCAAACATGTTAATATCTCTAAATATGATATATCTTTTCTTAAAGAGATTCGTTTGTCAATTCCGGTGAAAGGTCAAAGCAGTTAATGGATTTGTCGAGACATTCCCATGAAGGGGAGACGATTACCAGACTTATAAATAAAATAATATATATTTTCAGTTCATAACGGGTCCATCTCCACCCTGGATTGGCGACTATAATAATTAAGATGAATACAATATGTAAAAATAAATATATTTTTGAAAAAAAAATACTTTAAGTACCAAGGAAAAAATTTGCGTAAATATGTATCTTCGTTTAGGAGATATGCTTTGTCAAGGAAAAGTGTAAAAATTATACATAAATCTAATTTTTAGTTATCGATAACTCGATAAATAATGGAAATTTTGCAATTCTCTAATTCTCTAATAGCTCTATAACATATTTAATAAACAACAAAATCGAAAAGGTAGACCAAAAAATTACAGGCTTTAGTTATTTATACCGATATATATAATATAGTACATGTAGAATAATATTTATATAAACACTTTGCAAAATATTTATTAAGAAAGGTTTACAATATATATAATAATATATATTAAATATATAAATTCTATAACAAATAAAATATATTTTTTACAAATCATAAATTAAAAAAGAATTTTATACCAAATCCTAAAAGAGTAAATAAAATTTGCGTCTTAAGAAAATAATAACTTTCGGGGGTGCCACAGAAATCTTTAAAGATTTTGGCTACGGTTCAAAAACAAAAAATATTTAATCAAATTTGGTACAGTGCTTGAGAACTATAGAAAACTTTCGAATGCCAAATTTGGTTACGATATCTTCATAAACAAACAAATTATTCATCTAAAACTTTTATTTTTTTTCGACGTCATCTGAAACACCCCTATGGGAGCTATATAGTTTAACCCTGATATCAATAAAATAAAATAAACTTGTCTCCTATGGAATAATATGGGATCTAATGTGAAAATTTGGTTACTTTAGCTGTTACCATCTCTGAGATCTAGGCGTTCATACGTACAGACGGACAGACAGACATGGGTATATCGACTTCTCTTGTCACCTTGATCATATTTTTAGGTAACTTTGGGGTGTGTCCGACGACTCCTTCTATATGTCACATAAATTTTTGGCTTGCACAAACTTAATATACCCTTTGAACCATGGTACGGGTATAAAAATCACAGAAATTACAAAGATTTCATTTTTCGGACAAATAAATTCGAATGTTTTTTAACAGTGATCCAAGAAAGTAATATCTTTATTACATTATGTGATTTTTAAATTTAAATTTTACTTTCTATTTCTATAAAATAAATATGAATTAAATTTGAATAATAGTTCCGCCCAATAAATGAGTCTGTATGATAACCCTACTGTCAGAGCTGAAAATTTATTTTTATTATATTTGGAAATTTTTATCATTTAGTATAGCAACTAGGTGGCAACTCCGTGGATATTTACAAAAGATTTTAATAAAGATTTTGTAAAGATGAAAATCATGAATTAAAACATTAGATTTATTAAAACATAAAGACACAGATAAATCAGAAATTAATCAACAGTTCCAAATATGTAAAAGTTTCTTTAAATTAAATAGGTTCTATTGGTAAATTTAATATAATCTCAAAAAATGTCAAAGATTTGAAAACTGTTACAAATCATATCTGTGGCACCAAGAATCGAATTTGTAAAGAAATGGAAAGAAAGAACTTTCCATTAAATTCTATTATTCAAAATTAATATGGTAGCTGTACAAGAGTATCCGAAAAACAGCTCAGTTCCATATTAAGGGGGAGTCCGGTTTAGGTCGCCGAGATTTTGTTGTTTTTCGTGAATTTTTTACATAGGGAATGAATAAATAGAATTTTGTTTTTAAATTTTTGAGTATTTTATTCTTGTTTTGGAGTAGACTTAAGAATTTTTTCAAATAATATCCGCAGGAAATAGTATCGTTAGATCGAGCTGTCCATGGACCATTACCATCGGAGTATTTTGCTGGATGGCATTCCTGTGGTAGCATATTTTATCTTTTTCGTTAGCAACACATTTCCTAAGAATATGAACTAGATTGTGTAAAAAAAAACGAAAAATTCATTTTTTGAGGTGTTTGAAGACAATGTTATGTTTTTATACCATATTTTTTCACCTTTTGTGCATAAAAAAATTTATTTTTAATAATCATATAATCCCAGAATTAGGTTCACCTCAATTTCAGAAAGATTTTCAAGCTATAATGCCCACAAGTTGAAAAAAGTCGTTTCGAGAAAAACCCTCCGTTGTAACTGCCGCGCGCTTCGACTCCGGACCGACGGGGCGCTCACTTAAGTCCTCATAGCATTGGGAATAATGCGAATTTTGCTTTCTAATTTTGACCACATATTCTTTACTAGTTATACTAAGAATTAATGCAATAAAAAAAGTCGGTCTAAGCTGGTTTCCCCCCTTAAGAACCGGCGCTCGAGGAAAACATTTTTTTTTTGTTACAATTTTTTTTGATTGAATCTCATCTTTTTCCATAAGGGGCAAACAAAAATTGAATAAGGATTCTAAGGTTGATAACGTTATGTCAGAATCTTGACGTGCTAGGGATCTGGCATAGGGAAACATACAACAAATATCGTTGACTCCGAACCCAAAAATAGTTTGGGCTTTGTAATTTCATACAAATCCTTCCTTTCAAGGCATTTACAATTCGGTGTTCCCAAACTTCGTAGCTCATAACTTTTTGCTTGTGTATTTGTGCACAAGGTTGTCCTTGTGTCTAGGGAAACAAAAACATAAAAAAAAGCAAATCCTGCCTGGTCCCATTGCTTGTAATTGTGCGTGAGGAGCTTTTTAATGGTCTTCGATTTGGTTGAGTTCTGTTTGCTTTTTTATGGGATTTTTATTTCTATTTTATATTGTATATTATATATTATATCTTAGACGAGTATTTCCCATTTCAGTGCGACTAATTCACTTGATTTGTGTCAGCAAAGTCATTTATTTATTTACTCAAGCTGTCGAATTTGTTTGACTTTTGTCCGAAATCCTTGTCCGAAATTGTTGTGGCTCCGAAAACAGTTTCAATATTGAAACTATAGTAATTGAGTAATTCATTCGTTTTACGTTTGGGAAGTGGAATTCAAATCAATTCAAATGCATAAAATTCCGTTTACAATCAAATTCTATGACAAATTTCAGTTATTTGTATTTACATTTTAATTTATTTATTTTCGGCTGAATATTCAAATTGGATTGAAAAGAAATGTTGCATATTTGTTGGAACAACAATTTTATTTTCGATACAATTGAATAGATTTTTATCAATAAAATAAATGCAAAAAAATGTGTGGGCTTTAAATTGCTGGAAAAAAACAAACAAAAATTAGTCGGAAAGCCGCCTCAGTAAGCTGAATGGCCAAATAAGTCTTGAGTTTTTATGCCTTATGGAATTTAAGTGGATTTTTAATGGTCATGAGATTTTGCAAGTTTGTGCAAGCCGAAAATGTATGTAACATATAGAAGGCGTCGTCGGAGACACCCCAAAGTTACCTAAAATATGATCAGGGTGACTAGAGAAGTCAAAATACCTATATCCGTCCGTCCGTCCGTTTGAACGCCTAGATCTCAGAGATGGTAAGAGCTAAAGTAACCAAACTTTCACATTAGATCCCATATTATTCCATAGGAGACAAGTTTATTTTATTTTTTTGATATCGGGGATAAATTATATAGCTCCCATGGGGGTGTTTGAGACGACCTCGACAAGAAAAAAACGTTTTAGATGAATAATTCAAAAGTATTGGTATTCAAAAGTTTTTTATATAGTTCCCAAGCAATGTATCAAATTGGTTCAAAATCGGTTGGCTATATCATATAGCTCCCATAGGACCGATCGGCCAAAATAACTTTTTTATACAAATTCGCTATATTTCGTTTTTTAGTAAAGATATCGTAGCCAGATTTGGCATTAATAAGCTTTTTAGAGTATTTAAGCAATGTACCAAAATCGGTTAACTGTGTTATATAGCGCCCAAAGTTCCGATCTTCCAAAAAATCGATTTTTAAACAAAATTTCTTGTGTTTCATTTGTTTGTTAAGATATTGGGACCAAATTCGGTATTCGTTAGTTTTTTATAGTTCCTAAGCACTGTATTAAATTTAATCAAAATTGGTTGACTATATCATGTAGCTTCCATGGGACCAATCGGTCCAGAAAACGTTTTTTATACAAAATTCGTTGGGTTTTTTGTTGAACTAAATTCGGCTTTCAGATCTTTTTTTAAGGTATTTAAGCATTGTGTCAAATTTAATTGAAATCGGTTGACTATATCATATAGCTCCCATAGGAACGATCGGTAAAAAAAATGGTTGCTTAAAAATTCTTTTGTTTTTGGTTTTTTATTAAGGAACCGGATTTTATTGCAAGCTAGTGCTTCAGGGTATCCCAACGTACGCCATTTTTAAATTTACCTTCGAAAATTTATTTTTTTTTTAATTTAAATTTGGTGAAAATTACGAAAACTATAAATGAATGGATAAATATCGACCAAACCTTAAAGGGTTTAGCTGGATAAGGTACTGAAAACGGTCCCGATCGAATTTTGAAAAGTAATGATGCAACTCTATACAGAATGTCCAACAAAAATTTTAAACCAAATTTCTGTTTTTAAACTAATAGCGTTACGGCTTAATTTAAAAAAAAAACGTGTTTTCGATTTTATTTATTTGTGACTAAACTACAGAATATTTTTGAACGTAATTTTTTTTTAATCTAAACATTTTCTTAAAAAACAAATATGACATTTTCTTATTTTTTTTTATGTATGTGCCTTAAATATGTTAATTACCATTTTTTTTTAAACTTGTGCTTTGAATCGTTCTTTATATGGTGTGAATTTAAGTCAAATAGATTTGGTAAAACAATGTTAAAAAAATAGAACTCAAATTTTTTTTAATGTTTTTTTAAGAAAATGTATGAAATATTTTTTAAAAAAGATGGCAAAAACGTAAGTACACTTTTTAATATTTATTGGAAGGCAGTCTTCTTAACCCTCTCCGCATACAAAGCCATATATGGCTTCTCACTTTCAATAATTTTTTTTGCAATAAAACGGTACATATACTAAACCGTTTGTTATCACTTATTCTCTTTCAACTATTTTCTGTTAGATGTCTATACTTAGAACTTCTTTGTGTTGCCTTATCTCAAGTTTCAATCAGTTTTTTGCTCGCGTCTCAAGCAGACGAACGAAAGTGAATTGTGGTGAAATTAAAATTAAAATTACCGCACTAAAAATCAGTTTTATCACTGAAAAGTATTTTTTTTTCTAAGAGAATATAAAGTTTTCGTTCATAAAAAATAGAATTTGACTATAGGTGAGCATCACATATACTATTCTATGCAAATAACTGTGGACGCCATATATGGCTCTATATGCAGTAAGGCGTGCATGTTTATATTCTATGTACATATGCATTATTAGCATATTAGCTTAACAATTGCACTTGTTTTCTTTTAGAAATGAATGCACAATTATTTTACGGTAGTTTGCAATACGTGAACGAAATCGATGATCCGTTTCAAAGTGATGATGACAGCATAGCCGATTCCGAAGACGAAGTTGTTGAAAATCAAAAAATCCAAGAGGAAGATGTTTATATTTCGGATACCGATGAGAGTAGTTCCGATGACATCTGTGAAAAGCCGTGCACTTCTAAAGCAAAGCCAAAGCCAGTGCCAAGAAAAAAGACAGAAGCACCGATATGGAAAGCTGGTCACTTACCACCGTATTTGAATGAGACCTTTCCATTTCAAGGAAATACCAATCTTTGAACTTGTATCAATGAACTGGAGACACCGGCAGACTTTTTTAATTTTTTTTTCAACGACGATCTGATGAATTTCTTGATCAGTCAAATCTATATGCACTCCAAGTTGATATATAAATAAGCCCGCTGGTATTACTCGAAATGAAGTAGATCAATTTATAGGCATGGTCATATACATGTCGTTGGTACAATTACCATCTTCAAGACTCTATTGGAATTCGACTCTGGGTCAAGAAATTATATATGGCACAATGAGTTGCAACCGATGGGAAACTATAAAACGTTTTCTGCACTTTAACAATAATAACGATATGAAGTTGGCAGGGGAAGCCGGGTTTGACAAGCTATTCAAGATTCGACCGGTGCTGGACAAAATCCGTAATCAATTACTGCTCGTACCTAAGGAAGAACATTTGGTGGTTGACGAGCAAATTATTCCCACGAAGTGCCGTCACCACTTAAAACAATATAATCCGGCAAAACCTCACAAATGGGGCTTCAAAAATTTTGTCTTGAGCGGAGTATCAGGTTTTAGCTACGACTTTGATATTTTTGCGGGAGCCCAAAGTGATACATATCCGGAGGGAGCGCCTAATTTGGGAGTAAGCGGAAATGTTGTATCTAGGCTATCGGCAACCGTACCAAAAGGAAAAAACTACAAATTATTTTTCGACAATTGGTTCAATAGTCCAAATCTTGAAGTCTACCTTATGAAAAATGGTATATTAGCTTTAGGTACGGTAAGAATCAATCGAGTACCCAATTCAAAGACGCCAACTGAAAAAGAGTTGAAAAACCAAGGACGTGGAAGCATGGTCGAAAAAGTAGCTATTATCGATGGAGTTCAGCTTGGCCTCGTCTCTTGGTTTGACAATAAAGTAGTCAACATTCTTTCTAGTTACGTGGGAAGCAATCCTGTTACAACAAAAAAACGATTCAGTAAGAAAGACAAAAAGAATGTAGAAATCAACTCTCCTAAGGCAGTTGATGTTTACAATAATTATATGGGTGGCGTTGACTTACTGGATTCTTTACTTGGACTTTATAGAATTCAATTGCGCTCAAGAAAATGGTATAAGAAAATATTTTTTCACATGATTGATATGTGCGTAGTGAATTCATGGATTCTATGGCGTCGTAAGTCAGATCAGTATATGCCACTCTTCGATTTCAAGCTTTTAATAGCTGAGCACCTGTGCAAGGCAGGAAAAGTAAAGAAGCGCGGACGACCTGCGATGATTCCAACTTCATCCCCGTGTACAAGTAGGGAAGGTACTCCTACTACCAGCAAAAGACGAAAGCACCAGGAAATTCCATTGAATTCTGTTCGGAAGGACCATATTGGGCATTTTCCCACCTGGAAAAAGCAAAGGCAACTCTGCAAAAACGATTGTTATTTCCGCTCATACAATTTTGTGAGAAATGCAATGTATTTCTATGCTACAACGACAAAAGAAACTGTTTCACCAACTTTCACATGAAGTAATGCATACATGCATACAGAGCCATATATGGCAAACTGGAATCAGCTGAATGCATACAAAGCCATATATTTTGGCCTAAATAAACACATAATTGCATTCAAAAAATTTTTTCCTTTATTATTTCTATGCTCATGCAGTAGAGGGTTAATTTAATGATGAAAAATTGTTTAATTTTGTAGGTAAATATAAAAATTTTAAAATTGCTCAACAAACGATTTTTTAATAATCTTTTTTAAATGGTTTAATTTCAATAAAAATGTGTAAACAGCATAAAAATTTAATGGGAATTTTTTAAAATTACCATCGAAATATTTTATTCGTTCTCAAAAATTTGGTGAAAATTAAGGAAAATTTCATATGATTAGATAACGACCAAACAATAAATTTTACAAAAATACGTTTAAAATATAATAAAAACCAGTTCAATACAACCAGACATATTTTTTGTTTAAGTTTAAATATGAATTTATTCCACGTTTATAATAATAAGAATATAATAATAATAATATATAAGTTTTAAAGTCCAGGTACTAATATCATTTTCTACTTAGTTATATTATGACTTCGGAAAACTTACAATGCATCATCATCATCATCAAAGAGAAGCAGAAACCAACTTTATTGAAATTTAAAAATTCACATATAGACAAATAAAGTGCACAAATAAAAAATTTATATATATTTTGATAAAAAACAATAACTACTGAATGAAAAGTCGACTCTTGTTACGATCTTTGCTTAAATTAATTGTGAATTATAAGCAGCACTAACAATAAATGCATGACCCAAAGCCTTGGGACACATGGCTATGGTTGTCAAAAAAGTCTTGCGGTATTTCCGCAAGCTTGTCTTTGCAAGCGCGTAGTTCTAGTTGTATTCGTCGCATCGGTTCACGCTAGAGCTTTTTGGAAAGCTCTTTTCACGTGCTAATACGTGTTTGATTAATTGTTGTTTGCTTTTAGTCGTTCGTGAGTTATAGCGTCGCAAACATGGAGCAAAATAAAGAGAAAATACGGCATATTTTACAGTACTACTACGATAAAGGCAAAAATGCATCTCATGCTGCCAATAAAATTTGTGCAGTTTATGGACCCGATACAGTTTCCATTTCCACCGCACAACGATGGTTTCAACGTTTTCATTCTGGTGCAGAGGTGATCGAAGATGCGCCACGGTCCGGAAGGCCTGTTGTCGAAAATTGCGATAAAATCGCTGAATTGATCGAAAGAGACCGGCATAGTAGCAGCCGTAGCATCGGCCAAGAGCTGGGCATGAGTCATCAAACCGTTATAAACCATTTGAAGAAGCTTGGATTGAAAAAGAAGCTCGATGTATGGGTGCCACACGACTTGACGCAAAAAAACATTTTTGACCGTATGGATGCATGCGAATCGCTTCTGAATCGCAACAAAATCAACCCGTTTTTGAAGCGGATGGTGACTGGCGATGAAAAGTGGGTCACTTACGACAACGTGAAGCGTAAACGGTCGTGGTCGAAAAGCGGGGAAGCTGCCCAGACGGTGGCCAAGCCTGGATTGACGGCCAGGAAGGTTCTTCTGTGTGTTTGGTGGGATTGGCAGGGAATCATCCACTATGAGCTGCTCCCCTATGGCCAAACGCTCAATTCGGACCTGTACTGCCAACAACTGGACCGCTTGAATGCAGCACTCATGCAGAAGAGGCCATCTTTGATCAACAGAGGCCGAATTGTCTTCCATCAGGACAACGCCAGGCCACACACATCTTTGGTGACGCGCCAGAAGCCCGGGAGCTCGGATGGGAGGTTCTTTTGCATCCACCGTATAGTCCGGATCTCGCACCAAGTGATTACCACCTATTTCTGTCCATGACGAACGCGCTTGGTAATCGGAAGTTGTCCACAAGAGAGTCTTGTGAAAATTGGCTCTCCGAGTTTTTTGATAATAGGGGAAGCGAGCTTCTATAAGAGGGGCATTATGAAGTTGGCATCTCGTTGGGAACTCGTCATCGAATAAAACGGCGCAAATTTGACTTAAATCGCATTATTATAACCATTTTATGAACAATTGAAAATTCAATAAAAATACCGCAAGACTTTTTTGACAACCAATATATATAATTAAAATAAAAATGTTATTTATTAAATATTTTGTGCGTAATGTTTAAGTATCATATAAATAATAATAATACTCTATGAGAATTTTAAACTATTATAACCAAATATTTTTTAAATTTATTAATTGCTTTTATGGTTAGCTATCACTTCAGCTGCTCCAAGTATCTCAAACTCTGTTGCTTTTCTGCTTAATAACTTACTCGGTATCGATTACTCATTCAGCTCACGAAATTTATTGCCTCAAAATTAGTCAAATGCACTGCAGGCCACAAAAATCTTCTTCACAAAGAATTTCATTTAGAACTTTTGTATTTGGTTTTTAGGTGACAGCTGGAAATCCGATTTTGTGGTTAACTGAATGAGTTATTTTGTTAGCCAAGTTCTTGACAAACCACAGAAACAAAAGCCAGTCGAAGGATTATCTACATACTACTGTCCTTTCTTCGGTTTGAGTTGTTTGTGACTTGTCTAGACTTGTTGGAATACTACAAAAACCCTCTCAGATACCAGGCCAAGATTGACAGGCTCAATTGTATGGGTTAGACTGACTTCTTTTTGGATAGAACTTAATCAAATTTGGCATTGTTTGATTGATTGGTTTACCATAGAAAATGGTAATTTTTTAGACCAGTTAATAAAGGCAGAACTCAACTGAAAATCCTAACAACTAATTGTTATAAATGAATATGGTAAGACAGTGGCGCCGAAAGGGGGTGAATGAATATTGTTACCCATGGGTGTAGCTTAGGGCGGTTCAATTTGTATGGAGCCAAAAAAGACGTTTTGGGGCTCAAGGCGATTTTGATTCTTTGGATCATTCTAAGCATTTACATTGATTTGTTATCCTCGAATTAATATTGCTATGGAAAAGCTAAATTAACTAAATTATTTTTTAGAGAAGTTGAGATTTCATAATTTTTCTTAACATTAATATTGAATTTCTTTCAGCAAAAAATTCATGATTTAAAAGTCTCAAACATCATTTTTAACTTCATAAAAATTTTATGAACATTTTAAAAATTCGTATTTTTGCATTATCCCAAATCTCTTCGATTTTTTATCCTTATAATTAGAATCCCATCACAAAGAGCTATCTCTGCTTTTGAAGGTCAAGCAAAGATATCCTTTTTGTGACGTAATCACACACATATCAGTGGCATTGTAATTTATGCAACATCATGTCCTGCAACTGCCCTACAATTTGTTACTCATACGCACCTTGGTAAGAGAGCTGGCTAAAATCAATAGAAAGCAATCATGGCGCAGCTTACAGTTACAACTTAACTGCTGTCGATGCGTGTGTGTGGCATTAGTGTGACCAGCCCCAAGGCGAAACCAAAATCCCTGCTAATATTTGTACAGTCAGTTCATGACGCTGCAGTTTACGATGTCACAACCCAACCACTTAGAGTCCTGTCTGTCAGCACACCCAGGACATGTGCTGACCATAAGACCTAACCCCGGGACCCCAAACCCAACCCAAACCCTAATGTGGCCAACAACGAGCTAAGCGAACCCTAAATCCTTTGAGAAATTAGTTGGTTAGTCGCAGTTGTAGCTATTCCACTTGTATAACGATTTATTTTACTTATAGCTTGTTCTATGTGGTTAGGAGGGAGTGCGTCCAAGGATCCTAATCGTAGGACAACAGAAGCTCTTTGTGTCTGCTATTTAATGAGCTGTCTCTCCCACACTTGTGCTAACATTGCCTTGTTATATTTATTATAAAGTAGCCGCGATTAAGCAATGCAATCAGGACCTTTTTTTTTAAGGATACGCTTAATTTAATAACTTTACGCGGTTTCTGAGAAATTAAGAACTTTTTAAACGCTGTTTTTGAAGCAGCAACCTTATCGATTGAGCTGATTTTACTAAGAATTTCAACTCTCAAATTTTAATATTTAATCCTAATAACAATTTCAGTTCCTACTTCCTGGCAACTAAACTTTTGTCCTGTTTCACCCATCCAAACTTTTGCTTTAACCTGTTGTTGTTTACTTTCTGAATCTTTCTTTCTCTCGCAAAATTCACTTAACAACTTGTTTATTCATTTAGGTTAGCACAAAAGTGAAACCACTACCAGGCCTATTGAGTATATAGTCTATATACTATATAAATATATACTAATAATGGCTGCTGCTGTTTATCTAAGGGGTCCTGTGAATTGCTCCTGCAATTTGGCATTCCATTATGAATTGTATTGAGAAGTAATTGAATCTAAAGTACTTCATTTGTGACATAAACACGTTCGACTTTTATTTTATTCCATTATAAATAAACCGAATGTTGTAGGCATAGGGTTCTTTTTTGGGGGGTAACTGGGGCGGGAGGTCTCCTCCACTACGCCTACATTGTGAATGTCATGCGCAAATAAAACCAACAACAATAATAGCACCAACAATGACTTCCACTGTGGCAAACGACAATTGAATTTGTGTTCAGTTAAAATACATGCACATAAATAATGTATATGCAGGTTACACTCCGTGGCAGTTGAATAGAATACCTTTTGGAACTAATATAATTAATTATTTATTTGCTGAGACAATTAAACAAACAATTCATGGTATAGTTAGTAGGAACTTAAATAGGAAAAGAGGAGCTAGGATTGATGTAAAGTGAAGGAAGAATCCTCCCAAAAAAAATCATTCATTGTGTGGCCATGACAACCCGTTCGCGGGTTACGGCCGACCTCAACAGCTCTCGCCAGGCGCCTTTGCTTTACGCGCGTCTTCTCCAATTAGAAATACTAAGGAAGGATAGGTTCTCCTCTACTTGATCTTACCATCGAAGTCGTGGTCGTCCCCTTCGTCTTCCTTCGTCGGCTTTCGCCTCGAATACCTTTTCGCTGGAGCTTCGTTATACATACGTACAACATGCCCGAGCCAGCGCAGACAACATCTATGTCATCGTAAAGCTCGTACAGCTCTATGTCATCGATGGAGCCGGTTGGATTACTATTATTATTGGGTTTAAAAATATACTGCGACCTAAGTGGATCTATGTCGCAGAGCTCTCCCAAAAGTACTTTGGCCTGCATGTATTTCAGTATTTTATTAGGACTTATGGTAACAACGCTCTGGTGGGAGAACGTACATGCCCAGTAGCTTGATTCTTTTACCGGCGAGTGCCATGCGAAAAAGTTTCTTCCTCCATGCCACAGAAGCGAGTTCTCTATCCGCTATGCCGTCCGTCAGGATTCTCACAATGTTCTTCCCGTGAGTCCATGACTTTGAGTCTCTTACGGTTGTAGTTAGAGTGGATGGTTTTTAACTGTTTAAGCTCTGGTATCTGTGCCCAGTGAAGCAGTCGTTTGTTATTCTCCTCTATTCTCAGTAGGTCCCGTATGACGTGGTTAACAATCCCACAGTGTGGTTTAGGTCCGATTAGCGGTGTTATTGCACCGGTCCTTGGAAGTCTATCTGCCAGCTCATTTCCAGAAATGTTGTTATGTCCTGGAACCCATCTTATCGTGAGCTTATTCCTGGACCCTAATTTATCCAGTGACGTTCTCACTTCTTTAACCAGCCTTGATGTGATCTTGGCTTTGCTAAATGCCTTTATTGCTGCTTGACTATCGGACAGGATGGAAATTTCCTTGTCATGGTAGTTCTTTTGTAGATTGAATTCTGCAATCTTCCAATAGCACAGACTTCAGCTTGGAAAATGCTGGTAGTAGTAGTTTGTAATATTAGGTCCTACTACTTCCTTGATCAGTGAGTGATTCGTCTGTGTACCACTTTATTGTATGCGGTTTCATAGGGTGAACTGCCGCAAGATAGGTCCAAGCCGATTAGATACTTTTATTGAAAAATGTGATCGAAAATTTTTACAAACGCACAGTGGAAGAAATGTCCAATCTGGCAACACTTAACTGTTAAGATTATCTAAGTTTTTTCTTCACCAATTAATAAAACTTCACAGAGGTGATCAATGGAGGGTGGGGTCGGTCCTCGGGGAACGCTTGTGCTGAAAGTTGTCTGATTGTCACACGGGAGTGACCAGCGAAGATTCCCTAACTGGCCGATCCATGTAGCTCACAACCTCCAGCTTTATGCTAAGTACCCTCTGGTTATCACTTTCCCCTGGATATCACTTTTCAGGGGTGAGCTAATGTGAGAAGGCGGCCCCTCAGGCGATCTGCGTTTGAGGAAGTTTTGCTTGGAAGCGTAAGTAGACATCTGCTACCATGTAAGGGAGTCGAAGGCTCAGTCAGCCGTCGTTTCCTTTTCAAACCCCATGACTACGAAAATATCAAAAAAACCTTGGAAATGGAGGCGAGCGATCAGGCCTAAACCCACATCGGGTTCTTTGCGCCATAGAAGAAGAAGAAGAAGGTGGTGATCGATTACACAAGTTTTCAAATTTATGACTTATCGAGTGAAACTTAGTGTAAAAGTGCTTTTTAGGGTAATTTTAGGTCGTGAACAAAATTTTGTATCGACATGAAAGACGATTACATCGTAAGATGATATTGAGACTAAGTAAAATGATTAAAGTTACAAACAACCAAAATTGTAAAGAAGTAACAATTTCGACCATTTTTCAAAATTACAATATCTTCAGCTTGCTTTTTGTTAACAAAAAAACTTATTAAACATTTATTTAAGATTTATGTTACGAGTGAATTCTTTTTCGAACATTTCGAGTCTTCAAAATTGGATAGGAACCGTAGATATTATAGAACCATCCAAATTTTGCTCAAGTTATACTAACGAATAATCGAAAACAGTGTCCAAGAACATGTTTTTTGAAAAATTCTTGAAAACCGTAGTCAAGCAAAAAAATAATGTTTCGTGTTTCTCGATCCAAAATTATTCTAAGAACCGCTTTTTTGAGAAGGTTTATTTGTCGTTTAAGCTAGTATAGTAGCCCTTAAGCCTTTTTAATAATAATTACAGCTTTCAACTAGAACATGTCTTAGATTTAAAGGCTTAGGCGCGTTCATTAGTACATACTTTGCAAAATATCTTGGAAAAGCTAAAAAATTGAAATTTTTTGTTATTTTTTTATATATACAGACGTGTCTGAGTATAGGGAGCTAAATTTTGCAAGACCTGTTCACAGTATCAAGGTTTTTCACTATATCAGGGTTGATATTTTTGTTGTTTAAAACTCATTTTATTTGTTCAAAATTAACATTTGTGCAAAATATCATTAAAATATATTTGAAGAAAAAAGGAAAGGTAAACAAAACAAGCAATAAATCCAAGAAACAACAGATTTTGCAGGAATCAACAGCAAAAGTACAATTAAGGGAAATACCCGTTTTCGTTTCCGATCCCTTTTTGTGTTTTTCGTTCGTTTCTGAATAAAAACGCTTTCAAAATTTGGTTCACTATTTAGAGGTTTTCGATTGTTCACTAAATAGTGTACTCTTTGTTAAATTTTGGGTGCTCTTTATATCGAGGTGTTCACTACATCCAGCCACGACTGCAATTCAGAACTAATATTTTGCAGTTTTTTAGTCTTATGATATTTTATAAAAATTTTCGGAGTAATAGCTGCTGTGTAATCCCCAAATATTTTCAATCAGTTATAAATATTGTTATTTATTCTTTTTTTTTCCTAAAAAACTGAACTAATTACGTAAATAATTACTTTATTAACATTAAGTTGTTCTATTTCAGTGTCTCGCAGTGTATTTGCTTGCAAGCTTTAATAGGCTCGCGTGTGCGTGTGCTTGTGTTAGTGAGTGTGTGCAGGTATTGAAATATTGATAACTCCAAATACAACAAACACATCAAAATGCGTGAGTGTGTGTGTGTGTAGAGGTAACTCACCCAACCAACACAATGAAACGAAATGGAAGGCATTTGACTTTATTTTTGTAAGGCTTATTTCGTTTTATGGTATTTTCTGTTGCCTACTTTTGTGCGCTTAGTAATGCGATACCTCTGTGTGTGCGTGTGTGTGTGCATCTGTGCGTGTGTTTGAATGACATAGTGTGAGTAGTGTGCGTAGGTGTGTGCATGGGCGCGTGTGTGAGTTCTTAGTTTATGGGCTTCTGTATTAGTGCACGAGCATCAATTTATGTAAATATTTTACGTTATTTCATTTTCATGTTTTACATAGCACAAAGCCGATATTAAATGAATTTTGTTTACTATTTATGAAAAAATCATATTTTGTTGTTGTTTAGCGAAGTATTGGTTGCTGCGCAGATTCAAAATGGCCGCTGGTCACATTTGAATAGTACAAGTTTTTCAAAGAGGTGGAAATTTTAGCTTGACATAAAAAAATAAGGCGAATTTTGAAGACTGTGACCAGGAGTGGCAAGAATTTTTAATTTTCTAATAAAAAAATTAATGTAACCCTTTTTTTTAATTTTTTTGCTAGATAATTAATGGCAAAACAAACACTTTTTTATGTGCATTTACTTAAGGATTCTCTTTGGAAAATCCTTTGGCTTGCACCGTTTCAATTTTCTCTTTCGTACTCTATAAAACGATTATCGATATCTCGAAGTCCATGCGGTTTTAGCACGCCATTTTACTACGGAAATGACAACATATTGAGGATACCAAATTTTTATTTAACTTGTTAGCCAGTGTAATTAAATCAATTTAAAAAATAATTTATATGACATAAAGTAAGGTACTAATAACTAAATTTTATCTTTTAATATCTATTTGTAATTTTAATAATTTACTGTTTACAAAAATTCTAATTTAAAAATTGAAGCACTTATAACATTTTCCACTTAGTTATAATAATATGACTTCGGAAATTTAGAATTATTATTTGGGGTAAAGAGATTGAAATCAAATAAAACCATAAAAAGGGAAATTAGCGTCGTACAACTTTTTTGAAATATACAAATTCACACATAAACAAATAAAATGATCAAATAAAATATTATATACTTTTAAAACAAAAACTACCATTGGAAAAATCGACTCTTGTTTCTATCTCTGCATAAATGAGTTGTGAATTATAAGCAGCACTAACTATAAATTAAAGGATAGAGGATAAAAGATAAAGAATAGAGGATAGGGGATAGACGAAAAGCAGGTAGGAAGTCGAGTTTACTTCGAGCATCTCTAAAAGAAAGCTCTATAACCGTCAAAAAATAACTTGTAAATAAACTCATAAGAAGTTAGGTATTAGAAATTTTTAATGCTCTAATTGACATAAACTACATGCAGGATACAACTATTAAAAACATATAAATATCCTAAATCAGCCCATAGATAAAAGTATATGTGAATTAAATGCTTTAAACACTTTACCCGCAACAAGGTTTCCAACGCCATCCCCCCCAAAGATACAAAAACTCAATTAAAATAAATTTCAAACACACACTCATAATAACATATTAATTACAATTCTATTAAAGAAGATATTTATGTCTTCCAGGAAAGGACGTACGTTTACTTAATTGGATCTCGTAGTAAAGACTTAACTCAAAAGTTTTCCAACATTTTAAATAATTTGTTTATTACTGAGGGACAACGCAGCGTATGTGTGATATTAGTAAAACATATGGAGCTTGGCCTAAACTCAATTTTAAGGAGTCTAAACAAAAGTAAACAAAGCAAAACATCATTTTCAATTTTCAACCAAACACTCAAAAACCCGCACAGCGAAAAAAGGTCAAGATCCGAATTGAAACTTAATTTTGCTGTCAAAATTTTTGCATATTTTATTAACCCAAACAGCAGGCGCACAGACAGCAGCGAAAACAACAACAAAATATGTTAACTCTTTATTAGAATCGTTGACAGACTTTGGGATACACTTTTTGACAAATAACTTTGGTAATCGACTTATACCTAAAAATCTTTTGATGAAACAATGAGAGAGAAATTTAAGGACTTGCGAATTTTTTTGTTTGCTATTAAAGAGTGGAAAGAAAATGTAAAAAAATGAAAGAAAGTAAAAAAAATTAATTTTTGTAACTCAATTCAAATAAAGTAAAAACTAAAGCGTAGAAAAAATTAAAAATAATTATAAATTAATAAGAAAAATGTAATTTTAATTAAAAAAATATATTAAAGGCATACTAAAATTTAAAAATTATTTAATAAATTAATAAAAATCGAAAAAATAATTATTTAAAAAAAAATATGAATCGCATACATAAATTAACAAATAAATAAAAACTGAAAAAAAATTATATATTTTATTTGTATTTAAATAAAAAAAAACTATCAAACACATAAAAATATTTTAAAATTATTTTAAAAATAAGAACAACAGAAATGAATATTTATTTATTTTAATAATTATAACCTAGACTTAAATTAAATGGTTTTTCAATATTGCTAGTACTGTAATATTTAAGTATCTTTTATATTATACTTGCCGGCTTCGCTCGCTCGTCTAAAAACACGTTGACTATTTTCTAGATGAACTGCTAAATGGACAACGGTTGGGTGTCGTTCGTGAATTTGGATTGAGAAAATTCGCCATATCGCCTCGTTACTGCTAATGCAACGTTCTATTTGATATTGTGAAATTTCGTCATTCACATTGTCGGCTCTGATACCAAAAATCCTTCCCTTATTGACGTATTTGCAGATATATTTTATTGATTTTACTGAGTTGCAATACTCGACGTTAATGTGGGCTTTATACCTTTTTGATAATAAGGGCGAAAATGGAACAACCCAACGATTGTCAATTTCAATTTCTTATTTTTGCACTTTGATTGTGGTTGATCTGCCATTGTCTTCTGTTGATCTACGGCGATATAATGGGTATCCATCGTAGCCCGTAACAGTGTCCGAAGTCAATGCCCTTGGATATCTTTTGGAGCAATTGAAGTTGGGTTGAGCACACCATATGGTCCGTGGATCATATTCTTTGTGATAACCTCGAACAATTCTGGATCATTTGTTTGAACTGGGATTTCCGCCGATATCACATCATCAATTTCATGCGGTAGTATTTTCTGAACCAACCAAATCAAAATGTGCGCATGAGGTAATCCTTTCTTCTGCCATTCTACCGAATACATCCAGCAGCGAACATCTCCGAATACACTGCTTTTGATAATAAGCAGGCCTGCTGTTTCATTGGGAAATTTCAGTGCTTGGCACTGATCACATACCTTGTTCATTGTTTCAATTACAACAGATTGACGCGAGCTATAATCGGTCGTATTGTTATATTCGAATGCAGCTCTGTGCAGATTGGATGCATTGCGCATTTTCCTGAATGTTCTTTGGATTAAATTCTGTTCTGCATGGATTTCATCTGATTGATTCTGATAATCACGATTTCGTCTCGTTCTCATTCGAGCATTCATATTGTATTCATCTCGTTCTTCTGTTGTATGAGCAGAATGTGATCTTGCTTCTCTTAATCGATTCAACTCATTCCTTTGTAAACGTTGTTCCTCAGCTTCAGCTGTTCTTCGGGATGATTGCAATTGAGTTCTACGCGAAAATCTCCCAATGTTACGTCTTTTTGGCGGCATTATGTGCAAATATTGATCTGATCATATGTATTTTACACAGAAATCAAAACATGAATAATTAATTTTTTTGTTTCCTTTCGACAAAAACTATTAACTAAAAAATATTAGTTAATCTGACAATGTACACACGCAACCTAAATTAAAAAAAAATTTGTATTGCAAAATCAAATTGTCCTTTTTAGTATTTTCGTCGCAATTTTGTTATATTTTCTCAACCTTAAACAATCCTTGGACTTCCACGAGCATTTCAAGACAAAATAAGCCAAATCGGTTCAGCCGTTCGTGAGTCCATAAGCTTCAAAGGAACATAACATTGTGACACGAGAATTTTATATATAAGATATATTTTAATATTCACCACACACTTGAAAATTTAAAAACGTAATAAAAAAGAGATTTTTTTAGTTCTATAATTAATTAACAAATTTCAGTGGAAAATGAAACAATTTTTGGTTTTATTTAAAGCAGCCGCAAAGAAATTTCAAAAATTAATGAAAAAACAAATATTAAAAAAAATATTAAAATATTGAATTAATTCTGAAATACAAAAGAATTTATAGCAAGTGTCTAAATATTTTTTATTCTTTTTTTTTTTTTTGGCTATGATGTACATTGAAAAAAGTTACAAAATTTTCAGTTAAAAACTTAAAATGGAGTTAATTTTCAATTAATTCGTCGACCAATATTGCTAGTGCTCTAATATTTATGTAAATTTTGTTTTATAAAATTAAAAAAAATGGCCACACATTTAAATTTAAAAAAGCTTAGAAGTTGATTTATAAAATCTAAACACAAAATATTTGATTTAAAAAAATTATTAATCAGAATTTGATTATTCTAAATTTAGTAAATGATATTAGATGTATAAAATATCGTTATGATTTCTAGAGTAGATGTAAAATTTATCTTAGGTAATTGCCAAGTATTCTGCTTCAAATAAATTTATTACCTCTATATACCTCTTTTTTTATTTTATTCCTCACCCTGTCACATAAATTTCGACTTAATTAATATACTCTTTCATTCTATGAACCGAGGGTACAAAATGAACGTAACCCAATCATAAAAGTTTCGCCATTGGGTTTTCTTTCCTTTAATTTCATGCACAAACAAAATCCTTGCAACTTGATGAGCCAAAAGTTGGCTAAATGAAAGGCAAAGGGTTCCCCCAGAACTTCCCTTTCCCTAAAAACTGTACTAGCTTGGCCAGCTACCAATACCAAGTTGGTCAACACTTTGTTGTTGTTGTTGTTGTTTACCGACCTTAAATCTTTAATCTTAAACACTGCAAATTTTATTGTATTTTAATTTGCAGCGATTTCCTTTAAAAAGGATTTTTAATCTGTCAGTTTTATGACTGACATAAAGTACGAACATCCGGAAAGGGGTTTATTAGTTTGGGATTTAAGAAAGCGTTGAGTAAGAAAGGACTCTCAGCTTCACTAAACCAAGTTAGATTTACTTGTGGTAAGAGCTTTTTAGAGTTTTTACTTACACTCGGCATTGTTTTTGCAGCTAGTGCGAATACGCCAGGTGTGACAGAAGTAAAAATGTACCTAAACTTAATTAGAGTTGGGAGCGTGATTAAACATTGAATCACGTGAAAGTAAAAGCTAGGCTAGGAAGGTACATATGTGCAGATTTTTGAGGGAGTTCTTTAAAAGCTATATATAAGATCACTTTTTCGACACTCCAGTTTTTTTTCCGAAGTAATTTCGTGGACTTTTTAATTCTAATGCGGTTTTAAGAAATGTTTCCTGATCCATGAAGGACGAGGTTCTTAGAATCCATTTTAGTATATTCTATTGTGATTTGATATACGAATGGACAATGAAAATGGACTATAGACTTCGGAACTTGGACTTTGGAGCCGTGGACCTTGCACCTTGGACCTTCGACGTTGTACCTACCTTAGACATTTGACCTTGGACCTTCGAGCTTGCACGTTCTAGCTTGCACCTTGGACCTTCGAGCTTGGACCTTGGACCCGGCCGTAATCGCAGAAAACATCGATTCGGGGCACGAAATAATAAAGCAGGAGAGTCGTGTGGCATATTGTGAGATTGAGGCATTCCTAGGTATTAGTGCGACTAGCGTACATTTTATTTTCCATGAATTTTTTTTTTGGATTTCATATACCTTTATGATTACCCACAAAAGACTCCATTCGATTGGCACTAAGAAAAGTTAAAGAATTACAATCACGATGCTTTATAAGAGGTTAACAAGATCGTGAAAGGGCAAAAATCAGCTTCAAATTGAAAAACAAATACGATCCAAACGATCCAAATATAACAAAAGCTTTACGTGGAAGAATATAACAAAAGCACTTCAAAGCAAAATTGAAACAAAATAAATAATGTGTGCCTTCCAAGATAAACCAAATATAATAAAAGTATAACTCGGTCAAAGCATTTCGTGGCAAATGGTCACCTTCTTCTTAGGACTAAATCCTTTATGTTTCACTTTAAGAAATTTCATCGTGCGAACAATGCGTACTCAATGAAAGCTTTTAAAGGCTTCATAATTCCTTGATATTTTTGGCAAATAATACTGTTATTCAACTGCTCCAGTTTCCCATAAATCAATATAGATATATTCATATTATTTTCACTCAATGCGCTCACGCTCCGATACACATCACGTGCTCATCTCTAATCCAGACACAAGCATGCATGCAGGGACTTTGGGAGAGACACAAAGAGAGACGCCTTTGCATTTTGTGCAAACTCAATAAATATTATGCCGGTGCAGTGGCAGTTGAATTAATCTGGCAGCCACAGAAACTGCTCCTAGTGGCAACCAGCAGCGGCAGGAGTAGCAGGATCCCAGCGTGGAAACTTTTATTTCACTTGGCAAAAAAGGTGAGGCCAAGGAAAGTTTTTCAATATCTTTACGCTTGGTTGACTTTATGTCTGTCTGCTGTTCTGAAGCTTGCTCCTCTTTCAATAGTGTGGAAGCAAAAAAGAAAAAGTTGGCAGCCCTAGGAACCAGCATAAGCTGCAACAGCATGAGCAACTCTATATGAATGTACACAGGGAGAAAAAAGGAAGAAGATTGTAGTTAAATTGAGCTTATACGTTTATTAAATTAGAGTAGTTTAGTACCTGATGCAAAAAGTTGCCAAGGTATCGCAAAAGATGTCGATTGAGTTTAAAGCCATAGAGAACTGGTTCAATTTTGATATGGTAGCTATATGAAATAGTGAACCAATTTTGGTTCTCTGGTACTTCTACTCCTTAGTTTTTAGCTCTTACTCAGCAGCTTCAAGTCATTTCTCTCAGTGTCTTTATACACTGCGCATGTGATTGACGCAAATCTCGAGCTATGCGTAAAAACACTTTTTGTTTGGCTTCAGTGCGTCCCATAAATCACGAATGCATCATTCAAATGAACTCATTTGACCAGCCAAAAAGTTGAACGATTCCTCGTCCTAACGATTTTCTTTATTTCGTTTGGGTTAATAGAACTTTCATCAAAATGTCGCTCAAACTTAATTGCTTGAATGTTGCGGTTGTTTTTATTTTTCCATCCTGCTATGGGTTCTTGGGCTACGGTCGATGATTGAGATTTTCATTGTGATGGTGATTGTCATTGTAATTCTCGTTGACATGGACTCAAAAGTCAAAGTTCGTCAGCACTTGGCAAATGTGGCAAATGGCGACATGGCGTCAATGAAACTAATTGACATAGGCAAGAATCCGACCGAATCCTTTGCAACGATTTTGAACTTTCACAGCCGCCTGCGTGTCTAAAATTCAGTTTTCAATGTCAGCACAAAGCTTGCGCATAGTCGATGGACAAGGGGGGTTGCTCCACACATCGGCTTAACTCCATTTGGTGGCATGTTCGATATTGCCGTTGTTAGATTTCACACATCCGCCATGATGATGCCGCTTTATCCTTTCCCTTTGGCATTTGACGTTTTACAGCACTTTTTTTTTTTTTTGCTGTCGATACACTTTAATAGGATAACTTGGGTGTAGGTATCGGGTTGGTATTTATTTAGAGACAAGAATTCTTATGCACGTAGAGCATCGTTGGTGGCATCCACAGCTACAATAGAGCGCTTCAATGGGAGAAACAAGAAATGATGATGGTGATGACGGATGTTAGTATCCCAGCCTATTCTTTTCGGAACTCTAAAAAGGGTAAGGGGTAGGTTTCTGTAGTAGCGGATTCACTTGGGGTTATCGGGTCCGAACCTCTCCGAAAGTTTCAAAAATTTGTAATCGAGCACTGAACAAATCGTGTTATTACGCCAGAGCCTGGAAAAAACTGCGAAAGACAGACCGATACCCATCATCTGTTTGCCGTCTATAATGCTCCATTTAATAAGGGATTGCCTGTACAACATCATGTCGGAGTTTGGTATCCCGGGAAAGCTAATTTGCCTGCGTATAATGACGTTGAGCAGCCATCAGCTCCGCCAAGGTAGAAATGAACCTCTCCGAACTTTTAATACCGTGCGAGGTTTCAGACAAGGCGACCTTTATTGTGCGACCTCTTCTATCTTGTAATGGAAGGGATGCTGCGGACGGCCGGTGTACATCATGGCAATATTTCTTACAAAATTATCCAGCTCTTTTTACAATATAAGCTGATAACTTCATGTTGTAGCATATCAATTTACTTTTGAAGGTATCAAGGAATTCATATACCTTAGCACCGCTGTAAACATCGAAAATTATATCAGTCCGGAGATTAAGCGGTGGACCACACTCTCCAATAGGTGTTACCTTGGACTAACTTAGCAAATGTGCAGCGGAGCCCTCTCTCGACCTAATTAGTTTTAAAACTCTCCAAGACACTAGTCTTACTCGTGATTCTCTTCCCGTCCGTATTGGGAACGACTTTGGCTTAAGATTTACCCACGAACCGTATGAGCTCTACGCGATATAGAAGCATGTCATTAGTATGAACGAAGAAGCTCCTTCGGAAAAGGTGTTAGAAACGACAGTCAACGATGGACATCGAATAGGGAGACCGCTACTCCGATGGAAGGACATTAGAATCTGTCTACACTTGGTATAACAAATTAAAGAAGACGCGCTGGAGCTTTCCTAGGGAGAGCTCTGGCGGTCGGCTGTAATTCGTTAACGGGTTGTGAAGGCCACCTCAGTAAGTAAGTAAGTCTGCAACTCTTTTAGTCTTCGTAATCTAGGAGTTCATACAAACGGACAGATGAAAGAAAGGACGGACAAAGCTTAATCGGAACCTGAATTTATGATAATTTTTTTGGTCTCCCCCGCGTTCTTCTGTTCGTCATATACATTCCACCAATCTAGTATACCCGTTGTTCTCGAAGATACAGTGCTGCCGCGGATCCAGGATTTGGTCATAGGCAACTTTTTAATTTCGTAGTTTATACAATTCAGAAGTCGCGAAAAGTTGTCAACCTATTTTACCAACTTTTTGGGGTATGTAGGGTCAATCAACAGGCAGGACCGTTGAGAGAGATGGGAAAGGGGGTGGTGCCTCCGAGACCGTAATTTTCTCAGAGGCCCGGTGAAATTATTGTCGTTCTGTCTTGAATCAATTTATAGGTTCAGTAGGGGTTGGTACATTTTCCCCCGAATTTTCGCCCGGATTTTCGTTCTACGGCCCTGGGAACAGGTTATTAAAATAGTAGAAATATTTTTCTCGGCCTCATGTTTTAGGCTACTCTGTTGGAAACTTAATGTCTTTGGGCGACTAACTCAGATAAGTAGCCCACTAACTATAACCAGACATATCGTAAGAGCATTCATCATTCGATAATCCCCAGTTATCTCACTTTTCTAGTTTTTTTCTCATTTTTTTTTTCATTTTTGAAACGTTTGGCTCTTTCTTTTCAATTTGCGCACACATTCAAAACGTTTGCCACAATGGGTTATCAAATGACAACGTGCAAAGTGCTGCCAGCATCCTCTGACTCTTTTTGTATAGGTAAGACCGAGAGACGGAAGGACATACTACACACACAGACAGTGGGACCGAAGGACAGACAAACAGACTGAGAGCCCGCCAAATGGGACAACAGTGAAAGGGTTGTGCTCTATTCAATTTCAATTGAAGCCTGCTCCAAATCGATTTTTATTATTTTGCCTTATGGGCTGGTTGGTTGCTCTTATTTGGTAGCGTTTATTTTTGGCCAAATGGTTTACAGCAGATTACAAGTTAAGCAGGTTGTTTGGGAACAGTATCCTGAAAGTATGCTTTAATAAAATATTTTACGAACTGTTGAAACTGACTCTCGTTTTTTATTGCAAGTGGAGCGGAGTTTGGAAGAAGGGAGCTCTGCCTGGCTTTGATGGTGCAGCTTTTTATAGCCTTACTGTAATGACCGAAAGCAATTTTAGTATTGCTGCTTAATTTAGACTAGATTTTGTGTACTTAAAAGCCTTTGATTAATTTGGAGCTGGCTCATTAAATGGCGTGCATTTATTTTTGGCCAACGCTCCTAACGCCTTAATCCATATTAAAGACGCAGCGAAACAGCTAAAGACCAGCTGTGGCTTTAAGTAGTTGTGGATTAGTTGGCCAAAACCACCAAATTATAGTCCCCATATCCTAGGCCAAAAACAGAGTTGTCAACATGTGTCTAAGCAGCGTTTGACACTTGCTCAGCAGCAGCATCTGCAGGATACCATTGCTACAAAAACAAAAGTCGGCAATCTGTCAGCAACCCACGCGAAGATATAATGTCAAGGACCAAGGACAAGGCGCTCCGACGCGAGACAGACACAGGTTGAGGCACTTTTTCATTGGCATTATTTATGTTAGAACATTAAGCAGCGGGTGGAGTGCGCACAGTGCGTGCCATAAGTCTATGCACGTTGAAAGGATTTCGTCAACTTGCAATTTAGAACTGCTCCAAAAAGGGTTGTTTGTTGTTGTCGTTTTTGTTGTGTCTACGTCTAAGATCTTTGCCTGGAGTTAAGGTATCATAAAGCATACAAGGGCGTAATGTATGCGCTGTGGGCGTGCCTAATTTTCTTGATAGATGCCTGACAATATAACGAGCTTCATGATTACGTGAATTTCCAAGAAATATAAAACTCCGCTCCAACGATTTATTTGGCATGATGAAGACATGCCAAAAATTGCGAAGCAGATTTATTATAATGTCATTTTTGGATAAACAATGCAATGGAGGGGGCTATAAAAATGCCTTTGGAAGGGGTTTTTCTAAGAAAGAGCTGATTGAAAATGGGATGTGGTGAAAAGTTGCAAGTACCTGTAGGAAGTAAATAGGGGTATCCAAAGCTATTTATTCAAATACGGAGTAAATGACAATCATGCGGTGCGTGATGGGTTAAACTGGTTCGATTGAGTAGCTGCGAGTTTATACTCACGTGGATTATGGATTATCATGTACTCAAAGGGAATGTAACTAAGTAGATATGAGATTTCTGGGGGTGCGGCTCTTAAATTGTTGCTTACGTTTACAACGGATTCTCTCTCGGGACATAGGGGCTCTGTAGAGGTTTCAATTGTAGAACCATTTCCATTTTCATTTGAACATCTGATGGGCATGCTGCCCCATCTATTGGACCACTTGGAGACTGATTTCTTGTCATGTTTAAAATTTGAATTTCCGTATTGTTCGAATAGAGTGGAGAACTTTTATAGGCTACAAGCCAAAAGAAGATCTGGTAAGCAAACCAGATAATCTATGGTAAGAGACAGCCTCCAACATAAGGAACAGAAAAAAGTCTATGAGCTCCCTGATAATTTGATTCTTGTTTTTGAAAGGGTAAAATTAAAGAACTATGTACGGTAACTCTTCTGCGTCAAAACTTGGCTTTAAGAGTCTCAACGAGGTCGCACGTCGGAGGATAACATGACAAATATTCACGAACTCGTATTGGCAGACCTCCGATTAAAAGTGCGGGAGATAGCTGCGACAGTAGGCATCTCAAAAGACAGGGAGGGTTATAACCTGCATGAAATTTGTGGGCATGAGAAAGCTGTCGGCGCGATGGGTGCCGCCTTTCCTCAATCCAGACAATCCAGACAGACTGATATTCAATCTAATATACAAACTTGTAATTTGCCTTGCTCTTATTTAAAATTGAAAATTTCGATTAAATAACTTTTATAGGCCAAACTCAATGCCAAGTTGGCAGAAGGACAAGAAGAAGTGGAACTTTTTACCAAGTGCCCAGGCCAACATTTCTGATTGCCTGAGAGTGCCTCTGACTGTTGCAATGCTGCGAGGCGTTAATCGAATTATGATCGATTTTTCTGTTGAAGCTAACTCACAAGCAATGAGCCGAGGACGAGTCAAGCTGAGAAAATGTTGCCAATTCCATTAAATTATTAACATTTTAATTGAGAATTTTAATGGAAATTTTTGCGCGGCAATTGAATTTAGCCGCGTAAATGAGGCCCAACGAGTCTTAAAGTTGTAAAGGCCAAGCAAAAGATACAAATGTATCTTAAAGCTTGTAGGAAGGGTCTGTCGGGTTGCTCTCATTAAGCTTGTCAGATATATAACGCCGTCTTGTAATTAAGCAATTAAACAATTGAGTTGAGTGTGTGTAAATACTAAGTAAGCAGACGCCACCTGGCGGCGACAAAGAGCAAAGCTAAGCGCACACACGTAAAAGATTATGTAAATAAATAATTTTTTTAGAAACTCTTCAGTACGTAGAGGCGGTACGAGACTTACTAGTCGTCAGTACGTTTTTCCACAGCACTGGTATTTGTTTTTTCTGTAGCTAATGCTTTTAAATCTCGTTACTGATATTCTTGTAATATGGTCACAATATTCAATTGAATCCCTAGACGGTCA
Source organism: Chymomyza amoena (assembly GCA_037043745.1). Lineage (NCBI taxonomy): Eukaryota > Metazoa > Arthropoda > Insecta > Diptera > Drosophilidae > Chymomyza > Chymomyza amoena. Next base: position 33,737 of record JBAMAX010000142.1, read on the forward strand.
TTTATCAATACACAGGGCATAATAGCTTAATAATAGCTTAGGACCAATTACCAGCGCTGCTCAACAGTTCGTCAATCCCTAATAAAAATAATTAGTGACGTCAGCAGTTGCGTGCGTTGCTCATAAATATTGTTTTATAAATAATTATCTTTAATTGCGTTTACTTACAACTTGCGTCAAGTAGCGACAAATACTGGCTAACGCCATCTAGCGGCCACACCATAATGATGACGAGCAGGACGACGATGTCGTGAAAAACTTTTAATTATTATTGATTGATTGAATTTTATTTTTTAAGTGAATTATTTTTTCAAAGTAATAAGAAACAAAATGGCGCCTGAGGAGAGATACGAGCTCATAACTAACTTTCGAAGAGGCTTCACGGCTGCAATTTTTTTACCTTGCCATTGACTTGGAACTTAAAAGATTGTTCTCTTAATCTATGGACCAGGAGTAAGTGAAGTGATTTATTTTTTATTTATTTATTTACTTACTTATAAATTAAAATTTAATTCTAAAATATAAAGGTTTTGAAAGCCAGAGCAACGAAGGCCTTCAGGCTAATTATTTTTTTATTTATCGATAAACTCCTCAAGGCTGCTAAAGAGATATAACTTCTGCTGAAGAAATTGATAAAAATAATGTTTAAAAAATGGCGGACGTAAAGTCGGGCGCGGACGACTTTAGGATACCCTGTACCACTAGCTTGTAATAAAGTCCAATTTCTTCACAAAAAACCAAAAACAGAAGAATTTTTAAGCAAAAATTTTTTTTTGACCGATCGTTCTTATGGGAGCTATATGATATAGTCAACCGATTTCAATAAAATTTGGCACAGTTCTTAAATACCTTAAAAAAGATATGAATGCCGAATTTATTTCAAATATCTTTACAAACAAACAAAACACATCGAATTTTGTATAAGAAACGTGTTTTTGGACCGATTGGTCCTATGGGAGCTATATGATCTAGTCAAACGATTTGGATTAAATTTAGTACAGTGCTTAGGAACTACAAAATACTCACGAATTTCAAATTTGGTCCCAATATCTTAACAAACAAACGAAACACAACAAATTTTGTTAAAAAATCGATTTTTTGGAAGATCGGACCTATGGGAGCTATATGATATAGTCAACCGATTTTGTTCAAATTTGGCACATTGCTTAAGTGCTCTAAAAAATTTCCAAACGCCAAATCTGGTTAGGACATCTTTATTAAAAAACGAAATATAGCGAATTTTTCTTTAAAAAAGTTATTTTGGCCGATCGGTCCTATGGGAGCTATATGATATAGTCAACCGATTTCGATCAAATTTGGTACAGTGATTGGGAACTATAAAAAACTTTCGAAAGCCAAATTTGGTTATGATATCTTCATAAACAAACAAAATTATTCATCTAAAACGCTTTTTTTTTGTCGAGGTCGTCTCAAACACCCCCATGGGAGCTATATAATTTATCCCCGATATCAAAAAAATAAAATAAACTTGCCTCCCATGGAATAATATGGGATCTAATTTGAAAGTTTGGTAACTCTAGCTCTTACCATCTCTGAGATCTAGGCGTTCACACGGACAGACGGACAGACAGACAGACGGACATGGGTATATCGACTTCTCTATTCACCCTGATCATATTTTAGGTAACTTTGGGGTGTCTCCGACGTCTCCTTCTATATGTTACATACATTTTCGGCTTGCACAAACTTAATATACCCTTGGTACCATACGGTACAGGGTATAAAAATAATTTTATATAGGGTATCATCATATCATATCTAAAAACTACTATACCTCATACAAATTGTGAACCATTTGATGCTGTGAAAAGACAGGAAGAGTGTAGTTATCCATGGAAAATAACTTATTGAAATGACGCATCAGCTGCAGTATGAGGTTTGTCGATTTGGAATCGTGTGTCAAAGTTCTTAAGAGCTTGTATAGAACACAAATAAGTGGCCCACGCTTTACTTAAAGAAACAAAAGTATAAGAAGTCTTTATATTTGAATCTATTGTTCTGGAATCGAAGAAAATAGAATTAATTCAACAATAGTTTCGAAGTATGACTTCATGAACTGCATTCTCACAACTAGCTAGCTTCCAAAACAGTTGTGTCGGGGTCACCCAGAATATACTACTAATACGAATTCTGGACTCCTAAGTGGAGCAGAGAGCCTCCCTCTCGGGGATTACCACCTTGTCTAGGTGAGGGGGCTCATTAGGGGCGATGAATCCAAGAGCGATGCCGGCGTTAGCGTTGCTATCGTTAGGGCCACCCATGCCGGTAAGGTCGAGGAACAGTCCTGAAGCTAAGAGCAGTCCACAACAAACGCTGATGCCTTTTTGGCAGCCAAATTGGCATCAGGTAAGCGTCAGATTCTCCATATCAGGGGCGGCTACTAACTAAAGAATCTTTGAACCCATCACTCATTGATTCTCATAAAAGATGTCACAATAACATGGAACAAAACAGTGATGGAAACATGTCTCCAATAATTATTGGTCAATCTTCCTGCTACGGTAGCCATCACAAAGGATTTGGAGGTGCTTATTTCACGCTATAATGACAACACGATGAATATAACCATCCAAGAGTATATTTCATACAAAATCGGAAATTTTTTCAAATAAAGAATCATTTCTAGCCACTTCCAAGTGAATCATCAGCGATCAGAAGTTTAAGTAAAGGAAAGTATATAATATAGTCAAAACTATGCCGAAATTTTGTCGATATAGCCCTAAGGTTACGAATACTACGTAAGCCAATTTTTAAGCTTCTACACCTGCCCCTCCCACTAAGTGACAGTCCTTAAAGTATAGCCATAATCACCTCGTCACTCCTATGATCAAGCGTGGTATTCTGTAGTCCCCTCTCCATCACTAAATGGGTCACACACATTTTTACCTAGAGTCATTGAAAACTTTAATACTCTTAGAATGCTTGACAGAAAAGAATTAGGAACTTAATGGCACCTTCCGCATACCAACGATTCCAGATGATATTAGAGTTAAAGCGGTCGATACGGTGTATAGAAACATAAGCCCCAAATTGGCTAAAAAGTAGATCATGTCTACATTGGAAGGAATTAAAAGTTGGCGTAGTAGCTACCTTTCAAAGCAAGCATAAGCGAAGGTGGTTCCTTGGGGTTGGTTTTCGCCAACTGTCCCAAAAACCCAATGAAATGAAATTAAACAAAAATTATTTCACTTTCAAGACAATACAAAATAATACATAGACAATATCAAAATTCCATGGATGTATGCCAACCCGACGAGTCAGTACACCCTAAAGTTGTTGTTTCCTTTATCTCCTTGTGGGCGGCCTCGATAGCTTAGCGTTAGTGCACGAGACTATCATCCCCGAGGTTGTGGACTCGAATCTATTTCCCTAATTTTTCTTATCTACTTCTATATCCTTATCCCTTTATTCCATTATCAGTTTCACAAAGGGCCTGTTCTTGGTCTAAGTGAGTTAGGACACTTAGTTCCAACTACTGCATTAGCCTACCTACCTACCTCCTTGTGGAGCATAGGGCCTCACACTTCCATCTGGTACGATTATATGCCTTGGCTTTCAGCTCACTCCATGGTTTTCCTGTTGAGTTTATTTCGCTGTTCAACGTACTCCCCCTTGTTGTTTTAGGCCGCTCTCTTTTCTTATTAGTTTGCGGTTTCCAGTCATACCCTCAGGTACTGGTACAGCACTACCCACCAGTAGACACAAGTACTCAAACTACAAAAAGAGCGAAGAAGAGAGCGCGCATTTTTACGCACTGGAATTTTTATTAGTTGCTTTTATTTAGCTTTGTGTTTGTCTTTCTCCATTGCTTATCCCTCTCTCCTTCTGTCTCTCTCTTTCCCCCACTCTCCCTCCCTACTCTCTTTGTGTTTGACTCCGTTTGTTTGTTGAATACATAATGTGATCAACATACGCAACAAAGCGTCTGCTATGTGTACAACACCCTGCAACAAGGGGTCGGTCACATAACAACAACAACTAAAGGAACAACACCTTATCCAGCAACAACACCAACAACTCAACCATGGCGTGTAAATATGTATGAATATTTTCACAGCTTCCGGCGGCACGTTGATAAGCTAAAGAATTTCAAGGAGTCTTGACTTGGCTTTCCACCCCTACCGTCTAGCATAGGTATATAGTAGCTTAACCATAACAACCTTCCGGGCTCTTGTTGGAGCTGTTGTTTTTGTGTTCGGTGTCCCGGAGTTGGCTCCCTTTTCTGGTTAGGCTTGACTTGGCCGGTTCTCTGCATTGTTGGCTTGTTAGTTTTTCTTAAGTGTCGGTTGGCTGCCTTTGGCCATATCAGCGTCAACATGGGCAGCACTTTAACATGTGGTCAACACACACGCAGACTCACAGATACACACTCACTCACACACACATATGTGAACGCGACATATACAAAAGTGTTGGGCAGAAGTGCCTCCTAGAGCGCTTTTAATTTGCTTTAGTTTTCATACAAGTGCAGACAATTTCCATGTTGCCCAGAGCAATTATTTAAATTAGGGTGCATCGAAAGGAAGTTTCTACAAAAAACAAACCTTATGTGGAAGGTTATATTCAAAATAACTTAAACGTGTTTTGGTTCAAACTAAAAGTTGACAATTTACATATTTAAAAAATACTTTTTTTGTATGCATTTTTAATTACGAGAGCCAAACAATATGCTTGCGCCATCTATTGTCAACATTTTGCACTTGTACTCTTACGAAGGTAAAAAAGTAACTAGTATGCAACCCCCTCTAATGCACCAAACAAACAAATCAGCTATCTAATTAAAATGTTACAATCTCCAAGCTACTAGTTTAAGTAAATTTCAGATCTGTAATCTTATTCAATGTCTATTGAAGCTACACAGCTTCAAGTTCAACCAACTTGGCCAAAAAAAGTACAAAATTTATTGACAGCTTGGCAAACTTGGAGTCACGTTTTGCCCTGGGCTTTGGCCTTGTCTTCCAATTTAGCTTTAACTGGATTAATTTCATTCTTCCGTCATTAGCTGCAGGAAGTTTATCAAGCAAATGGCTTAAGTCTGTCTGGGCCAGAAACTTTGGCTCTATCTTTGTCTCTCTTTGTTTTCCCTCTACCTCTCTCTGTGCTCTCGCTTTATCGCCTGTGCTTTGTGCGTTTTAATAAATTGCGTTTGTCCTACGGCTTGATTAACAATGTTAGCCCAGAGAGAGCAAAGAGAATGGAGTGCAGGGGTGCAGGAGTGGCAACAAAGCGGCTCAGTGCACAGCAAACGGAAGTGGAAGCAACAGGTGCGTCACAACTTAAGGGACGCTCGGAAAAATTGTTAAATTTTCCATGCTTAAATAATAAATTTGTTGGGTTTTTCCTGGAGAAAAAACAGCAGTCGAAGCTGGACATGCAATATGCATAAAGTTCGGGGCTGCAGAGCAAATTCCGAGAATCTCATTTATGCAGAGGATTTATTTGTGAGTGTTAAAGTGAGTACGATGAAAGACAATTGGGGTTTGCAAAATGCCTAATTTCCTGGAATGTGGGATTTGGAAAAAAATTTGTTTGGATTAGACTTTGTTGAGAAGAATTTATTTAATTATCGAAGAAAATTTTTCAAAAACCATGCTCCATACAGATGAACCGACCTGTCATTTATACAAAAGAGGTGTGTTCAAAAAGTATCGCAGATTTTCGAATTTCGATTTTTTGTGGCATTATGTAGGTACTCGTGCTCTCAGTTATGCCGACAAGCACGGCCATTTTGAATGTTCACTTAATTGTTGACAGCTGCTTTACTTGCACGTGTTTTGGCTCGTCTTTGATTTTGACCTATTCAAAAAAAAATGGATCAAAGAACCTGTATCAAATTTTGTGTGAAAAACGAAATTAAGTGCGCGGATGCATTTTGACTGTGGCATACGGAGAAGCTACCTTGGACCGAAGCAACGTTTATCGATGGTCTCAGAAGGCCGAGAAGATGTGAACGACGAAGAGCGTGCCAGACGCCCGAGCCGAATTGATGAAGTGAAGAAAATGGTATTGGCCAATCGTCGAATCGTTGGAGAAGTTGCTGCGGACCTAGACATATCGATGGGCTCGTGCCATTCGATTTTTATCAATGATTTGAGCATGAGACGGGTCGCCGCGAAATTCGTACCAAAATTGCTCAATTTCGACCAAAAACAGCATCGCATGAACATTGTTAATCAGATGTTGGGCTCTGTCCGCGACGACCCAAATTTGCTCCAGAGGGTCATAGCTGGTGAAGAATCGTGGGTTTATGGTGATGACGTGGAAACCAAAGCGCAACCATCTCAATGGAAGCTGCCGCACGAACCAAGGCAGAAAAATGCGCGCCAAGTTCGGTCGAATGTGAAAGTTTTGCTTACAGCTTTCTTCGATTGCAGGGGCGTGGTGCATCATGAGTTCTTGCCACAGGCTAGAACGGTCAATAGAGGAATATTACCTGCAATTTGCGCGAAGCAATCCGCTAGAAACTCCCGGATTTGTGGCAGAACAAAAAATTGGCTTTTGCACCACGATGCCGCAGCCTTCGTATTCCCCAGATTTGGCCCCCTGTGACTTTTTCTTGTTCCCTTAACTGAAGAGACCCATGAAAGGACGACTCTACGCTATGATTGACGAGATAAAGACGGCATCGAAGGAGCAGCTGAACAAGATAAAAAAAAATATATTTTGCTTCGAAGATTGCTTCGAAGATTGGAAAACCCGTTGGCACAAGTATAACATATAATATCTTATCGGGATTACTTTGAAGGGGACAAAATAGATATTCATGAATAAATACATAATTTTTGAAAAAACACAAAATTCGCAATACTTTTTGAACACGCCACGTATTTCGATCATTATCCTTAAAGAGCAAAGAACTTAAAAAACTAAATACAGCTTGATCTAATAAGTTGGAGGTGCTTCAAGTTAGAGTATACTCAGCATATCATCACTCTTATGAAATATTTCATTTACACAAAGCAGAACTGAGCTATATTCCTGAGCTTGGTAATAAAGTATCCAGGCACTATATTTACACAATCAAGTCAAAGTAGTTCCTAGTTCTGCATTTCATTCCCTCACCCGTATGTTATGCAAATAGCTGCATCTGGCTTAATAAAACTTAGAAGGGGGGAGGAGGCCGCATCAAGCCAAACAAAATTCTTTACATAGCTAGCAGCAATAATAATAGCACAGAGTAGTGTACCTAGTCCTAGTCCTAGGTCCTAGTCCATTGAAAGCCCAGCAATAGGTTTATACAATGACGCAGCAGCAGCTGCCAATATTACGTACACGTCACGTGCGCATTTGAATTGCATGCGTAAATCTTGTGGCTCATATTTTTAGAGCGAGCAGAATGTCGAGTAAACGCTGCTGGCATATCAATGATTACACTACTAAACTGCACTAAGCAGCAACAGCTTCGAGTCCTACGTCCTGCGTCCTTTATGTGGGCAGGTACGAGCGAAAGTTTTCAATTGCAGCATCTGTTCCCGGCAGCTGCATGGCCACATGGCTAAGAACCAAACAACAACAATGGTGTTGGGTTGGGCCCAACGTGGGGCCCAAAGAAAAATGAAGGCAATACAAAAGCAAACGCGAACGGTGTCGAGTGCATTAGATGAATATTAAAAGCTGTGCAGAGCAGAACACTTGAACTGGTAAAGGCTAGTCCGTACAGCCAACCGGACTGCTGTCCCCCACCCCGTTCGCATTAGGGCCCTCATCATAGTCAACGCCGTCATCATCGTCAATGACTGTGTGGCGGCGCCCTCGCGAGTGTTGCATAATTTATCGTTATGCAATAAATCTCCCAAACAAAGTTGAGTGCACAAAAATGGACGCAGCTGCTTCACGCCCACTTTCCCGAGGGAAGTCTTTTATATTTTTGGCAAGAAGAAAAGAAAGATTAATGAGTTTTTTCAGGAAATGGTTTCTTTCTTAATATATTTATGCTGAAATTCAAAGGAACCGATTTATAAAATATTTTTGGACAAAAATCGTATATTTAGAAATACCTTAACTATGCCAAACCAAAAAAGAAGTTAGAGGTCAAATAAGGACTGAGCTACTGATGATTCATTATGGTTTGAAATGTTTCTTTCCAAGCCTACGTGGAGAGCCCGTGTCTTACTATTGTCCAGGGCCGTCGGGGAAGAGTAGGGCTCGGAGATAACATTAGACCATTTGCTTCGAAGAGTTTTGTGTACCTAGGACTTTATTCTTCTTTGGTAGATGGTGTAAACACTTTTTTTATTCCATTGTCAGGATTCAATGGTGTAGATATAATGTTTGATAAGCGAACTGATTGAACAGTATCAGTATGACTTTAGAATCGGAAATCTACAATAGACCAGACATTCACATTGCGACAAATCCTGAAGAAGTCTCGTGAGAAGCAAATCGACAAAGCTGTCTCCGACACGCATGATAGAGTGAAGTGTCTGAGATTGGTACCCCGCAAAGTTAGTTCGGCTTTGTATAATGACTTAAAGAACCTCTTGCAGTTTCATTCGAAACAACTTCGAACAACCATTGATACCAATTAAGAATTCAAGCACAATATCATACGATTCTTTTTAATTTTCGGTTCAAAGTCCATCTAGCGCCGGCCCGATGTCAACGGGTCAGGCGTTATCTTTCATAAGAGTGTCATGCTACTGACGTATGTCCGTGACATTGGCATCATTGGCCTTCTCGAAAAAGAAGAGTCGAAAAACATGGATCTGACGGCCAACATGGACTAAACTAAATGCTTCCTATCTATAAGTAAGGGCACGACATTACCAGGCTTAGATTGTTACATCTTCGAAGTTGTTTAAGATTTTGTTTACTTGGGAACAAACATTAATGATACAAAAAAATACGTCAGCAAGCAGATAAGTAAGGAGTTCAAGAGTAGACCCCTTTTTCAACATACGAAACTACAGATACCTAACATAATGTGGTTCTTCCGATAAGGCAACATTAGAGGCTTTCGAGAGAAAACACCTTCGATGAATCTTTGGACCAGCAAATGTGAATCAATATCTAGGTCTCCTGATTCACCAGCCTCTACTTTTTTTCTACGTTGTCTATTCAAGCTAATCGATCGGGGGGTTGGACGTAATTTGTTGAAAAGATCGTCTTTCAGAATTTCAGACAAGTACAGAAGATCCTCATATTCTCATTGAATTTACGTTTACCCCATCAGTAATGATCTGTCAACCACTTGACTCTTTTCCAAAAAAAATCGACTATTGTACCCGATCAATCATGGGTAAGCGCTAGTTCGGTGACAAGTGCGTTTTTCTAACTGTAAGACAAACTCAGAAGATGCTTATATGTATTCCATTAATCATCGGGCTGTCTTCCAAAAAAAAAATCCACTATTCAAATAGATCGATCGGGTGGTTGGACGTTATTCGGTGAAAAAGCCGTCATTCTGACTGTAAGGCAAAATCAGAAGATCTATATACTCGGACTCAAATTACGTTTACACCGCCAAGCTATAATCTTTGAACGATGGAATTGATTCTTTATCCAAAAAAATCTGCAGACAGATCGGGGGTTGGACGTAATTAGTTGAAAATCGTTTTCTTCTGTCTGTAAGATAAACCCAGTAGATCCTCATAATCTGATTTAAAGCATGCCCACTACGTCAGCTGCAATCTGTCGACTATTATACAAGAAATCGATGAGAGACAGCTAAAATGGTTCGGACATCTACATCGGATGGACGAGTCAAGAAAAAGCCAAGCAGGTACTGGAAATGAGAACGGAAGGCAAGGCACCGAAAGGAAGACACCGAAAAACTTGGGAAAATCGCGTACACGATGTGGGAAGGATGAGGGGCAGAACCCTGGCAGAGATGAGAAGAGAGAGCCGGGACCGACCTAATAGGAGAAGATGGATATCTCGAGGCTACACCGACGCCTAACAGCAAATGGGGATTGTAGAAGAAAAGGAAGATCAAAGGGCTGGACGTAATTGGGTGAAAGGATAATTCTTCTGACTTTAAGACAAACCCAGCAGATCCTCATAGTGTTATTTACTCCGTCACTTATTGATAATCACTTACTGATTATTGGGTTGACTCTTTTCCCAAAAAAAGCAACTACTCCTACTGATCGATCGGGAAGTTAAACGTAATTGGTGAAAAGTGTTTCTTTCTGTCTGTAAGAAAAACCCGGAAGATCCTCATGTTATCGGGCTGTCACATTTCCCAAAAGAACCAACTTTTAATGATGAACGATCGTGGGGTTCGACATAATTCAGTGAATAGATTGTCCTTCTGGCAGTAAGACAAGTCCAGCAGATCCTCATGATTTAATTCATGTATACCACGTCAGTAATAATCTGTCAACCATTGGATTATCTCCCTTTTCAAAATTTACCACACAGCCCTCGTATACCCGACTCCTACCCGTCAACATACTTATGAGCATTATTGTGGTTGCATAAATTTGTCGCTGCTGCAGCGTTCGGTTAACCTTTAGCCTTTCACCCTGATTTCCATGCGTGGAAGATGCGCGTTTTGCAACCATAAATTACATTTATTTGCATATAATCATATCACATTTATTTATTCTACGTTAACAGCAATTTGATTCAAACGCAGCTCCCCAAAGTATGCAATACAAAATTTTGTCGAGCATCGGGGCACAAAAACAAATGTCAAAGCTATCATTTGTTGTTGTCACCCACACACGCAAACGCAAACACACACGCAAACAATTCACACATTTTCGGATTTGCGAATTTTTGCTGCGTAATTTCCCAATTTTTACACAAACACACAGATACTCTAACACGCAGACACGCATACATATACACAGGTGCGGCTCATAACTCGCATAACGCAGCTTAGGCGGGTAAGTGTTTGTGTGTGTGTGAGTGTGCGTGTGTATCTGTGTGAACAATGGGGCGTTAAGTGGCGGTGTCATTGTCAACAGGCAACTGCCAGCAAGGACAACGGCGACAGTCGACGGCAGTCTGTCAACAGCAACGTTCACACACACACCCACCCACACACACTCCCACCTGTTGGGATTTTAAATGTGCGGCTGAAGTGGCAACTCTGGCTTCTGGTTATGATTGTTTGGTCGGTCTGTCATGGTTTATGAATTGTCAGCAACAGTTAATGGCTTTAAAAATTAAGAGACACGTCATAAGCAGGATAAAATCTAAAACTCGTTGAGGTTAGGTGTGTTTCGAGAGGTCTTTAACTTTATGCACGACTGAGATTGGCTTCCAGCACATATGTGGCAAGTTGACAAACTAATTTAGAAATATGGAATTGATTTCTTTTGGTGTATACTGAAAAGCCCCAGAGCTACGACAATTCGAACTTGATAGAATGTTTTTGTGTCTTGCTACTAAAGCTGTAGCAACAGCCCACAGAAGTTCAATCTTAAAAGCTAATCCACCTCCGTTCGAATCAGCGGGGGAAACCGGATACTTAAAATCGAAAAGGAGTCACAAGCAATTCCAATGGGGCTGTTTGAATTTCTTAAAGGTCACTGCTCTCGGGAACCGCGACACGGTGGGTTTAACTTTGCCTTAAATGTCATGGGGAATAAAGCAGCAATGCTTACTGGGATATTCGGCAAACCTTTAGTAGCTGTGGAGTTTTAATCCTTCAATTACTTCAGCTCGTCAGCAGCTTCCTTATGGACACATGATTTTGTATTCTTGATGATGGAGTGAGAACAACAGTGCTTAGTCGCTTTGCTGAGGGGGACCTCCAGGTAGCGTCGTTTTAACTGAAAAGACGAGTAAAGGAACGTAATAGGAAAGGTTCAGCGATACTTGCGACCCAAGCTATTACGGATAAAGTAAGACCCCTGAATGGCTTAGTTCCAGAGATCATGAAGATAGTCGGATTCGAGGCGGAAAGACAATGGGACACTGTGTCAGGTTGTCTCAGCTTCCGAGAACGCTGACTAAGATGCAAACCAAAGTGAGCCTGCGAACTCCTGCAAATCCACAACAGCAGGACTAGGGTTGTAACAGTAGTTGTAGAGGGTCGCAGCGCCATAGGTCTCTTGGCTAAGAGGGTGCATGTTCCCCACAATAATTTCTGTTGCTGCTGTGAGGATGAGGTAAAAATAAAAGCATCCAGCAGCGATTGTTTGGCTGCCCTCCATTTCTTAAGAAACGCATCCAGTATCTATCTAGGAAGTCTAGCAAATCTGCCCATAACGGACATTGCCCTTTTTTATCAATTCCTCCAAATGTTTTAATAAGCAGGATCATTAATGGAATTTTTGGGTATCAAGCATTTATCCTCCCCTTACCACTCCAGACTCCTTCTGTCTCCTAAATAAACATCATAACGCGCCGCATGGTGTACGGGTAATCTTGGCCTTGTACCGAGCTACCTAACTAACCTTTACCTAACCTCGCTCCTATTATAGTGGATAAAGCTCATGACTTGTGCTGAATATATATAGCCCGGACGGTTGCAACAATATTGTCATAGACGTCCATACGTCAATAGACATTTACCAGAAGATTATAGCACCCTAGAATTATGATGACTTTTTATCCTGCAGATTGGGAACAGTCATCGCGTTGTCAAGGTGGCAGTCGGTAGAGTAGTGGGAGCTGCGGTGGTTCGATTGGTGTTGCATTTGCGTAGCACTGGCATCGCTACCACAAAGACGCTATTTGTCAAAAAAAAAGTCTCCATTAATTAAAGACCCCGCTGTTCGGATTCGACTTTAAACTGTAGGACCCGCTTCTCTTCGAACAGTTATTAATAGATATCCCATGCTCCTCCTATGTTATTATAGCTTGAAGTTAGCACCTAAAAATCTTCTGCGCTGGCTGCCGAAGCGGGGGGATTAACATGCGGATGCAGGGTAACGCATCGAGAAAAAATTCTGGTGATTGATGCTTTAATTCTACATTACTCTGACATCTTTAGAGTGCCTTGCTCTTTGGAAGTAGATAATGGACTCCCTAGGATGGCCGCTTTTCAATGGATTTAGGGAGCTGGCACAAAAAAAAAACCTCAAACGACCTTTAGAGGCTCCTTAGCCGCACGGAGCTGTCTTTATTAACAACCAATTATCGAGTTGCAATCAAGGATGTGGCAACAAAATGGTGCGAAAGCGCTAGTTGGGCTAATGGACTGAGTCAACAATTTATCTAACATTAATATTGGAAGTCTCTGACTAAGGTCCGCATTAAGCTTTGGGTCTCATAAAAAAGGGCTGTCTGCCTGCAATAAGGGCATCGTATAAGCGTCCTTTTTGACGATATGGAAGTACACTTTGAAAATGTAAGGCAATGCTGCGCATTTCCACAGTGGCTCAAGTCAAGCCCCTAGGAACATTAGTTTGATAAACAGGAATCGGAATCAAAATCAGGTAATTTTTCCCTTTATGGTTAGGGAACGTATCATACCAATTCCCATATTATTTGAGGGGCTTATGGAAAGCTTATCAGAAGAATTTACAATGCCTCTAGGAACAATGAAAATACTAATTAGTCTGACAGAAAAATTCATTTTTAGTATATGCCAAGACCTCTCAGCCGCCTCCCCCCACAATATTCTATAATATAATATTCATTTTTAATTTTATCATTGTCAAAGTTTATTCAAAATCATCAACCGTATCTGTTATCTATCACTCAAAATTAATTTTCCTTTACTCTTTCTTAATTGAACGCACTCAAAGTTAAGCTCATTGCTTATGTATGCCAATTAAGTGCTTTATTTTGGGTTATTTATCCTTAACCAGTACAGACTGACAAACAAACTGATAAGTCCTAACCTCTGACCTTTATCTGACAATTTAAGTCTAATCAAATTAAATCAAATGAAGCTGCGGCAACAAACTTTGATTCAAACTTTGGCTTCAAATCTGTTTAGAAAATGGTTTTCCCAAGCCACACACACACATATACACACACACACATGCCATACAAAATAAACAAATTTTTCGCATTTTCACACATTTTATTAGGGTCATAAATAAGATTTGGACCTGCAAGAGAACTCGAAATTATGCATACGCCACGTTGTTAGAAATAAATCAATTCGTATGTAGTGCCAGCTATTTGACTGGTCTCAAGAACTCCATCTCATCGACAACTATAGCCCAGGACCCTTTAGCTGGCGCTGCGTGGGTTAATTGAGCTCAGTGGTGTAGGTAAGAGGGATAAAAGGTGGAGAAGACAAATCTAAAGACGCTCGGGAAATCAATCACCCTTTATAAGCCATCTTTTTTGTTGCCTCTTCAATGCCAATTCTTTTTGGCTGACCTTAACTCCGTTCGAGAAGTTGATCTTGAGATAGATTAATAATATGGGGTTGACAAAATTAAAGAGCTTAAAAAGTGGCAATCGGACAAGTTTTATTTTTCAGAAGAGATAGAGTGAGATTCATGATAGCTTTCTGCTCAACTATAGATGCCCATAACTTCTAACCGAGCAGAGCTATGAAAAATTAAGTGTTCTGAAGGTGGATAGGAGTTCTCTCTAAAAGAAAGATATGAGAGATTTCGAGTACTCCCATGAAATAGATTACGAATTTGGAGAAACCTTTCTGCCACACCTTAAACTAAGCCACCCTCTCCCTTCGCCATGAAGCTTTCTACGTCACTGCTTCAATGTACATGGCAAATTCTAATGGCAAACACGAGCGAGTAAAATCGGTAAGAGAGAAAAGAGCAAAGGGCACAGAGTAGTGAGTAGTGAGAGCGAGGGAGGTCAGAGAGCACCCTGCAACTCGTAGTTTAATTAAATTATAATTACCACTGCCTTATTAGGACAATTAGAGCCGCAGACGTAGCCCTGTCATGTGGCACGTGTGGGTATCCTGCCACACGCATTTACCACTCAAAGGCTGAGTGTTTGTGTGCGTGGGAGTATTTGAGTGAGTTTATTCACGTGCTCCTTGGCAGTTAAAGTTGGACTCACTTTAAGCCAAAGTCAACGGACTTTGCTCATTGAGTTGAATGTTCCCCAAACACGTTTTAAGGTAATCAAAAAAAAGTCGAAAAAGGCAAAAACTGTCACTGTCAAACTGAGTGACATGAAACGCAGATAGACGACAAAATGAACCCGGGTCTTTGCGGTTAGCAAAGGGTATTAGGACAACCAATCAATGGCAAGACAAAAATCTTCAAAGTAAATCGAAAAATCTTTTAGGACATACAACACCACAAGAAGGGAGGAAAAAAAAAACCCAACCTTAGGAATCCCAGCTTTAATGAGCACACAAATCAAGTGTAAAGCGCGTGGTTGATAAGGAAATAAACTTACAAGGGAATCACATTTTATTTCCTTTTCTGTTTATGACGTAGTAAAGTTTTTGATGCTCTTAAGGTTTTTTTTTTTAATTTATTTTCTTCCATGAGCTACGAATCAGCTTTAATATTAATTCTCTAGAGCATTCTATTTGCTGCTTTTGAACTAGTTTTATCAGTGCTTAAAATTTTTTTTTCTATATAAATAACTAGAGGGCCCGGCAGACGTTGTCCTGCCCAAACTTTTTGAATAATCTTAAAGTGTATAAACATCGTAAAATTCTGTAGTTAGCTTTTTTAGACAATCATAAGATTTTTGGATTAGTTGACTTTCATGACTTTCTAAAAAGCCGTATGGACGAACCTTAATATTCTGAAGAGTGCCCGCATCTTTCATAAATTCATGCCCCACAGAGACTATATTTCAACACCTTTGCGACTACGCTTCTGTCTGCACTTAATGTCCAATACCCGGTGTTGATAAATTTTCTACTATGCTAAATTTACGATATTCACAAAAATGCGTATATCTTACGAACCAATATACATAATCACATCGTAATAGGCTTAAAACATCCGTATTGCCAACTTCTAACATACGCAAAAATTATATTTTAAATTCTTCAACGTGTTCATGAGAACACCCGTAACACGTAAAACATTAACATTAGTTAATCTGACAATGTACAATTCTGGCTGAAATTTCATGAAGTGGTGGGGGGCTTTTCCTAGGAGAAGTATAGGACTGTAGTCATCAAAACGATCCGTTGAATATAATTTGATTTGGAAGGGTGGGTGATTGGCCCCAACATCCTAGGGGGTGATGCGCCTGCCAGACTGGCTTCCAAACAGGTGACTGGCGACAGTTGACTTCTTAACAGTATCCGTAGATGTTATATACCCGCCTACATCCCGTGATGTCAAGGTGGTAGAAGACCAGCCGGTTGCGTCGCCTGCCGTTGTGGAGTGCTGCTGGCTTCGAATGCTCCCCCATGGCCTTACCGGCAAGGGAGGCCCTACTAGTATCTTAGGAGCGTCCTTAGGATCGTTGCACCAATTAGGCCCCCTTTCCGCGTCAAGGTCGCAATCTCCGAGAGGGAACATTCCAAGCTAAAGAAAAAAACTTTTATTTATTAACATAAAGTAAGTTACATAGAGGCAAGTGGGGTGATTTCGGAAGTGGTGTGAATCCGGAGACGCACCCTAATGGATTTCTGAGTTGACATTTGAGTGTTAAACCAAGTGTCAAATACACTTCATGACCCACGCTGGTTTGGGATGATACTCCGACTCGAACATATGTGATTTTCTATTTACGAGAATGACTCATCTCCGCTTCAAAAAAATCAATTTGGGGTACATCCGGAAGCATGAGTCGGAAGGTGAGTCCAGTGAATCCAAGAGTTGGAATGAGCCTAGTAAAACAAAATTTAGCAGTATTTTCAGCTTAAAATAGTCATATCAACCTCATAAAAATTGTATGCTAAAACCAACACTTATTTGGAGAACTTATCTTATCTTGACCCAGTAAAAACATAGACCCGGCTGCAACATAAACTATTCATATCCTTCACTTGATATAAACTCCTCCAACATATGGTTGCTTTTAAGCTCAACTACATTTACATTGAAGCGCACATTTTTCAAAATGGCGGCATTAAGTGTGAGTATGTGTGAATGACTGTGTGTGTGAGTGTGTGCATCTGTGTGTGCATCTGTGTGTGTGTGTGTGCACTTGTGTATTAATAAACAAATTACGCAATTAATAACACACGTTGAGCGCTCAGATGGGCGCGAAATGTAACAGCACTTCTCAAAGCGAAAGAGTGTGTGGAGAGGGATAGAGCAAAAACAGAGAGAGAGAGAAAGAGTTCGCTTAGGTCGACGGCAGCTGGCACAGAGCTTGCTGTCATGCAGCAAGTGGCACAGTTGCAAGCAATTTGTTGCAGGAAGGAAGCAAGCAAGCAGCCGAAGCAGCCAAACAGCCTCTCACACGCCCACTCCCTCCATGCCGCCGTGTGCTTCATGCGCTAAATTAAGAAGCAAGTGCAACAGCTGGGAGCTGGCAACTGGAAGCTGGAAGCTAGCAGCACTCCACAACTATAAATTTCCACAGGTGTGAGTGTGCATCAGTGTGTGTGAGTGTATCTGTGTGTGTGCAGCCATAAATGACTGAGTAAATGGCTGCGTTTTCCGTGCTTACGCCACATTGCCACTCATAAAAGGCAACATCAACATGTGCTGAATAGGGGGGTGGAGAAGCGTTGGAGTGCGGGTTGCGGCAGAGCTGCTTAACAGCTGCATCCAAAATGGCCACTGAACTCGTGTCACGCTCAATGCGTTGCCCATGTGTGTCAGTGTGTGAGTGCATTTGACTTGGTCAATGCGTCCCTGTTGGACTTGCTGGAATGCGGTTTATAAGAGCATCATGCATTACTTCGTAATGGTTTTTGGTGTTAAAAAGTAAACAGCTTTAAAGAATGTAATGTGCTAATAGAAGAGATTATGGACGGAGTAGTATAGAAGGACTAAGGATTATCCAGCAGAAGTAACAACACGATTTTAATTCTTTTGGGTGTATATTATACCGTCTAGTGATAATAGCCAAGAAGTGAGTATGCATTTTTCATTGTAATGGCATATTTATAAAATTGACAACTTTTTTCTTTCGTTTCTCCCGTGAGCTCTAATCGATCTATCTCATCACACATACATTTTCTGGATGCGTTTCATATCTACCAGTACAAATGCTGGTATTGTGTCGAAAAAAAAATAATACTTTTTAATTTTAATTTCTCCAGCTCATCGATATTCAATTGGCTGAGCAAACTAAACATGAAAGCAACATTTTCAGCGCAAAGAGGGCAAAGAATGAGTTAAAAGCAAAGCGCTCTGGTGGACTATCCACCTCAAAAGAAAAAGCTCACGTCCAAGAAATTAATGATTTGGGCTTGCAAACCATCCTACATCAATTCAATTCCAAAATAAACAAACATGGAAACATTTTCTTGATTCTGTGAGATTCTTACGTCTAAAACGAAACTCCCATCATAACCTTCATATTCAGCACCGAGTGACTTCTTACTATTATCTAAACTCAAAAGATCACTTCACCAGTAGTAGATTAAAACGATCTAAAGTTAATCGGCAGGCGCTATGAAGGACGTCCCGGCCAATGGCTTTTTAACATACATGAAGGTTTGGGAATTACAGTTCCCTACATCCTGTTGCAACACAGAATTAGTGGCATCAATTACTGAAACAAATGTGAACAACACAATTGATATAATGTCCAGTGAATTGTGATATGTTGAAATCATGTTGGTATATATATCTAGATGTTAAACTTATATTGTGCACACCGTATGAGTTGTGGCTGTCATATAATTTAGGTTTCCCCCTAGAAATATTCACGCTTACGAACACAATCGGTACCACACTGACTTTCTTGTTGACGAATGTACAGATAAAAAGCAAGGCATCTGTGCAAAATGATCCCGAATGATACTAGTCCAACTAGTAGCTGCCATAAATATAGTTAGCTTAATAATACAATCTCGAACTCGGAGCTACGGAACAGAATCGAGATGAGTCAGTGTCGGTCAAAATTCGTCGTCGCAACTGAAAATATATTAGACCGGTCACACCATACGCAACCCAGCAGACGAATATTCAAAAGAAGCTTTGGACTGGAACCTCCTGGGTAGGAGAAGGCGGCAGAGGCCAAAAACAACATTAAAGTTTCTTGAAAAAGCTGAAAGGAAAAGAGGCGATTGCAAAAAATCGTAAACAGCTTGTGAAGTTCCTTTGCTTGAACTAGGAGCCTAAATGAACACTAAATAACAAAAACTAATATCATATTAGGTAGGGGTAAACTTTTTTTGTTGGTTCATTGTAAATAAGAGAAAAAAGATGAGTCAGCAATAAATTATTTTTGAAGTGATTATTATCAACAACTTGGGAAAGTCTGTCTGTCCGACCGAACCAAGAGCTAAGTAACATGAAATTTATTCAAAAGTGGCAAGTGTATCAAGTTTCGACTGAATGGCTTTCATACTGTGGTTGTATGAATCAAAATTCTCTAAATCGAGAATGGGGTCAGGGAATCCAGAGAACGATTAGGTAAAGTTATGTATCTCTTGTGGTCTTTAAAGCTTAGGCTTAACCTGAGAAAATGCTTACGGTTTTCGTGGAACAAACGGTTCGATAAATTCCTTCGATATTTTTAGCTTAAATTAACCGTAAACTCGAGAATCATACACAATAAACTTTCTTTAGAAAGGGAACTCTGACTGGAAATTTATAATCGTGATAGTATGCAGTCTTTTGTGAAACGAATTTTGCGACGTTTAATTGATTGAATATGTGTTCTCCAAGACGATGCGGAATGTTTTGCTTTGGAATCTTAACAGCACATCTCTTCAATTCCATCATAACTAGAGTCAAATGAATAATATACATAGCGACCGACTTTATTCCTATCGAATGGGATTTGGAATGGATACGGATAACCGTGGTAGTCTGTAGTTTTGTATGAAAAGAATTAAAACTCACATTTTTTTCAAACAACAGTCTTAGAAAACTGATTATCAACTTGGCCTTGGTTTATAAGCTACTACCTATCCTAAGTTTTCATAAAATTAGATAGGAAGCTCGTGGGTTGAGCGTCATTTGGCCCATACTCTGCTCCAGCTCCTTTCTTGATTGCTAAAAACTTTTTTACTCGGCGCTTCTACGTCCTTACTTAGAAAATTATAGAATCCAAATATCCGTTTTTCCGTATGACTGTCATTTTTATCAATGCCGCTTCAGAAATTTTTCTATCACATAGGAAAATCTTCTTTAAATTTTGTCCAAGTTTGCATTAAATCATTTCAATCAAATCTCTATTAGGGATCAAGAAAAGTCATCACTGCGCACTATCTGAGTAACCAGAACCCTAACGAACGTAAGAGAAGCCGACCATGTAGCACTACCTGGAATTTGGCTGTAATCTTGGTTGCGGTATTACCTCTTTGTGCTTTTCTAGGAACAAGCTTCACCCATTTTTCAAAAACCAAAGCCCAAACCAAGCTATTAAGTTCACATCATTATTTACGACCCTCATTAGTGCATACCCGATTTTTTTCTCTACGTTAAACCTAAGCCCCGCATATCAACATTGAAGTATTGGCATTCAATTTTTTCTCTTTATCGCCAAAAAAATTTCGAAGCAGGCAGTCTAAATTCAGTTTTTTATGCTCTCATTTCCAACTGGGTTGCCCGCTGTTTTTTTTGTCATCCGTCCTAGATTCCGGGCTGCACTTCTTTCAGCCTGTTGGCCCTATGAAACCACGCAAGTGGAGCACTACGTCGAGTGGCCGTTATGACATTTTTGAAGCCAGTTTGTTTTCATTTTTTTTCGTGCCAGCTTTTCTTTTGGCTCATTTCAAAATGGCGACTCATGGAAATTGACTTGGACTAAGTCGTTTAGCAAACGCAGAGATAGACGAGGAATGCTGCTCTAGATAAAAGTACCAAAAAACCAAAAAAATGCTAGATAGGCTTTTTTTTGTTGTTTGGTGGGTGTGCGTTCGGCTGGAAAACAGGAAAATGTGTTTGGCAGTGCAAGAATGAAGGAAAAGCGTAAAGAAAAAAAGGAATATTTATTACAGGTGTTTTGCCATTGAGTGACAGGTAAGAGACGCATTAGTGACTAAACCGGGGGAAAATAAATTGAATACAAAAAAAATGGGAATCGTGAGGATCGGGGGTGGAGAGAGAGAGTGGTACAAACTGTACCCTTTTTGCGGAAATAAATTGTATTTGTGCTTACTTTAATAAAAAAAGTTTGGTACTTAAGTGCAAACTGCTTTTAAGTACCATATAATGTACAAGCAGTATGCAAGCAGTGTGCAAGAAGTTTCCAATGGAAAAATTAATTAGGTAAATTTTAAGCGCTTTTGAAGTCTTTTAAAAGTGTTTCGAAAGTTTATTTAAGACGTATGTGGTAAGTTTTAAGTCTTTATGTTGGGTTGCAGGGGACACACTACATCAATGATGAGGTTACCTAACCGATAAAAACATCTATGTTTAAAATTTCCGCGGTTTAAATATGACTTTTATGCTTCACATTTGTAGATTGAAAATTAAGCCAAAATAATCTGAAGCTCTTCAGATCTAGGCAAACTCCTGCATGGGAGTAAATAAATTAAATACAAAAAAATTTGATTCGGGTGGGGTAAGACTCGACAGGGGGATACTCCCTTTCATTCTCTTCCCAATATAAATTTAATATCGAAACATAAGTCCCTTAGTGAAAACTGCTTAGGAGTGTCATACAATATACAAGCAGTGTACAAGCAGTTTTCAAATGAAATTGACTACCAAACCCCATAAATAACATATCAATATACAAGCAGTTCACAAGCAGTTTTCAATTGAAATTGACCACCAAACCCTATGGGTTAGGTTAGGTTGTGTAGGCAGCTCAGATAGTGACTGAGATCACCCAAGGACCCGGAGGTCCATTGTGTTGCCCAATTAAAAGAATGGGTCGAAAGCAATTGTAGAAGGGGGGGTTGTAGAGGAGGAATTAAAATTGTACATCCCTAATCGCCTAAGTCTCTCGTGTTGCAGAACCGTTTAAGTAGCAAGATCCGCTATGGGCGTATAAGCTAGACTACCCAGATCCTCAAAGAATGGTTTACCCAGAAACTGGGTTCGTCTTCTTCAGATAGTGAGTGAATTCATCCCGTGACCATGAAGCCCATTGTTGTAAAAGAAGGGATGGAAAGGAATTGAAGAAACGAAGGGGCTGTGGAGTAGGATCAAAAACTGTAGGACATCCCCAATCGCCTAAGTCTCTCATATTGCAGAACCATTTTGAGGATGCGACGAAAACAGCCAGATCTTCTATGGTCACATATGCTAGACTACCCAGATCCGCTAAGAATGGTTTACCCAAAAACTGGGCTCGTCTTCTAAGAGGCGCCGGGTAGTCGCATAGCAGGTGTTGGATGCTTTCCTTCTCTTTCTCATCTCCGCAGCTGCGGCAGAAATCGTGATGGGGAACGTACAACCTCTCAGCCATATTGCATATGACGCAGTACCTCGTTACAACGCTTATTCCATCATCATAGTCCTGGTTTTATGGAATCGCAGGAGCTCAGATGTTCGCTGTGGATCAAATCTCGTCTAGAATACTCGGGAGATGCTACAAGCGGACACCATGTCCTTTTCTCTCCGCTAGAGCTCTAGCCGTCTCCCTGATTGGTGATAAGACGTCCTGTAATGGTCTTTTTATGTCCGTAACCGCAAGGTTAGCTGGCAGCGCCGAGCCGTTCCTGGCGCACTCGTCCATCTCCTCGTTACCAGGGACACCTGAGTGACCCGGAACCAGCAGAGGGTTATTGAGTGGTGATGGATACGGTTGAACGCTAGCGTCGTGTTACGGATCAGTTTACTCTATATGATATGAGATGACAGAGCTTTAATTGCATTCTGACTACCGAGAAGAATTACAATGTTCCTTGGACTTCCCTTTAAGGTGCCAGTAAGTCTATCCACTTGCCAGACTGCGTATATCTCCTCTTGACCAAACCCTAACACCTAAATCTATTCGGTTTTACCCTTGAAAAGTTTTTACCTTGGCACTATGTGCTGTTCATACTAACTATACCCAGGAGCCCATTAGCATAGTGGTTAGCTTAACCCTTAAACAGACAAGGCGTATACGCAACTTCATAAAAGCATTTGCCTTTTAAACACTTTAAGGGCAGACAATTTTTGCTAAATTCTTAAATTGAAAACAGTTTGACTAAATTTGTGGGTTGCCACCAACCCCCATATATATGCCCACGTTTCATTTTCATTTTGTCTTGTATGGTAACCAGGCAGAAAAGCTGCCCAGACAGCAACAGGCAACAGATAGGCAGACAGGCAGTCGGAAAAACCGAGCATCATAAATTCACAAAAAGAAGAAAATCACAGAGAAAATCTGCAACTGCTTAAAGCCAAAGACCGAGCCAAGTATTAACTGACCTCCCGTTGCGTGCTCGGAAAATCAAATCAAATGCGAAATTTTAAAGACTTATAAGGGTGGTGGAGTAGGGCGTTCTGGGAGGGTCTCTTTGCTAGGGGACGAAGGGTAGCACAATTGTGTAATCAGCTTTGAGCAAATTGAGCACAAAAATCGGTAGATAAGTTGATTACAGCTTGCAATTCCCAGCAGCCGGATTTTATTTTGGCCAGCATTGATAGCCGGCCGAGCCAACTTTGAAACTTTCATTAAGAAGGGATGCTACCAACGCCCGCTGCCTCTCTTTATGGCCAAAAAGTAGCAGATAACTTGAAAGTTTTCTAGCCATTGTTTGGTGCCCGTAGCCGTAGCCTTTTAGCCGGATTCGTTGCTGTTGGCCACTTCACTGCGAGCGGTATAAAATATGCCAAATTGCAGTTTTTTTCTACCTGCCAACAAGAGCGACAACTGCGACTGCAGCTTAAAGCAGCGCCAAGCAGTGCGAACTGATTTCCGGGATGCTCGGGTGGATTTTCGTTGTGGTTATGCAAATTTACGAGCTCCTTCACGTTGTGCACTTCCTTCAAAGTTGGCGCAAACTGTGCTCAAAGTATCTTGCTCTCTGAGATTTATGGCTGCCTGGGGGCTTGGGGCCCCATTGCCTTGGCAGGATATACCTACGCTGTATAAGTAACGATATTTTTGGACCAAATGAAAACTTCATGACAGCCATTTTGATTAGCCAACAACTGTTTAACATTGAGCCAGCTCCATGTCTGTCTCTCCGTCTATCTGTCTCTATGTGTCGGCTTTTATTCAACAGAAAAAAATGGGAGGAAAAAAAATAAGAAAAATGGCAAACCCCAAGGGTTCGCAAATAAGCGATACACTAAAAGAAATAGGTAGGTAGAAAAGATATTTATAGGTAAAGTTTGAAGGGTTGAGGTTTTCACGTCCGTGAAAATTGATAATATCTACAAAAATCTATATAATAAAAGTTATCTAACTCTGATATCGAAAAAGTAAAATAAACTTGCCTCCTATGGAATAATAAGAATAATAATAATCCTAAAGTTTGGTTACTTTTGCTCTTACCATCTCTGAGATCTAGAAGTTCTTTCTGAAGGACAGAGGGACATGGGTATATCGCCCTCTCTCATCCTAATAATACTTGAGGTATGTTTGAGGGGTCTTCGACGTACATTTTATAACATACTCTACTAAATAAAATTCTCGTGTCACAATGTTAGTTACCATAGTCCTTCGAAATGGCTGGACCGATTCCATGAAATTTTGTGTGCCTATTGGGTAGGTCTAAGAATCGGCCAACATCTATTTTTTATACTTCTAAGTGATAAGGGTTGTCCACCCCGAAAATTTTTTTTTAAATTTTTACCACACTCCTCCGAAATGGCCAGACCGATTCTCATGAAATTTTGTATGCCTATTGGGTAGGTCTGAGACTCGGCCAACATCTATTTTTTATACCCCTAAGTTATAAGTGTTGTCCACAACGAACATTTTTTTTTTTAATTTTTACCATACCTCTTTGAAACGGCTGGACCGATTCTCATGAAATTTTGTGTGCCTATTGGGTAGGTCTGATCGCCCAACATCTTTTCTTCAAGCCCCTAAGTGATACTGGTTGTCCACTCCTAACAATTATTTTTAAATTTTGGACAAATATTTTTTAGTTGTACTGTCGTAATTAATTGATTATATGTATAATTTTAAGAAAGAAATTATAATAAATTATAAAAATTAATGTTTGTTCTTATGTTGTGTTTTATACTATATCCTAACAATAAATTAGTTATTTATTTTTCTACACTAGAAATAACATACAAATTTTTTATATGACTATATAATAAATAATAATAATAATATATAATACAGTATAATTTGCTTAGCTGCCTCCAATAGTTTGCACTGACTTGCGAGGCAGCTATCCTAAAAAGGCAGTTAAATTAAATTTTATTATTTTTTTTATTGGCGAGGAATTTTGCTAAGAAACTTAAAGCTATGCATTTTTCAGACAATTTAACGCTATTCAAACAAAAATTTAATATTAATTTGTTCTCATTTTACAATATTTATCATTAATTTAAGAAACAACCAAGTAAACTTTAATATTTATACATACTTATACATTTTGACAAAAACGCGCGCGTCAAGTATTTTTCAATTTTGAGTTTCTGAACGGGATCTGTCAACTAGTTTGGTTACGGCAGATGTTAATACCAGTCCACCTCATTAATGCTCGTCGAAGTTTACAATGCAAAAAATATTGAACAACGGTTTGTCTCAAATTTTGTGTTTTGAACGATATTTCGTGTGAGGAATCGTTCCGAATGTTGCCTTATAGGGAGTATATTTTATTGAAAACACAAGTCTACGAATGGTATAAACCGTTTAAGGATGGTCGGGAGACCGTAGAAGACGCGCCTCATTCCGGCCGGTCTTCCTCCTCCATCACCGACCATAACGTCGAAAAAGTAAGGGAAATCGTTCTCGAAAATCGTCATACCAGTGCTAGAGAGTTAACTGGTGACCTCAACATGCCTCGTGAAACTGCTCGATTGATTTTAATGGAAAGTTTGGGTATGCGACGCGTCGCCGCTCTGCTTGATTCGATCCAACTGATTTTTTTTCAAAAACAGTATCGGATGAAGAACGCGATGGACATGCTGGATCGTGCCAATTCTGATCCAAACATTATGGGAAGTATCTTAACTTGTGATGAGACATGGGTCTACGAGTATGAGATGCAAACAAGTCAACAATTGTCCGAATGTGGTGCATCATGAATACGTTCCAGAGGAACAAACGGTCAATAAGGAGTATTATGTGACTCATCGAGCCACGATTGTGAATGCATTTAAGGCAAAACACTCGGTAAATATCATCGCTCAGGCACCGTACAGTCCTGATCTGGCCCCGTGTGACTTTTTCCTCTTTCCAAAACTAAAATTGACACTCCGGGAACCCGTTTTCGCTCCTTACCGACCATTAAACAGTATGCGACGAGAGCGCTGAACGCCATCCCGGCCAACGCCTATAAAAAAATGTTTCGAAGATTGGAAGAAGCGTTGGCATATGTGTATTGCTGAAGAAGGGGCATATTTTGAAGGAGACAAAATAAATATTGAAGAAGATTAACTATGTTGCGTTTTATTTAGAAATTCCGGAAGCTTTTTTGTCACAAATTCACTAGCTAAAAAAGTCGGTTATATTCATCTGTTTGCCAGTTTATATGCTTAGTGTAAGAAGCTTTTCTTCTGATTCACTACGAGTATTTAAAAATTCATTGCAATTCCTAGCCAGACAAGTTTTTTTTAACACGCTGATATCGTAAAAAGCCTCTTTAATGGATGGACAATCAATTTCGCCGCCATCATCACTGTTAATTTCCTCATCAGTGCTCTTATTGTCAGGAGCCAAGGATTGATAAAAAAGTCCAGTTTCGTCACATAGCTAGTTGCGGCTATATCGTCATTTTTAACAGCTTCGCTGTGAATCTTGCCAAATTTAATGTTGCAGCTCTTACGCCAACGCCAAAGCCAATTGGCATCAGGCTTATGTTCGTTATTAAATTTTGTGGAAAATTTCGTTGCTTTAGCCAAGATGAAATGTCGATCGAGCTTAACGTTGTTTGAGCGATGTTGCTTGACCCATATGAACAACGCATTTTCGACCAAACTGTGCGTCCCCTTTCATTGGCGCTTACGCTTTAAATTACCTGCGGCAGCAGACTCTTCAAATGCATCTTTATGACGTACAACACGGTTAATTGTGGACCTATCGCAATCGTACTTTGCGCAGAGTTCACTTTTTGCAACTTTATTATTGATCGCCTTTACTATTTCCAACTTTTGTTTCATATCAACATATGTATGTATTTAAAGATTATGCAGTTTCATTAGATGGCGCAGCTAATGTAATTTTTTCTTCGAAAAATGTCATAAAAAAACTGCAGGTAGGAGGCACGTATGTGTCAGATGCACTTATCTTCAATGCTGCTAACTTAAAATATTTGATATAAAATTGACTTTCAGTGCAACAAAAAGTGAATTTGAGGCACTTATCTTACCGATGCAGCTAAGTATCGAGGCAGCTAAGCAAATTATACTGTATACCTTTTGTACCATACGGTACAGTGTATAAAAACATAGAAATTGTTATCAAATAAATCGTAACTTCGCATGCTTATGTTAGTCTGTTTTTTTACGGAACGCTTAGCTTAAGCGCTTATAATTCGCAACTGATTTAAGCATTATTTGCACTAAGTTGCTTGTTTAGACTTTAAATTTTAAGCCAAATTTGTTACATTATTATTATTTATATTTTTCGATTTTTTTATAGAGTTTAAATATGTTAAGTAAAAAGTTTTGGGCTGTAGTATTAAATTAGAGTTTTTGGTTCTATCCGTAAAAAGTGATATTCATACAAACAGCCTAAATTCTAAGCTCACTAAGCTGACGTTACTTTAAAAACTGATCTAGTTTTTTTTTATTTTTATTTATTATCTTCAATTTTCATAATATTTCGTTGAGCTCCGAAAAGCACTTTTTAGCATAGTGCAAGGCAACCATTGATATGTCATCCATTTATAAGATATGCTGTACAGACCAAAAAATGGGGTTATGTTGAATAATTAAAAATCTTACCGGGAGGTCAACTTTGTGAGTGATCCTTAATTCATTAAGCAAGAGATGCAATATTTTTTTAAATACATGGCTTATAATTCGCAACTGTTTTAAGCATTATTTGCATAAGCTGCTAGCTTTGATTTGAAATATTGTCACAAATGTCTTACGTTACTACCAAGTGGTCTATAAAAAATACTAGTCCGTCAATGGTGCCTTAAGAGTTTAGCATTATAAGGCACTGAATATGTCAGTAGGTATTGGAATATGAAATTCATATATGTTCTTTCTAGTTTTGAAACCACTGTGAAAAT
>JBAMAX010000144.1:0-68200 GCA_037043745.1 Chymomyza amoena
CATTTCCCTTAAAACTTTCAAATACCCAAACAATTCAAAAGCTTTTATAATTTAATTCACAATAGCCACAACGTAGCTTACGCTTTTATTTTCCACTCGAAACTGAATCAAATGAATTTTTCCATTCATCATTACCTTCTAAATGGCTATTTGTTCAGGTTTGGGCTTATTGTTATATTATAAATAGCCCCAAACTGAAACTGAAATAGATAGATGCCAATATAATCCACACTGATTAATGGCCGCATTTCATATTTCCCGTGATGAGGAGTTGTCGGTTTTCGGATTCGACGGGGTGTTCCCTTACACTCTCGTTAGGGGTTTGGATTCTATGAAGCGCCTCATTAGGTTCTTGTCTAAAAACTTTTTGCGCTGCGATTAATGCTAATTTTTTACTGTTGTTTTTGTTCCTTCGGTTTTTGTTGTTGTTGTTGTTGTTGTGTTATAATTTCGGTTTGGACTCGGTTTAAATTTCCAGTGCATAATTTGTGTTCTCGAATAAATTGCGAAACTTTTGCGGGCTGCTCTTTTTTTTTGTTTGTGGCTCTTCTTCTCTCTGTTCTTTTCGGTTTCATTCTGTTCCGTACGGTTGTTGCTGATTTCTCTTTGTTTATTGTTGCGGCTGTTTGTTGCCCACGCTTTTGTTAATTAGGAAATGGTTGCACACTGATTTCTGATTATATGTAAACAGCACAGGGGCGTCGATTGGAGAGGGTTGCCGTTGGTTAATCCTTTTAGCTCCAAGAGGTATCAATAATAAAAGTAAAATAAAAATGGGGTTTTCGCAATGATTTTGTCTAAGAATCTATCTTTTAAGTTTGGTTTCGACAACAAGTAAGAGTATTTTTCTTGGAATGCGAAATTTGGGACTTGCGATTTTTCGTTTATTTACTACTATTTTGGGTCTACGGTCAATAGTAGTTTCTCTGAGAAGCTCTAGTACGGCAAACACATATTAATTAATTTCATCTCTGGATTTTTTAGTTTAAGACCAATCTTAATCTTTAAAATTCTTTGAAAGTTCTCAAACACAAAAAATAATAATAAATAATTATTTTAAACTACCTCAATCAGCTAGGAACAACGATGGCGGTTTCCTTCAATTTTATTTTTATATACTTCTGGGAAAACCAACGGGTAAAATCTTTTATCGTAGATTTTTTGGGCTTTCATAAATTTTACAGGCTTGTAGATTGAATGCTTCCTTACTTGAATTTTTTTTTGAGGTTATGAAGGTATTAATTCAATATAATTATATATAACTATATAATTATTTTGGAAGTTATTTATGATTTTTAAAGTTCCAACGTTTGAAAAATCTTTCTAAATCCATAAATTAATCATTAAAAAGAAGGCTTGATCAGTTGCGAAAATCCCCAGTAAAGTAATCATTATTCCTAAAAAACGTTAATAGTGCAACAATTTTTATTTATATGTGAAGTGGCTCTTATTTTATCGAACTTAAATTTAAAAAATAATACCAATAAGTTAAATATGATAAATTATATTAAACTGAAAAATTATACATTTTAATTCAATAATACTATGAAATTCAATTCATTCAATATTAATAAAATTAATACTTTTTATGTAGATATTATTGAAAATTTTTTTAAGCTTTTTTTTTAACATTTCGGCACCAAATCGATTTGATTTAAAAATAATGCGCGCTAAACCAAAAAGGTACTAAAAGATGTGTCTAAAAAAATTGCTGAAAAAATTTTATAAATATGCTATAAGAACAAAAAAATATTCTTGAATAAAAATAAGAAACTTTGATATTAAAAATACGCTATTAAAAACGATTTTCTTTTTTAAGCGAAAATATCTTTTAACTAATATTTATATAAAAAATTTACTTAAAACATAAAAGAAATAATAGCTCAGTGGGAGAAATGGCCAATCTAGCTCCGATAAATTATTAACTTCTGAAAAAATAAATTTATTTTTGTACGGATAATTTTATTTTGTAGATAAATTAATTTTTTGATTTTCGTAAATATTTTTTTGTTTACTAATTTTTGTATAAAACTGCTCTACTTGATATATGGTCAGTTTTAGCCCGAATCTTTGACATTTTTCCAAAAAATTTAATAAAATTGATTTTTTTAAAATGTTCAAGACATGTAAATATACTTTACGAAATTTGGTATAAATCGGAAAAATATGTAATTTCAAAAAAGACACTTTAAATTTGTCCGAGAATGTACTGTTCAGAAAAATGGTAAATCTAACAGAAATTTATTTATTTATAATTTATAAAATTTTTTTCTGAAAAAATAAGTTTATTTTATAGATTGATATTATTCAAATAAAGACTTATATAAAATTAATTGTTTTTTTTACTAACCATTTTATTTATTTAGTTTCAGCATTTTCATTTCTACTCAGTATCTGATGATCAAATCTTTATTTATAATAAAACTGATAAGTTCTTTATCTAGCAGTTCGTCTTTTTGGAAGATGGAAAATTTCCATGGGGTGGTTCTCGAAGTGGTGTAAGCGAAATTTTCTGAAATCTTTGTTTCTGGCTTGGAAAGCTTCTTCTGACTGATTCCTATCAAAAGGAAAGCATGTTTAATTATTTCGGCACCATGCATTAAAATTTTATGGATCGAAGTATGCATATAAAACTATGGATACAAATCTACAGAAATCTAAAAATTCCAAAAATTCTTGATTTTTAATCAAGAAAACTTCTTTCTTAAATTCCTAATAAAAATCTCTAATTTTTCTTTTTAAAGAGCCCTTAGATAAAAAAATGCTTGAAAAAATATAAATAATAAAGTAAAATATAATAAATCGAGTCGATAAAGTTAAACCAAATTTTAAATATAAGATACCAAGAACCAAATTTTAAAATTAATATTTTACTACAGCCATAATTAATTGCAAAATTCAATTTTTTTTTTTTGCAAAAAAATAAATTTGTTTTTTCTTAAAAGATATTTTTTATATTTTTTAATAAAAAACAAATATTTTTTTACTTTAAAAAAAAAATGGTTCAAGAATTTAGCGTTCAGCATTGCAGCCACTATTAATAAAAGGGTAAAAACACGTTTTTTAATTAAGGTTGCAAGTCGTCAAGTTTTAAATAAAACTGAAACTAAGCCAAAAATTTTTTTAATGTAATTATTTTTTCAAAAATTGTTAGGGTGACTTTCTGGTACCTTATTCAGTTAGACCCTACGATAGAGTTGACAAATCTGTACAAAAAATTAAATTTGCAAAGGTGGTTTGGATGCAAGCTAATGTACTCTCAGTAAGAGTAGGATAACAAAAATATAAAGTTTTTCCCCAAGCTGCACTCAATGCATTTTGAGTTAGCTTTTGAGATAAGCATGTTGGGCATCAAAAGCTTTGAGCTCTATTTAGAGTTGGAAAGCTTGGATTAGGGCTATAAGATTTATTAACTTAGATTTACTATTATTCTGAATCTGGAGGTTAAAATGAAAAGAACCAAAAACAAATGAGGATGCTTTTATAAAAAACCAAACCATAAGATGAAAACTTAATTTGCATACATTATTGTCATTATCTTGAAAGTTATTACAAAATTTTTGGTTCTTGCTATTTGAAATAAAAGAGTTACTTGAAGATGATTCATTAGTAAAAAAAATGTAAAGGTGGCGAATTTATA
Organism: Chymomyza amoena; assembly: GCA_037043745.1. NCBI lineage: Eukaryota > Metazoa > Arthropoda > Insecta > Diptera > Drosophilidae > Chymomyza > Chymomyza amoena. Next base: position 3,641 of record JBAMAX010000144.1, read on the forward strand.
AGATGATAACGAGATTTATTAAACTATTCCTATATCCAAACAATTTGAAACTATGGGAATAAACGGAAGCCATTTGTAGTCTTCTTAACTTAATGGTTAGATTGTTCCATATTAAACTATAGAGCACAAAAACGGAACATATAATTTTGTTAAAAATTTTGGATATCCATCAAATAATTGCAATTCTTTAAAATCTCAAAGATCATGTTTTTTTTTTTTTTAACTTGTGAGATTCCTTCCCTAAGCCCTTGCTATCTACGTCACTGACACACCTACACATTCATCCGACACATACTTATATACACATATACAACAATAATGGCCGTTTTGTCTGCCATGGCAACTCACCAACCAAAAGTGTGTTGAGTTGGGTGCCCCCAACTGGGTCCTGGATCCTGGAGCGGGCTTCAATGCGGTTGCCATAATGCCCGTAATTACTTTGTTAATTCTCAGCGCATTATATCTGTGTGTGTTGCTCTGTGTCTGAGTGTGTGTGTGTGAGAGTATCTATGTGTGGCAAATGAAATTATGTGTGCCACAGAACAGAAACAAAGCAAAAATATAAAAAATAAAATAAAGAGCGATTCTCACAAAGGAAGAATAGATTGACAAAGCAGCGGCAAACGAATGCAAACATATTGAAAATTTTAAAACGCGTATAAATATTTGAGCAGCACTTAGTGGCGCCCCAAAGCACCCAACACAAATACATATACAATTTAAAAAGTCAGACACCAACATACAGATACTCAGAGAGAGAGAGAGAGAGACAAGAGAGTATTATGCAAAGACTTTAATTAAATGCGACAGCTTTTTGCATAATTCCGCTCAGTGTCAGTTTCAAGGCTAAAACAGAACTGAAACATTCATGCTAAATACTTGGAAGGGACTTCAGCATGGCACTAGGGATGCCAGGACTTGGGGGACCAAAATGTCGAGCAGCAGTTTATCTCTTTGAATGCTCTTAATTGTTGGTCTCTTTGGGTTTTCAAACATTCCACTTAGTAGTTCAAGTCTGCATTATAGTCGAAGCTTGAAATAATTTGTGGGTTGGACTTATGAATGGAAATTTGAGAATCTACACTGAATGTTTAGAGTAATTACGTTGATGGTTAGTCCTAGTCCATGATTTGTAAGATGTTCATGTTCCTAAAAATGCTATGGGGAACTAGATCCTGTAGACGAACTGCCAGATGATCATCTGGAATGGTTAAATAAATAGAGCTCCGAATAGAATCATAAAAGGGACATCTAAATGTCTTATCTGAAGAAATATATCAAGCAGACTTCGAAGGAGCTTGAAGAAGATGTCTGAATTTTTAACAGCGGCTACTTGCAAAGAAGGTATAAGTGGTTTGGGAATTAAATGAAAAAATAGATGAAGTTAGAAGGCCTTACGAAAGACTTTTTAGCACAATTGTTTAGTTTGTAGTTTTGAAGCAGAAATATCATGGAACTAAGCAGAAGAGTCTAGCTTTAGTCTTGTATCACACAGAAGAACATGAACTGGCTAATCAAAACAAAAACAGCTTTGAAATTATAATAAGAAAAAGGATGTAGTTAGGGAACAGACCAGGATGAAAGTGACTACCAGCTACCAAAAAAGAAAGTTGAAGAGAATGTTTCCCAGGTTAGATAAAGGTACCCTCCGCTGGGTTCCGGGTCATTCAGATGTTCCTGGTAACGAGGCGTCGGAAGAGTTTGACAGGAAAGGCTCAGTGATGGCAGCTAAACTTGCGATGACGGACATAAAAAGATCATTACAGGACGTAGTATTGCCAATCAGAGAGACGGCTAGAGCTGTGGCCGAAAGAGAAGTGGACATGGTGTCAGGTTGTCGTATCTTCCGAGCACTCTGGCCGAAATATGACCCAAAGCAACCATCTGCACTCCAGCGCTTCCATAAAAACAGGACTAGGATGGTGGTACTCATTGTAACAATGCACTGCACCATAGGCAATATGGATGAGAGGTAGCACATTCCCCATCATGATAACTGTCGCAGCTGCAGAGATGAGGAAGAGACAGAAACCATGCATCACTTGCCATGCGACTGTCCGGCGCTTCTTAGAAGACGAACCCAGTTTCTGGGTAAACCATTCTCTAAAGATATGGTAGTCTATCATATATGTCCATAGCCGATCTGGCTGCTTTCATCGAATCCTCAAAATAGTTCTGCAACTTGAGAGACTTACGTGATTAGGGTGATAAGTTTATGATCGTCCCCCACAATCCCTTCCTTTCTTCAATTTAGATTAATGAGCCCAAAACTATTAAACAAGTTTGCATAATCGGAAAGATATTCTGTTATGAATCTAAAGTAATGCGAATAGATTGGAAAAGATGCTGAATATATCGTAGATGACGATGATGGGCTGCCTGCAGGATTTTTGTTTCCTGCATGAGTTCCTTCTAAAGAGTTGGAATACTGCGACCAGAAGATCTTTTTTACCCATGAATTATTGCGAAAGAGTTTCCTATTGACTTAGAATGGAAGGCACTGATTCGTTCCTTTCACATGTGACAGGCTTTGTGCCACTCCACCACTGTGCAGTCACAGAGAATATGTCTGGTGGCCTTATCGTCTCGAGACAGAGTCTACACTATAAAGAATGTGGTAGTTTCTTTTTCTGTAGATGGCTCTTAAAGTGTGTTGCCCATATAGGTACGCTACCAGGAGTTTCAAGGCAACTCTGTGAAAACCTTTTGTCTTTATCACATCCAGAAAAGATTTTGCTTGACGCAGCCCCGGTAAGTAGAGCCAGTATTTACGAAGTTCTCCTGTAACCCATTTGTTTACTCTGGTCATAATTGTGGACCAACCAATCACACAGATAGTGGCAGAAGATGTAGTTGGGATGCCTTGCGAAATAATCAGGGATCGAGTTTCCATCTAGATCTGAGTGACTGGGTACCCAAATTCTTAGTCATCCCTAAAACCTTCTGTTAATAGTGCACTGTTAGCTCTCTGTTAACAACAGTTTAATTAACAATTAAAGAGACAGCCAGAGCCAGTGGACGACTAAGCAGGTCAGGAACTTTTCTCCGAAAAATCTAAAAATGAGACGATACTTTGGCATACCTGCGCGGCCATGACATGCCCAGATAATTTCATTGTTAAGTTTAAGCAAATGTTTACTTTACGGACGAACCAACCCACTGACGACACATTAGCTTGGTTTGGTTGTCATTCTGTCTCCAAGTCGGTCTCTCCGAGAGTTGCCCCCCGTCAACGTCCTGCTGCCAGGCAGCGTGCTTGTCTTGCTGATAATTGAATTAGGGCAGCGTCAAGGTAACGCGCAGCAATTACAGTCAACAACAAAATGTGGCAAGAGCAAGGGGCTTGCTCCACAAAGAACCACTCGACGGAGCAGAGCACCAAAGCTGCCGGTGACAAACAACAAGCCGGAGTCAACGACTATCGACATTTGACAACAACAACAGGTGTTAACTTTGGTTAAAGGCTCTTTAAACTTTGAAGGCTTTAAAAATTTAATGGCTTAATCAGCAGAGGGTTGCCAGAATGTTGGAAAATGCTCATGGGGTATTGTGTCCTGGGAGTGCGCTTCGATGGAAAGATAAAGAAGCCACACTTATGTGACTTGTACGATATATCCCTATAAGCACCTTGATCTCGGATCTCTTGGAGCTCCTTAACCGGTGAAGTAAGTCGGAATTAATTGAAATCAGGTAGTGTTTTCCTTGCAGAACTTAGGGTTTCGGTGAACTTATGGACTCTTATCCTATCCCCTAAACCATTCTTGTTAAAGAATTAAGCAGATTTAACCAAGATGGCTACTCCAAATATAATGGCTTCGAATTAAGGCTCGATTTGGCTTACACCCTGCTTTAAAATTTAATGCATATCCTGCGAACGTTGCTCGACTTCACTCTACGCCCTCTCTCCGCGTCGCTCTATAATTGAGTCTGCAGTTTGCATTCGCCTTGATTGAAGGCGGTCTGTGCCCAGGAACCCTTGACTTGACTGCGTCGCCTCGACTGTCTGTCTGTCCATCCGTACGCCCGTCTGTCTGTCTGATTTGTTGCATTCACTGGGCCCAAACCCGCCTTGCCAACCCACCCAATCATTGCAACCAAGTCAGTTGGCAAGTTTTTCAAGCTCTCTCAAGGAGTTCTAGAATGAAATTAAAAATTCAACTTGTGCATTGCATTTTGTTTATTTAGTTGCTTGTAATTGCATTTTACTTGAGCAACTCAATTTTGGTGTCCTGCCGCTTTTTCTGAGTGCATTTCATTAGCCCAGGACATTCATTCAACTTGGTATCCTGTAAAGCAATACTAAAAGTTGTCAACTTTAAGTTTTAATTTTAGCCCATACAGTATGACAAGCAGAATTAAATTAACAAACAGTCAAAGTCAATAGAAATCGAGTGATATAAAGAGATATAAATAGAGCTCACAATTTGTCCTAGAGAATCAGCTTTATAAATGTCATAAGGAAGCCTAAACAATTGTCTGTGGGTTTGCTGACGTCACTGCTGATTGATTTTTATGGTTATGCATTAAAATATCCATGTTCAAGTCTATACAGAATAGGATGTAAATTTATACTCTTATTACCTTGGCAGGGCATATTAGCTAGACGGGGAGCTTATGCGCTTAAAGGAGAAGCAATGGGGCAACCTACTATTGTTTTTTCTATGTTTGACTTTTCGTTTAAATTCTTTCAGTTTAAAATTTGTCTTAAGAAAAGTCTCTTAATTCGATTTCAAGATCGGATTTTCTAGAATTTATATGCTATACTCTTTCAACTATCGAAATTTGATAAAATTGGTCATATAATCGTCATAGAATGGGAACGAAAGTAGCGCAAGTTTTTACTTGTTGCTGATCTTGATTTAACATTCATTTTTTTGAAAAAAATCTCAAAATACTATTCTTCTACTTCAAAAGATCTAAAATGTTTTATTAATATTATTTTTCCAGCTTTTGGTCTTGTAATTAAAGACTTTTTCTAAATATTTCGGTTTTTTTTTTAACTTCGTTTTTGAAAATCAAGAATATTGAAAATCTTTAAAATACTTGCTTTCAAAAATTCTTTTATTTTTATATAATATAATTTATTACAATTGCCAAATTAGGGTGCAACTAGAAACCATCATCAATTATTATAAGGCCAAATCAGGCCCTTGTATTATTGTTGGAGTTAGGGAATAACATTGTTTAATAATCGTATCATTAATTTTTTACTGGATTTCTATTCATTAAGTTTTTTCGCAGTGTGGGAACTGTGGTAAAACCTTGCAATTAAAAAAAAACTTAATTTTTTGAAATTTTTTCAAGCTTTTTTGAACTTTTTTTAAGAATTAAATACAGTTATGTTGAAAATCTTTAGTGAAAACTTAAACATTTGTAGTAGAGAAACTTAATTTCTTGAAAACACAAGAATCCGCTGTTACTGATTTTCATTTTTTATTTAAATTAATTAGTTGTCTACTTAGTTCTAATATTTTGACTTATGGAAATTTACAATGATTAATAGGCGCAAAGATAATCGAGTTCAATAAAGCCATGAAGAGGGAAATAAAAAATAAAATATTTAAATGCACAAATATTTAAATAGGCGAATAAATTGAATTAATAAAAAAATATACTTTTGTTGATTTACTGATTAAAATATCGACTTTTGTTACGACCTCTGCTTAAATCAATTGTGAATTTTAAGCAGCACTAACAATAAGTTCATGTCCCAACACCTTGGAATACACTTTTTTACCCTTTTTTTGTTAACTATTTATAATTTATGATTTATTTTCCTTTTGTAAAAGTCTACAATTGATTTTTTTTAAATTTTTGGGCAATTTGGAGAGCTCGTTATTTTATGGATAATAAATCTTCATATGTAACATTTTTTGAGAAATATAAATTGAAATAAATAAAAAAAAATAAACCACTTTTGAAGCCTATTCCGAACAAATACGATCTGAGGCAGCACTTTATTATCAAAATAAAAAGTTAAGTACAGTAACTCAGCAAAGACAAAATTCATATCTTTAAATCGAAAATGGAAACCATGTGAAATTTTTCAACACTGTTTTCGATTCACCTCGACTAAGATTGTAATTTGTAGTTAAATTGCGATCCGATCTGTTATCGCGCATAAGTAAAAATTGGGCCAAAACAAATCTTTTGTAATTCATTTTTAGATATTTTAGATCTAATGGAAAAGGATAAGCATTTTTATATATCAATTTTAATAACTTTTCAATAAGTTGGTCCACTGGCAGTTACGTTTGATTTTTTTTTTTATTTTATTTGCAATCTGTCATATGAGACAATCAGCAAATTTTATAAGTAAAATCAAACAAATGCCAGGATTGAATGTGATCCAATGAGTCCATTCAATAGAGTATACAACAAAACTATTTGCTAAAGATTATTACGTTATTATGCAAATCTATCTGGAAGATCCAGAATGTGAATTCTTTTCAGACGTCTAACATCCAAGCTATTATCCAGTAAGTTAAGAGCCAACGAATTTCCATGGTTTGACAGTCTCTCCAAATATCTTAACGATGATTTGCTTATTTCATCTTTGACAAAAGGAACATTCAAATCTTTGTGTATTTCTTTGTTGGTTACGTACCAAGGAGCGCCTGCAATGTTTCTTAGAGTTATAAATTGGTATCTTTGCAGGATTTCGATATTTGAATTGCTGGCCGTCCCCCAGAGCTGCATTGCATACGTCCAGACCGGCTTGAGTACTGCTTTGTAAAGCCAAATTTTATTCTCCAAACTAAGCTGCGATCGCGGACATAGAAGCCAATACATTTTTTTGGTCTTAATGTTTGCTTTTAAATTAATATTTTTCGAGAAAAATATATCGCCGAAAATAAGTGAAGCTGGCCAATTCCGAACTCCGAGAATTTGTAACTTCCAGAATTTCAATATGGTCGCCGTTTCTTTGAAAAATGGCGAATAAGCATAACTCTTCGGAATTGAAAGATATTAAGTTCTAACGTGACATGAATGCTTGTTTTATTAAATAAGGATAAATTTAACAAGTAACAATGAATTTCCTGTCAGATATTTAAATTCAGAAGGCAAAAATATATTTTTTTATATAACATTTTGGAATATTCTAAAACAGTTGTAGGGCGTAAAATTCTCTACACTCTAATTTTAAAACTAAAAACAATTAAGAACAAACATTGAACATAAAGCGTCTAGTCCGGTATTATCCTCTAAACCAGATTTATCTTAGCTTTAGAAGATTCGTTGGACGTACCGGGTAAATGGTCATTGCAGATATTTTGATCCGTCAAGATATACGATAAATTCCGCTTGAACTAAGGATGGCGAAGACTTGACAGACAAAGTTCAGGTAAAATATTTGGATCGCTGTGTCAAACCTGTTACTATCTCTAAGACATGATTTATCTTTTCTTTAAGAGATTCGTTTGTCAATTCCGGTGAATGGTCAATGCAGTTAATAGATTTTCGAGACATTCCCATGAAGGGGAGACGATTACCAGACTTATAAATAAAATAATATATATTTTCAGTTCATAACGGGTCCATCTGCACCCTGGATTGGCGACTATAATAATTAATTTAAGTGCAATACTTAAAAATAAATATATTTCATACTTAAGATACTTTATAAATACTTTTATATTTATAAAAAAATTTTCGTAAATATGTATCTTCGTTTAGGAGATATGCCTTGTCAAGGAAAAGTGAAAAAATTATAAATCTAATTTTTAGTTATCGATAACTCGATAAATAATGGAAGTTTTGCTATTGCTATTCTCTAATAGCTCTATAACATATGTAATAATCAACAAAATCGAAATGGTCTACCAAAAAATGAATGGCTTTACTTATTTAAACCGATATATTGGGTTGCCCAAAAAGTAATTGCGGATTTTTTAAAAGAAAGTAAATGCATTTTTAATAAAACTTAGAATGAACTTTAATCAAATATATAATTTCCATTTTGTTCGATAACTTTTTGCCATCTTCCCGGCAAATTTTGTATTCCACGCTCATAGAACTTCTGGCCTTTATCTGAAAAAAACTGAACCAAGTGCGATTTTATAGCCTCATCATTGCCGAAAGTTTTACCATTTAAGGAGTTCTGCAAAGATCGAAATAAATGGTAGTCTGGTGCAAGGTCAGGGCTATATGGTGGATGCATAAAAACTTCCCAGCCAAGCTCTCGCAGTTTTTGCCGGGTCATCAAAGATGTGTGTGGTCTGGCGTTGTCCTGATGGAATATGACACCTTTACGATTGATCAATTCTGGCCGTTTCTCGTTGATGGCTGCATTCAATTTGTCCAGTTGTTGACAGTAAACATCCGAATTAATCGTTTGGTTCCTTGGAAGCAGCTCAAAATATACCACACCCTTCCAATCCCACCAAACAGACAGCATAACCTTCTTTTGGTGGATATCAGCCTTTGAAGTGGTTTGAGCTGGTTCACCATGCTTGGACCATGATCGTTTTCGATTAACGTTATTGTAAACAATCCATTTTTCATCTCCAGTTATGATTCGCTTTAAAAACGGATCGAATTCATTGCGTTTAAGATGCATATCACAAGCGTTGATTCGGTTTGTTAAATGAATTTCTTTTAATTCATGTGGTACCCAAATATCAAGCTTTTTCACCAGTCCAAGACTTTTTATGTGATAATGAACGGTTGATTTTGGTATATTTAACTTCTCTCCTATCTCACGCTCAGTTACATGACGATCCAATTCGATTAATGCTTTGATTTGGTCATCATCAACTTCATTTGGCCGACCTGAACGTGGCTCATCTTTAAGTGAAAAATCTCCAGAACGGAATTTGCGAAACCAATTTTGACACTGTCTTTCTTTTAAGGCTTTATCACCATACACATCACGTAACTTTTTAGCAACCTGCTCTGCGTTTTTTCCTTTACGGAAATAATAATATAAAATATGACGGAAATGCTCTTTTGTGGACTCCATATTAAAAAGGGCGTCAAACAAACAAATGTAAACAAAATTACGCGCACTTTTTTTCTAAAGCAAGCTAATAGTGACAGCTAATAAATGTCAAAAGAAAAAATACAATTAAATAGTCACAAGCTGTTAAAAAAATTATAAACGCCGACTATATGAAAAATCCGCAATTACTTTTTGGGCAACCCAATATATAATATATATGCAGAATAAAATTTATATAAACACTTTACAAACTATTAATTAAGAAAGGTTTACAATACTTAACATTAAATATATAAATTCAATAACGAATAAAATATATTATTTACAAATCATAAATTAAAAAAGAATTTTGTATCAAATCGTACAAAATTAAACATAATTTGCAAAATAACTATCGGGGGTGCCACAGAAATCTTTAAGGATTTAGGCAACGGTGTAAAAACAAAAAAAAATCACAGAAATTACAAAGATTTCATTTTTCGGACAAATAAATTCGAATGTTTGCGCTTCAGCTATAATGGCAGCAAAGGGTTGCCATTTTCCTACAACTATTTTAGAACATTTAGACACTTATTCGAATAAATATTTTTAACAGATCCAAGAAAGTAAACTCTTTATTACATTATATAATTTTTAAATTTTAACATTACTTTATATTTCTACAAAATAAATATGAATTAAATTTGAATAATACTTCGGCCCAATAAATGAGTCTGTATGATAACCCTTCTGTCAGAGCTGAAAATTTCTTTTGATTACATTTGGAAGTTTTTATCATTTAGTATTGATACTAGGTGGCAACTCCGTGGATATTTACAAAAGATTTTAATAAAGATTTTGTAAAGATGAAAACCATGAATTAAAACATTAGAATTATCAAAACATAAAGACACAGATAAATGAGAAATTAAAAAACTTTTCCAAATATGTAAAAGTTTCTTTAAATTAAATAGGTTCTATTGATGAATTTAATATAATCTCAAAAAATGTCAAAGATTTGAAAACTGTTACAAATCATATCTGTGGCACCAAGAATCGAATTTGTAAAGAAATGGAAAGAAAGAAATTTCCATTAAATTCCATTATTCAAAATTAATATGGTAGCTGTATAAGAGTATCCAAAAAAACAGCTCAGTTCCATATTAAGGGGGGAGACCGGTTTAGGTGGCCGAGATTTTGTTGCTTTTCGTGAATTTTTTACATAGGGAATGAATAAACAGATTTTTTTTACATTTTTGAGTATTTTATTCTTGGTTTGGAGTAGACTTAAGAATTTTTTCAATTAATTTCTGCAGGAAATAGTATCGTTATTTTTTTGCTGAATGGCATTCCAGTGGTAGCATTTTTTATCTTTTTCGTTAGCAACACATTTCCTAAGAATATGAACTTGATTGTGTTAAAAATATCGAAAAATTCATTTTTTGAGGTGTTTGAAGACAATGTTATGTTTTTATACCATATTTTTTCACCTTTTTTTGCATAAAAATATATATTTTTAATAATCATATAATCCCAGAATTAGGTTCACACCAAATTTCAGAACGATTGTCAAGCTATAATGCCCACAAGTTGAAAAATGTCGTGTCGAGAAGAACCCTCCGTTGTAACTACCGCGCGCTTCGACTCCGGACCGACGGGCGCTCACTTAAGCCCTCATGGCATTGGGAATAATGCCAATTTTGCTTTCTAATTTTGACCACATATTCTTAACTTTATACTAAGAATTAATGCAATAAAAAAAGTAGTTTTTTTGATCGGTCTAAGCTGGTTTCCCCCTTAAGAACCGGCGCTCGACGAAAACATTTTTTTTTTTTGCTACAATTTTTTTGATTGAATCTCAACCTTTCCCATAAGCGACAATCAAAAATTAAATAAGGATTCTAAGGTTGATAACGTTATGTCAGAATCTTAACGTGCTAGGGATCTGGAATAGGGAATCAGTGACGCTGAAGACATACAACAAATATCGTTGCCTCGGAAAACTCAGAACCCAAAAATAGTTTGGGCTTCGTAATTTCATAAGGTACGTAATAAAAATTCTTCCTTCCAAGGTATTTACAATTCGGTGTTCCCCAACTTCGTAGCTCATAACTTTTTGCTTGTGTATTTGTGCACAAGGTTGTCCTTGTGCCTAGGGAAACAAAAGCATAAAAAAAGCAAATCATACACCCATTGCTTGTAATTGTGCGTGAGGAGCTTTTTAATGGTCTTCGATTTGGTTGAGTTCTGTTTGCTTTTTTATGGGATTTTTATTTTTATTTCTATTTTATATTGTATATTATATATTATATCTTAGACGAGTATTTCCCATTTCAGTGAGACTAATTCACTTGATTTGTGTCAGCAATGTCATTTATTTATTTACTCAAGCTGTCGAATTTGTTTGCCTTTTGTCCGAAATTGTTGTGGCTCCGAAAACAGTTTCAATATTGAAACTATAGTAATTGAGTAATTCATTCGTTTTGCGTTTGGGAAGTGGAATTCAAATCAATTCAAATGCATAAAATTCCGTTTACAATCAAATTGTATGACAAATTTCAGTTATTTTTATTTACATTTTAATTTATTTATTTTCGGCTGAATATTCAAATTGGATTGAAAAGAAATGTTGCATATTTGTTGGGACAACAAATTTATTTTTTTGTTACAATTGAATAGATTTTTATCAATAAAATAAATGCAAAAAAATGTGTGGGCTGGAAAAAAACAAACAAAAATTAGTCAGAAAGAGCCCAGAAGTCAGTAAGCTAAATGGCAAAAGAAATCTTGAGTTTTTATGCCTTATGGAATTTAAGTGGATTTTTAATGGTCAAGAGATTAAAAGCCATAATGTGTAAGGACGAAAAGTAAAACTTGGGAATGAATTACCAAGAAATCGAAATACGACTCACAAGTCGCGAAATTTGAACTTTAATTTACTTTTTTTTTCAACTTTATACTAAAAATTTGAAACAAATAAAATCACTGCCAAATTTTTTAACGATATTTGTATAAACAAAAGAATTATTCATCTAAAACTTTGGGTTTTTACAACAAATGTTAAATCCGCTTTTTTTTTTTCCGATTTTGATAAGAAATCACTCATTTTCTTCAAAATCGATGGAACTTCACGAGGCATGAATAAAATAGTATAAAAATTCGTTTGTAATTTTTATACCCTATATTAATACCGTATTTTGCAAAGGGTATATTAAGTTTGTGCAAGCCGAAATTGTATGTAACATATAGATGGAGTCGTCGCGTCGGAGACATCCCAAAGTTACCTAAAATATGACCAGGGTGAATAGAGAAGTCGATATACCCATGTCCGTCTGTCCGTCCGTTTGATCTCAGAGATGGTAAGAGCTATAGTAACCAAACTTTCACATTAGATCCCATATTATTTCATAGGAGACAAGGTTATTTTATTTTTTTTTTATATCGGGGGTATATTATAAAGCTCCCATAAGGATGTTTCAGGTGACCTCGAAAAAATATACAAGTTTTATATGAATAATTCAAAAGTATTGGTATTCAAAAGTTTTTTATATAGTTCCAAAGCAATGTACCAAATTTGATCAAAATCGTTTGGCTATATCATATAGCTTCTATAGGAGCGATCGGCCACAATAACTTTTTTATACAAAATTCGCTATATTTCGGTTTTTAATAAAGATATCGTAACCAGATTTAGCATTCGAAAGTTTTTTTAGTGTATTTAAGCAATGTACCAAAATCGTTTGACTATATTATATAGCTCCCATAGGGCGGATCTCTCAAAAAATCGATTTTTCGTTTGTTTGTGAAAATATTGGGACTAAATTTGGTATCCTTTAGTTTTTAATAGTTTGTAAGCACTGTATTAAATTTTATTAAAATCGGTCGACTATATCATATAGCTCCCATACAACCAATCGGTAAAAAAAACGTTTTTTATACAAATTCGTTTTGTTTCGTTTGTTTGTAAAGATATTTGAACTTCATTCGGCATTCAGATCTGTTTTAAGGTATTAAAGCACAGTTCTAAATTTGATTAAATTATAGCGCCCATAGGAACGATTGACAAATAAAAAATGTTTGCTTAAAAATTTTGTTGTTTTTGGTTTTTTATTAAGGAACGCCATTTTTAAATTTACTTTCGAAAATTTTGAATTTTACTTTTTTAATTTGGTGAAAATTACGAAAACTTTAAATGAATGGATAAATATCGACCAAACCGTAAAGGGTCCAGCTGGATAAGATTCTGAAAACGGCCCACGATGGGTTTTTGAAAAGAAATTATGCAACTCTATGCAGAATGTCTAACAAAAATTTTAAACCAAATTTCTGTTTTTGAAAAAAGTGTTTTTCGATTTTATTTTTTTGTGACTATACTACAGAATATTTTTGATCGGATTTTTTTTTTAAATCTAAATTCGCGACAGGGCTATTCAAATAAAAAATATTTTATTTTTTTAACCAACACATTTTCTTAAAAAAAAATATGACATTTTCTTATATTTTTTTAATCCTTAAATATGTCAATCACCAATTTTTTTTAAAACATGTGTTTTTAAACGTTCTTTATATGGTGTGAATTTGAGTTAAATAGATTTGGTGAAACAAGGTTAAAAAAATATAACTCAAATTTTTTTATGTTTTTTGAAGAAAATGTATGAAATATTTTTTAAAAAAGATGGCAAAATATGAAGTAAATTTTTTTAATATTTATTGGAAGGCAGTCTTCTTGATTTTATGATAAAAAAATTATTTGATTTTGTAGGTAAATATACAAATTTTAGAATTGCTCAACAAACGATTTTTTAATAATCTTCATTTAATGGTTCAATTTTAATAAAAAAATGTGAAAAATGCCATTATTTATTTGTAATTTTTTTAATTTAACATCGAAATATATTATTCTTTCTCAAAAATTTGGTGAAAGTTTAGGAAAATTTCATATGATTAGATAACGACCAAACCATAAATTTTACAAAAATACGTTTAAAATATAATAAAAACCAGTTCAATACAACCAGACATATTTTTTTTTAAGTTTAAATATGAATTTATTCCACGTTTATAATAATAAGAATATAATAATAGTATAGAAATTTATAAGTCCAGGTACTAATTACATTTTCTACTTAGTTATATTATGACTTCGGAAAACTTACAATGCATCATCATCATCATCAAAGAGAAGCAGAAACCAACTTTATTGAAATTTATAAATTCACATATAGACAAATAAAGTGCACAAATAAAAAATATATATATAGATTTTGATAAAAAACAATAACTAATGAATGAAAAATCGACTCTTGTTACGACCTTTGCTTAAATTAATTGTGAATTATAAGCAGCACTAACAATAAATGCATGACCCAAAGCCTTGGGACACATGGCTATGGTTGTTAAAAAAGTCTTGCGGTATTTCCGCAAGCTTGTCTTTGCAAGCGCGTAGTTCTAGTTGTATTCGTCGCATCGGTTCACGCTAGAGCTTTTGGGAAAGCTCTTTTCACGTGCTAACACGTGTTCGATTAATTGTTGTTTGCTTTTAGTCGTTCGTGAGTTATAGCGTCGCAAACATGGAGCAAAATAAAGAGAACATACGCATATTTTACAGTACTACTACGATAAAGGCAAAAATGCATCTCATGCTGCCAATAAAATTTGTGCAGTTTATGGACCCGATACAGTTTCCATTTCCACCGCACAACGATGGTTTCAACGTTTTCGTTCTGGTGCAGAGGTGATCGAAGATGCGCCACGGTCCGGAAGGCCTGTTGTCGAAAATTGCGATAAAATCGCTGAATTGATCGAAAGAGACCGGCATAGTAGCAGCCGTAGCATCGGCCAAGAGCTGGGCATGAGTCATCAAACCGTTATAAACCATTTGAAGAAGCTTGGATTGAAAAGAAGCTCGATGTATGGGTGCCACACGACTTGACGCAAAAAAACATTTTTGACCGTATGGATGCATGCGAATCGCTTCTGAATCGCAACAAAATCGACCCGTTTTTGAAGCGGATGGTGACTGGCGATGAAAAGTGGGTCACTTACGACAACGTGAAGCGTAAACGGTCGTGGTCGAAAAGCGGGGAAGCTGCCCAGACGGTGGCCAAGCCTGGATTGACGGCCAGGAAGGTTCTTCTGTGTGTTTGGTGGGATTGGCAGGGAATCATCCACTATGAGCTGCTCCCCTATGGCCAACCGCTCCAATTCGGACCTGTACTGCCAACAACTGGACCGCTTGAATGCAGCACTCATGCAGAAGAGGCCATCTTTGATCAGCAGAGGCCGAATTGTCTTCCATCAGGACAACGCCAGGCCACACACATCTTTGGTGACGCGCCAGAAGCTCCGGGAGCTCGGATGGGAGGTTCTTTTGCATCCACCGTATAGTCCGGATCTCGCACACAAGTGATTACCACCTATTTCTGTCCATGACTAACGCGCTTGGTAATCGGAAGTTGTCCACAAGAAGTCCTGTGAAAATTGGCTCTCCGAGTTTTTTGACAATAGGGAAGCGAGCTTCTATAAGAGGGGCATTATGAAGTTGGCATCTCGTTGGGAACTCGTCATCGAACAAAACGGCGCATATTTGACTTAAATCGCATTATTATAACCAATTTTATGAACAATTGAAAATTCAATAAAAATACCGCAAGACTTTTTTGAATAATAATTAAAATAAAAATGTTATGTATTAAATATTTTGTGCGTAATGTTTAAGTATCATATAAATAATAATAATACTCTATGAGAATTTTAAACTATTATAACCAAATATTTTTTAAATTTATTAATTGCTTTTATGGTTAGCTATCACTTCAGCTGCTCCAAGTATCTCAAACTCTGTCGCTTTTTTACTTAACAACTTACTCGGTATCGATTACTCATTCAGCTCACGAAATTTATTGCCTCAAAATTAGTCAAATGCAATGCAGGCCACAAACATTTTCTTCACAAAGAATTTCCTTTTAAGCTTTTGCCATTGGTTTTTAGGTGACAGCTGGAAATCCGATTTTGTGGTTAACTGAATGAGTTATTTTGTTAGCCAGCATTTGTATTGCTAGCCAAGTTCTTGACAAACCACAGAAACAAAAGCCAGTCGAAGGATTATCTGCATACTACTGTCCTTTCTTCGGTTTGAGTTGTTTGTGACTTGTCTAGACTTGTTGGAATACTACAAAAACCCTCTCAGATACATGGCCAAGATTGACAGGCTCAATTGTATGGGTTAGACTGACTGGCTTTTTGGATAGAACTTAATCAAATTTGGCATTGTTTGATTGATTGGTTTACCATAGAAAATGGTAATTTTTTAGACCTGTTAATAAAGGCAGAACTCAACTGAAAATCCTAACAACTAATTGTTATAAATGAATATGGTAAGACAGTGGCGCCGAAAGGGGGTGCATGAATATTGTTACCCATGGGTGCAGCTTAGGGTGGTTTAATTTGTATGGAGCCAAAAAAAAACATTCTAGGACTTATGGCGATTTTGATTCTTTGGATCATTCTAAGTAACTTCATTGATTTGTTATTCTCGAATTAATATGGCATATTTATAAAAATTAAAAAATTCTTATATTTGGATTATCCCAAATCTCTTCGTTTTTTTATCCTTATAATTAGAATCCCTTCACAAAGAGCTATCTCTGCTTTTGAAGGTCAAGCAAAGATATCCTTTTTGTGACGTATTCACACATATCAGTGGCATTGTAATTTATGCAACATCATGTCCTGCAACTGCCCTATAATTTGTTGCTCATACGCACCTTGGTACGGGAGCTGGCTAAAATCAATAGAAAGCAATCATGGCGCAGCTTACAGTTACAACTTAACTGTTGTCGATGCGTGTGTGTGGCATTAGTGTGACCAGCCCCAAGGCGAAACCAAAATCCCTGCTAATATTTGTACAGTCAGTTCATGACGCTGCAGTTTACGATGTCGCAACCCAACCACTTAGAAGCCTGTCTGTCAGCACACCCAGGACATGTGCTGACCATAAGAGACCATAGCCCAGGACCCCAAACCCAACCCAAACCCTAATGTGGCCAACAACGAGCTAAGCGAACCCTAAATCCTTTGAGAAATTAGTTGGATAGTCGCAGTTGTAGCTATTCCACTTGTATAACGATTTATTTTACTTATAGCTTGTTCTATGTGGTTAGAAGGGAGTGCGTCCAAGGATCCTAATCGTAGGACAACAGAAACTCTTTGTGTCTGCTATTTAATGAGCTGTCTCTCCCACACTTGTGCTAACATTGCCTTGTTATATTTATTATAAAGTAGCCGCGATTAAGCAATGCAATCAGGACCTTTTTTTTTTAAGGATACGCTTAATTTAATAACTTTACGCGGTTTCTGAGAAATTAAGAACTTTTTAAGCGCTGTTTTTGAAGCAGCAACCTTATCGATTGAGCTGATTTTACTAAGAATTTCAACTCTCAAATTTTAATATTTAATCTTAATAACAACTTCAGTTCCTAATTCCTGGCAACTAAACTTTTGTCCTGTTTCACCCATCCAAACTTTTGCTTTAACCTGTTGTTGTTTACTTTCTGAATCTTTCTTTCTCTCGCAAAATTCACTTAACAACTTGTTTATTCATTTTGGTTAACACAAAAGTGAAACCACTACCAAGGCCTATTGAGTATTATAGTCTATATACTATATAAATATATACTAATAATGGCTGCTGCTGTTTATCTAAGGGGTCCTGCGAATTGCTCCTGCAATTTGGCATTCCATTATGAATTGTATTGAGAAGTAATTGAATCTAAAGTACTTCATTTGTGACATAAACACGTTCGACTTTTATTTTATTCCATTATAAATAAACCGAATGTTGTAGGCATAGGGTTCTTTTTTGGGGGGTGACTGGGGCGGGAGGACTCCTCCACTACGCCTACATTGTGAATGTCATGCGCAAATAAAACCAACAACAACAACAATAACAACAACGACAATGACTTCCACTGTGGCAAACGACAATTGAATTTGTGTTCAGTTAAAATACATGCACATAAATAATGTATATGCAGGTTACACTCCGAGGCAGTTGAATAGAATAACATGGTTTTCTGAACTAATATAATTAATTATTCATTTGCCGAGACAATTACATAAATAATTTATGGTAAAGTTATCAAGGGGGTGTAGGGTGGTGGGTAGAGATGGTACCTTATCCTGTATGCAGTCGGACTGCATATTGCGCGGTCGCTGAAAGGACTTGGTTCACACACAAAACCTAACTCGTTGCATTTGGGTCCAAGCGCCACACCCTGAAAACTATGTCGACTCAGGGGCTAAACTCTGCGAAGGGTATCTATCCACAACTTATTTGTGTTCTTGGTTCAAACAGAGAAGCATCCTTAAATTTTGGCAGCCAAAAAGCCACTCGGTGGGCGTCTGTCTCCATGACAGGAGCGGCCTTTTATATAGTGCGCATCGTTTTAATGGCGGACTGTCCGCAGGCCTAAGTTGGCAGCCCCAACAGCGTACTCGGATGTGAAGCATGAAATTAGAACTCGAATCGGAACTTAGAATGTCAAAGAACTTTTGGAAGCCTCAAATGTAGCCCAAGTTTGCAAGGAGTGCGTGAATTGTAAATTACATATTCTTGGCTTATCGGAAACAAGATGGCCTGACTACGGCGAGCTCAAAACAACCGACAACTTCATGTTTCTCTACTCTGGCAAAAACAACAACGAACCTTGACAAAGGGTTTTCTTTCTCCTCTCACGAAATGCGTGAAAATCTTTGATAGACTGAAAGCCATATTCAGATCGCATCACAGAAGCTAGGTTCCGATCCAGAGCCAAAAACATTACTTGTATACAGTGCTATGCACCTACAGGAATAGCTGAGACTTCAACTAATAAAGACTTTTACAACAACTTGAACACAGTACTATCGAGCGTTCGGAAAGGCGACATCGTCATTTTTCCAGGCGAACTCAACGCGCAAGTAGGACCTCACGGCATAGGATGATTGACCGAAAATGGTAATTTTCTCTTTGAAATTAGCCCTACTAACAACCTTGTTATCGCACACTATTCCCCCACAAACATATTCATAAAATGACCTGGGTATCGCCAGACTCGCGCACAGGAAACCAAATCGATCATATTCTTATCAGCTAGAACTCACTGCTTGATGTAAGAAAGAAACGTGGTGCGGATCTCGGAAGCGATCACCATCTTCCCATAGCTACTTTACGTCTCAAAATAGCTTCGGCCAAAAAAGACGAAAAACTATCTCGACAGTACCATGTATCGCAACTGCAAATAGCCGAAGTCGCAAACACCTACACCGATTCACTAAAAGAAACTGAATCGCGTAATTCAAGGTCTGAAGTCAAAAACATAATTATATCTGCAGCTTACAACCACATCGGATGCGTCAAAACCAGACGCAAGGAGTGGATATTCGAAGAAATATGGAATCGGTTTCTACAAAGAAATACATCGAAGGCTGCGATCAATGCCGCAAGAACTTGCAGCGCAAAACTTGAAGCGCTGAGCAGGGACCTTTAGTTTTCCCCCTTATGGAAAAACTTTTACAGAAATCTTCTCTTTAACTCTAATCGATCAGCGATCCTATTTGCAACTGCTGCAGCTATGCAGAAATGGACGGGGTCCTAACTCAATGCCTATCTTTATCCGAAATAGCAGACGCAATCACATCACTTAAAGCCAATAAGGCCCCCGGTGCTGACAATATTGCGCCAGGATTATTGAAGGCCGACCCCACAGTCAGCGCTCACCTTATACTCATTCTATCTATCTTAATCTATCTTCGAAAGATTTTGGCAAAACTGACACCTTCTGTGTGAACTAAACGAGGGTGTTGTGGAACAAAGTGTCGAACACCGAACACCACTCTATCTAATAGTTATCGATTTTGCTAAAGCGTTCGATAGGCTTCTATTACACGCCGCCATCTGGCCAGTACTAGGCTGCAAAGGCATACCTGGACAAATGATCAATTTCATAACAAGCGTCTACACAGATGCGCACTGCCATATTTTCCACGAAGGACAACTGAGTGAATCAATATGTGTAAACACTGGAGTAGACAGGTTGCCCACTCTCTTCAATACTTTTTAACATTGTTCTTGATGATGTTTTAAGCCGAGATCTTGAAAATCAAAGGGGCATTACATGGGTCCTTCACTACTTTTTAAACGATCTGGACTACGCTGACGATATTTGCATCTTGACGCACAAATACTTGATATTCTCTAACTCCACTAGTTCAAGAACTTAAATAACTCAGAACTAATTTTAATTTAGTTTTTTTTGGTTTTTGATATTTTACAAAATTTTCAAAATAACAAGTGCTGGGTATTCATCAAATATTTTCAGCTATAAAAACATTTTTTTTTTCTAAAAAACTGAACTAATTACGTAAATAATTACTTTATTAACATTAAGTTGTTCTATTTCAGTTGCCAGCAGTGTATTTGCTTGCAAGCTTTAATAGGCTCGCGTGCGTGTGTTCTTGTGTTAGTGAGTGTGTGCAGGTATTGAAATATTGACAACTCCAAATACAACAAACACATCAAAATGCGTGAGTGTGTACGTGTGTGTGTGTAGGTAACTCACCCACCAACACAATGAAACGAAATGAAAGGCATTTGACTTTATTTTTGTAAGGCTTATTTCGTTTTATGGTATTTTCTGTTGCCTACTTTTGTGCGCTTAGTAATGCGATACCTCTGTGTGCGTGTGTGTGCATATGTGCGTGTGTTTGGTTGACATAGTGTGAGTAGTGTGCGTAGGTGTGTGCATGGGCGCGTGTGTGAGTTCTTAGTTTATGGGCTTCTGTGTTAGTGCACGAGCATCAATTTATGTAAATATTTTGCGTTATTTCATTTTCATGTTTTACATAGCACAAAGCCGATATCAAATGAATTTTGTTTACTATTTATGAAAAAAATGATATTTTGTTGTTGTTTAGCGAAGTTATGGTTGCTGCGCAGATTCAAAATGGCCGCTGGTCACATTTGAATAGTACAAGTTTTTCAAAGAGGTGGAAATTTTAGCTTGACATAAAAAAATAAGGCGAATTTTGAAGACTGTGACCAGTAGTGGCAAGAATTTTTAATTTTCTAATAAAAAAAATTAATATAAGCCTTTTTTTTAATCTTTTTGCTAGATAATTAATGACAAAACAAACACTTTTTTATGTGCATTTACTTAAAGATTCTCTTTGGAAAATCCTTTGGCTTGCACCGTTTCAATCTTCTCTTTCGTACTCTATAAAACGATTATCGATATCTCGAAGTCCGTGCGGTTTTAGCACGCCATTTTACTACGGAAATGACAACATATTGAGGATACCAAATTTTTATTTAACTTGTTAGCCAGTGTAATTAAATCAATTTAAAAAATAATTTATATGACATAAAGTAAGGTACTAATAACTAAATTTTATCTTTTAATATCTATTTGTAACTTTATTAATCTACTGTTTACAAAAATTCTAATTTTAAAATTGAAGCACTTATAACATTTTCCACTTAGTTATAATAATATGACTTCGGAAATTTAGAATTATTATTTGGGGTAGAGAGATTGAAATCAAATAAAACCATAAAAAGGGAAATTAGCGTCGTACAACTTTTTTGAAATATATAAATTCACACATAAACAAATAAAATGATCAAATAAAATATTATATACAGTTAAAACAAAAACTACCATTGGAAAAATCAACTCTTGTTTCTACCTCTGCTTAAATGAGTTGTGAATTATAAACAGCAGTAACTATAAATTAAAGGATAGAGGATAAAAGATAAAGAATAGAGGATAGGGGATAGACGAAAAGCAGGTAGGAAGTCGAGTTTACTTCGAGCATCTCTAAAAGGAACCGTCAAAAAAAACCTTGTAAATAAACTCATAAGACGTTAGGTCTGAGAAGCTTAGAATGCTCTAATTGACTTAAACTATATGTAAGGTACAGATATTATATATCCTAAATCAGCCCATATATAAAAGTATATGAGAATTAAATGCTTTAAATACTTTACCCGCAACAAGTTTTCCAACACCATTCCCCCCAAAGATACAAAAACTCAATTAAAATAAATTTCAAACACACTCGTAATAACATATTAATTACAATTGAATCGGTTTTTTCAAAAACCTCATAAGTCCATAAATTCAAATTTTTCAGGAATCAATAAAAACTGTTTCATACACAAACAAATGAGTATTAACGGACTTTTTTATGCTTAATTTAGTATTTGAGTGATATAAAATTAGAATTGTAAATAACCTTAACAGTTTATTAATGAAAATAATGAAAAAATCCCTAAAAACTATTTTGGACTTATGTTGTTTTAGCAAGAAATAGGATAAGTGGAATACATTTTAACCAAAACCATCGTAGTAATCATAAGTTTTATTGCTTATTATTGAAAATTACATTTAGAAATGACCTTGTTAACATTTTATATGTATAAGGTTGTCAAAAAAGTCTTGCGGTATTTTTATTGAATTTTCAATTGTTCATAAAATTGGTTATATTAATGCGATTTAAGTCAAATATGCGCCGTTTTGTTCGATGACGAGTTCCCAACGAGATGCCAACTTCATAATGCCCCTCTTATAGAAGCTTGCTTCCCTATTGTCAAATAACTCGGAGAGCCAATTTTCACAGGACTCTCTTGTGGACAACTTCCGATTACCAAGCGCGTTCGTCATGGACAGAAATAGGTGGTAATCACTTGGTGCGAGATCCGGACTATACGGTGGATGCAAAAGAACCTCCCATCCGAGCTCCCGGAGCTTCTGGCGCGTCACCAAAGATGTGTGTGGCCTGGCGTTGTCCTGATGGAAGACAATTCGGCCTCTGTTGATCAAAGATGGCCTCTTCTGCATGAGTGCTGCATTCAAGCGGTCCAGTTGTTGGCAGTACAGGTCCAAATTGAGCGTTTGGCCATAGGGGAGCAGCTCATAGTGGATGATTCCCTGCCAATCCCACCAAACACACAGAAGAACCTTCCTGGCCGTCAATCCAGGCTTGGCCACCGTCTGGGCAGCTTCCCCGCTTTTCGACCACGACCGTTTACGCTTCACGTTGTCGTAAGTGACCCACTTTTCATCGCCAGTCACCATCCGCTTCAAAAACGGGTCGATTTTGTTGCGATTCAGAAGCGATTCGCATGCATCCATACGGTCAAAAATGTTTTTTTGCGTCAAGTCGTGTGGCACCCATACATCGAGCTTCTTTTTCAATCCAAGCTTCTTCAAATGGTTTATAACGGTTTGATGACTCATGCCCAGCTCTTGGCCGATGCTACGGCTGCTACTATGCCGGTCTCTTTCGATGAATTCAGCGATTTTATCGCAATTTTCGAGTACAGGCCTTCCGGACCGTGGCGCATCTTCGATCACCTCTGCACCAGAACGAAAACGTTGAAACCATCGTTGTGCGGTGGAAATGGAAACTGTATCGGGTCCATAAATTGCACAAATTTTATTGGCAGCATGAGATGCATTTTTGCTTTTATCGTAGTAGTACTGTAAAATATGCCGTATTTTCTCTTTATTTTGCTCCATGTTTGCGACGCTATAACTCACGAACGACTAAAAGCAAACAACAATTAATCGAACACGTGTTAGCACGTGAAAAGAGCTTTCCAAAAAGCTCTAGCGTGAACCGATGCGACGAATACAACTAGAACTACGCGCTTGCAAAGACAAGCTTGCGGAAATACCGCAAGACTTTTTTGACAACCTAATATTAATTTGTCATGTTTTAGGAAATTTAAGGCACATAGTCATATTCTCCATCATTCTCATCTGGATTATCTTCAGCATTTTCAGTTGGCCAGCTAAAAATATCGTTATAAAAAGGCATATACTCTTCCAGAATGCTATTCTGGATTTGCTTTAAATCGTCTATTTTTTTTTTATTTATTGGCACTTTTAAATCATAAGCCTTGGCTGATGGAAGTGAAATCGAAGTTTTAACGTTTTTTATTAATAAGAATGAATGTTTAATCAGTCCGTCAATATATTCCTCCGCTGTGATAGTTCCTTTGTTATTTGAATCATACTGAAAACACATATACGCCGAAGGAGCGAATGATTTTTTTTGTTCTTTTGGGACTTTTTTCCCATAAGATTCAGTTGACAAACATGTTTTTTTGTACAAATTTGGCCGCCATTTCTTAAATTCCAAAATACCTTCAGTTTTTAATTCTGTGACTGTAAATGTTGAGCTGGAGTTCGAAACCAAATCAATGTATTCTCGTGGGACGTAAATAGATATCATTCTTTCGAACTTTTTGTTTTATGACTCCAAAATCACGGTCATTTGGTAAAAAGGAATGACCACGTATTGGAAAATACTGATAAACTTCTTCAAATCTTTTAGAGTCAGTCAAAGCCAACATAAGTCTCAACAATGTATTATTTTTATTTTGACCGGGACAGCCGTCGGAAAATAGATATAAGTACTTAATATTTGCCGCAATATTATTTTTTATATAATGCATTAACATTGAACATACTTCATTGGGTCCTTTGTTAGCGATACCTTCGTGATATATGTAAAATGTTGATTTGCCTGTTTTTAAATCCTTAATACCAATACAGTGAACCCATAATTGTCGTAAATAAAAAATGTTTTGTATATTGTGGAACCAATGAGAACAAAGCAACGTCAAACTTAGTCATAAATTTACTCCCGCCATCTAGTAGTGCATGCAAAAACCTCTTAAGTCACGAACTTATGTTGTTTTTGCAACGAACGTCTTTTTCACGGTATTTTTTGAAGAGGAAGGATTGTATTGACTTATGTAATTTTAAGCCAGAATACGTATCTACCTTTAAGGAACCATTTTCAGCAAAAAAAGCATGTTGCAAAAAAATGTGACTTATGAGGTTTTTGAAAAAACCGATTCAATTCTATTAAAGAAGGTATTTATGTCTTGCAGGCAAGGACGTACGTATACTTAATTGGATCTCGTAGTAAAGACTTAACTCAAAAGTTTTCCAACATTTTAAATAATTTGTTTATTAGTGAGGGACAACGCAGCGTATGTGTGATATTAGTAAAACATATGGATCTCTACTTAAACTCAATTTTAAAGAGTCTAAACAAAAGTAAACAAAGCAAAACATCGTTTTCAATTTTCAACCAAACACTCAAAGCTCGCACAGCGAAAAAAGGTCAAGATCCGAATTGAAACTTAATTTTGCTGTCAAAATTTTTGCATATTTTATTAACCCAAACAGCAGGCGCACAGACAGCAGCGAAAACAACAACAAGATATGACAACCCTTTACTAGAGGTGTTGGCCGACTTTGGGATACACTTTCTGTCAAATAGTTTTAGTAAGCAATCAAAACCCCAAAATCCTTTCATGAAATCAAATATAAAACTTAAGCATGAGAAAAAGGAAGTTTGATATTTTGCTATTAAAGAGTGGAAAGAAAATTTAAAATTTAAAAAAAAGTTAAAATTAAATTTATATTTATAGTAAAACATTTTATTTTTTATAACTAAATTCAAATAAAGTAAAAACAAATTTATTTAAAATATCGAAATAACTTAAAATTGGAATAATGGAAAAAAACTATTAGACTCATATGCAAATTTTAAAACTATTTAAAAAATAAATAAAAATTGATTGATTAATTCATATTTAAATAAAAAAAAATATTTTACCCATAACAAGTTTAAAAAAATAAACAAAAATTTATACACAACCACAATTTGTATTGAAATTAAAAAAAAAAAAACTATTAAACGCTACCAAAAATTACCATTTATTTTAAAAATATATAAAAAATAACTTTTTATTTTATTTATTTAAATAATTATTACGTAAAAGTAATTATATTATTATTTTTTATAACTCAATTCACACAAAGTAAAAACTTATGAAGCATAGAAAATATTTAAAATTATTAACCAATTGATTATATCGAAATAATTTAAAATTAACAAAAAAAAGTTATTTAAAAAAAAAAAATGGAAAAATATAATAATTTTTTTGATTTGTATTTAAATAAATTAAAAAAATTATCAAACACATCAAAAATGTAAACAAAATCAGAAACAAATAATTATTTTTTTAAACTAAAAAAAATGATCCAACGCTACCAAAAATTAACATTAATTTTAAAAATATATCAAAACAGAAACAAGTAAATTTTTATTTTATTTATTTAAATAATTATAACGATCAATTAATTATGAACTATAAATGTATTGTCATTTGTCTATTTTTTTGGAATATTAATTTTTTTTCATTAAAAAAATTAAGCTGTTGCCATTACTCTAATATACAAGATTAAATTATAATATAAAATTTAAATAAAAGTTATCACATATTAAAAAATTTAAAACCATAACAAATTAATTAAATATTATGTCGATATAATATAAAAAAAAATGGCATGCATTTTCAAAAGTAAATTTAAATCAAAATTTATAACTATTTATCTTATTTTTTAAAATAATAATAACACAGGTCAACATGGTTCCGTTGTTGGAAAGCTAAGAGTCATTTCCGAAGTAATTTGGTGCGTAGAATCCGAATCCGGCGACAGAACTGGCCCATCACGTCAGGATTTTGAGATATTTGAGGTTTATAATTAGTAATTATTCTCTTGAACCCTTAAATTAAAGGGTAAGAGTTGTACTAGATGATGTAATTGGAGAGAAAGACCGCAAAAATTTTTTGCGCCCTGTACATAACCTCAAAAGTAGGAAAAAACGCCGTTTTTTGGGTACATAACCTCAAATATCTCAAAATCCTGACGTGATGGGCCAGTTCTGACGCCGGATTCGGATTCTACGCACCAAATTACTTCGGAAATAACCCTTAGCTTTCCAACAACTCACATGACCCCTGTATTTGTAGACCTGTGTAATTATATTGCAATTTTTCTAAATTATAAAAGAAAATAGGACCTGAGTCTGCTTGTCTATTTTTTTGGTTGATTTTATTTATTTATTTTAACATTAAAAAAGTTACAAAATAAATTTTGATTAAAAGAAAAAAAAATAATTTTTTTTTTAAACAAATTTTCAATAATTTCGTTGATTTATTTTGCTAGTATTCTAATATTTGATAAAAAAATATTATAAATTTTAAACAAAAATTACCACACATTTAAAAAACTTACAAAATAATTTCTAAAATCTAAACAAAATATATTCGAGTTTAACAAATTACACTGTCCTACAAAATTGAAAAAAATCAAAGAACTTTTCAAGTGACCTAGTGTACGTTGTAGGTCTTGACGAGTAGATCACGATAGTGTTTTTCAAAATTGTCTAACACCCCCAAAATCGGAAGTTGTAGCTTAAAAACCGTTTTTCGGGTACTGCGATCACTCCCACAATCACAACGTCGCCATTTTTCAACCGATTTTCGATTGCTTTACGGCTTTGGAAAGAAAAAGATTCAAGCTTTAAGATGATATACACTTGTTTATACTTCATACAAAGCAACTACGAGATTTTTTAAAAGTTATCTAAGATTTACACTTTTTTTTTTTTCGATTTTCACACTTTCAAGTCATTTTTATATAACATTTTGTTAAAACACCTTTACTTTTTTATATTTAATCTTAAAGAAATTTTAATTCCGAGTAAGAAAAGTTATGGTTTATTAAAATCGATCGATAAATGTTTAAGTTACGACGCTTATTGTAAACAAGGAAATTAAAATTCCATCGACAAAAAAAAAAGTTTTAGATGGATAATTCGTTTGTTCATGAAGATATCGTAACCAAATTTGGAATAATGCTTAAGAACAATAAAAACTTACAAGTGCCAAATTTGGTCGCAATATTTTAGAAAACAAACGAAATACAACAAATTTTGTTAAAAAAAAGCCGTAAAGCAATCGAAAATCGGTTGAAAAATGGCGACGTTGTGATTGTGGGAGTGATCGCAGTACCCGAAAAACGGTTTTTAAGCGATAACTTGCGATTTTGGGGGTGTTAGATAATTTTGAAACACACTATCGTGATCTACTCGTCAAGACCTACAACGTACACTAGGTCACTTGAAAAGTTCTAAATCACTGTTGGACAGTGTTATTAATCAGTCCTGGATTAAACTAAATTTGGTAAAATATATTTGATATATTATTTATCTATTATAGATACTTATATCTCTTTAGAGAATGTAAAATTTATCTAAAGTAATTTCCAAGTAGTCTGCTTTAAATAAAGTTATTACCCATCCAACATATATTCCGTACTTTGTTTGATTCCTCTCCCTGTCACATTAATTCCGACTTAATTAACATACTCTTTCATTCTATGAACTGAGAGTACAAAATGAACGTAACCCAATCATAAAAGTTGCGCCATTGGGTTTTCTTTCCTTTAATTTCATGCACAAACAAAATCCTTGCAACTTGATGAGCCAAAAGTTGGCTAAATGAAAGGCAAAGGGTTTCCCTCCAACTCCCTTTCCTTAAAAACCGTACTAGCTTGGGCAGCTACCAATACCAAGTTGGTCAACACTTTGTTGTTGTTGTTAACCGACCTTAAATCTTTAATCTTAAACACTGCAAATTTTATTGTATTTTAATTTGCAGCGATTTCCTTTAACAAGGATTTTTAATCTGTCAGTTTTATGACTGACATAAAGTAAGAACATCCGGAAAGGGGTTTATTAGTTTGGGATTTAAGAAAGCGTTGAGTAAGAAAGGACTCTCAGCTTCACTAAACCAAGTTAGATTTACTTGTGCTAAGAGTTTTTACTTACACTCGGCATTGTTTTTGCAGCTAGTGCGTATACGCCAGGTGTGACAGAAGTAAAAATGTACCTAAACTTAATTAGAGATGGGAGCGTGATTAAACATTGAATCACGTGAAAGTAAAAGCTAGACTGGGTGGGTAATGTGTTGATTTTTGAGTGAATACTTTAAAGGCATAAGATCTCTTTTTCGACTCTCCATTTTTTTTCCGATGTAATTTCGTGGATTTTTTAATTCTGATGCGGTTTTAAGAAATGTTTCCGGATCCATGAAACTGTGATTTTCATTTTAGTATATTCTTTATTGTGATTTGATATACGAATGGACAATGAACATGGACTATGGGGCTTTGGATTTCGGACCTTGGGACCTAGGGACCTTGGACGTTCGACCATGGACATTGTACCTTAGACTTTGTACCTTGGAGCTTTGACCTTGTTCCTACTTTCGAGCTTGGACCTTTGACCCTGGACTTAAGATCGTCCAAAATCCGCTGTAATCCCAGAAAACATCGATATGGGGCACGAAATGATAAAGCAGGAACGTCGTGTGGCATATTGTGAGATTGGGGCATTCCTAGGTATTAGTGCGACTAGCATACATTTAATTTTCTATAAACTTTTTTTTTTTTGTATTCCGTATACCAACACGATTGCCCAAAAAAGACTCCTTTCGATTGGCACTTAGAAAAGATTAAGAAATACAATCACGATGCTTCATAAGAGGTTAACAGGATCCAAGAATCAGCTTCAAATTACAAAAAAAAAAAGTAATTTGGACCTTTCAAGACAAACCAAATATAACAAAAGCTTTACGCAGAAGAATATAACAGAAGCACTTCGAAGCAAAGGGTCGCCTGTGTTATAGGACTCAATCCGATATGTTTCACTTTAAGATATTTCGTCCTTATCATTATGCATACTCAACTCAAGCTTTTAAAGGCTTAATAATTCCTTGATATTTTTTGGAAAATAATATTGTTATTCAACTGCTCCAGTTTCCCATAAATCAATATAGATATATTCATATTATTTTCGCTCATTGCGCTCACGCTCCGATACACATCACGTGCTCATCTCTAATCCAGACACAAGCACACATGCAACGACTTTGGGAGAGACACAAAGAGAGACGCCTTTGCATTTTGTGCAAACTCAATAAATATTATGCCGGTGCAATGGCAGCTGAATTAATCTGGCAGCCACAGAAACGGCTCCAAGTGGCAACCAGCAGCGGCAGGAGTAGCAGGATCCCAGCGTGGAAACTTTTATTTCACTTGGCAAAAAAGGTGAGGCCAAGGAAAGTTTTTCAATATCTTTACGCTTGGTTGACTTTATGTCTGTCTGTTGGTAGCTTGCTCCTCTTTCAGTAGTGTGGAAGCAGGAAAAAAAGAAAAAGTTGGCAGCCCTAGGAACCAGCATAAGCTGCAACAGCATGAGCAACTCTATGGATATGTACACAGGGAGAAAAAAGGAAGTAGATGATAGTTAAATTGAGCTTAAACGTTTATTAAATTAGAATAGTTTTGTACTTGAGGCAAAAAGTTGTCAAGGTATCGCAAAAGATGTCGATTGGGTTTAAAGCCATAGAGAACTGGTTCAATTTTTATATGGTAGCTATATGAAATAGTGAATCAATTTTGAACAAACTACACTTCTTATGAGGCTTATCTTTCCCACATATTCTTTTCGTTGGCATATTTGTCTCCATAGTTGTTAGCTTCTGCTCACCATTTCCAAGTCATTTCTCCCAGCGTATTTATACACTGCGCCTGTGATTGACGCAAATCTCGAGCTATGCGTAAAAACCATCTTTGTTTGGCTTCAGTGCGTCCCATAAATCACGAATGCATCATTCAAATGAACTCATTTGACCAGCCAAAAAGTTGAACGATTCCTCGTCCTAACGATTTTCTTTATTTCGGTTGGGTTAATAGAACTTTCATCAAAATGTCGCTCAATCTTAATTGCTTGAATGTTGCGGTTGTTTTTTGTTTTTATTTTTTCATCCTGCTATGGGCTCTTGGGCTACGGACTATGATTGAGATTTTCATTGTGATGGTGATTGTCATTGTAATTCCCGTTGACATGGACTCAAAAGTCAAAGTTCGTCAGCACTTGGCAAATGTGGCAAATGGCGACATGGCGTCAATGAAACTAATTGACATAGGCAAGAATCCGACCGAATCCTTTGCAACGATTTTGAACTTTCACAGCCGCCTGCGTGTCTAAAATTCAGTTTTCAATGTCAGCACAAAGCTCACGCATAGTCGATGGACAAGGGGGGTTGCTCCACACATCGGCTTAACTCCATTTGGTGGCATGTTCTATATTGCCGTTGTTAGATTTCACACATCCGCCATGATGATGCCGCTTTATCCTTTCCCTTTGGCATTTGACGTTTTACAGCACTTTTTTTTTGTGCTGTCAATACACTTTAATAGGATAACTTGGGTGTAGGTATCGGGTTGGATTTAGTTGGAGACAGGAGTTTTTATGCACGTAGAGCATCGTTGAGCTGCTCTATGATTTAGTGGGAATAACAGGAATTGATGTTGATGATGACAGCTGCTACAGTATCCCAGCGTTTTCTTTTCGGAACTCTTAAGTGGGTAAGAGATAAGTTTCTGTAGTAGCGGATTCACTTGGGTGCTATATGGTCCGGGCCTCTTGGAAAGCTTAAAAAATTAGTAACAGGCCACAGACAAGATCGTATTGTTACGACAGATCCTGGAAAACATTGAAAGATAGACCCATCATCTGTTTGACGTCTATAAAGCTCCTTTTAATGAGGGATTGCCTGTACACAATCATGTCGGGAAATCTAACTTGCGTGTATATAATGATGTTTAGTAGCCATCAGCTCCGCCAAGGTAGGAACGAACCTCTCTGAACATTTTAGTACCGTGCGCTGTTTCAAGGCGATGTTTATCGTGCCGCCTCTTCAATCTTGTGATCGAAGGAATGCTGCGGAAGGCCGGTGTATATCGTTATGGCAATATTTTTCACAAAATTTTCCAGCTTCTTCTGTAAGCTGATAACTTCATGTTGTGGCAGACCAATATACTTTTGAAGTTATCAAGGAATTCATATACCTTAGGACCGCCGTTAACATCGAAAATGATATCAGTCTGGAGATTAAGGGGTGGACCACACTTGTCAAGAGGTGTTACCGTGGACTAACTTAGCAAATGTGCAGCGGAGCCCTCTCTAGACCTATTTATTTTGAACACTCTCCAAGACACTTATCTTACCGGTGATTCTTTACGACTCAGAAGCATGGGTTGTGTCGCAGACGGATGCAGCAATTCTTGAAGTGTTCAAGAGGAAAATTCTTGGCAAAATATTCGTTCCCGTCCGTATTGGGAACGACTTTGGCATAAGATTAACCCACGAAGCGTATGAGCTCTAGGCGACATAGAAATCGTCCAGGCTCGGGCATGCCATTCGTAAGAACGAAGATGCTTCAGCGAAAAAGGTGTTCGACACGTGAGCAAATGACGGGCGTTGAATAGAAAGACCGCGTCTCCAATGGAAGGACATTAGAATCTGTCTGCACTTGGTATTAAAAATTAAAGAAGACGCGCTGGAGGTCTCCTGGAGAGAGCTCTTGAGGTCGGCTGTAGCCCGGTTACGGGTTGTGTAAGTAAGTAAGTAAGTCTGCAACTCTTTTAGTATTCGTAGTCTAGGAGTTCATATAGACGGACAGATGCATAGAAGGACAGACTGATGGACATAGCTTAATCGCTACCTAAATTTATGATAAACTTTTTGGTCTGCCACGCATTCTCCTGCCCTTTATATGCATTCTACAAATCTAGTATACCCTTTGTTCTCATAGGTACAGTTCTCCCGCGGATCCAGTATTACCCCTTTGGGTATTCACTTCGTAGTGTATACGAGTCAGAGGTCGCAAATAACTGTCAATCCATTTAACCAACTTGTAGGGGTATGTAGGGTTCCGTTCCCCATGGATCCGCCGCTGGTACAGAGTGGTCCGTCCAGGGGGAGGGTGAAGCGAGGGTTCCTCCGAGACAGATGTTTTCATTGAGGCCGGGGAAATTATTGTCGTACTGTCATGCAAAAAGGATCGGTACAATTTCCGCTGGGTTCGTATTTTCTCACTACGGCCCCTGATTACAGGCTAT
Source organism: Chymomyza amoena (assembly GCA_037043745.1). Taxonomy (NCBI): domain Eukaryota; kingdom Metazoa; phylum Arthropoda; class Insecta; order Diptera; family Drosophilidae; genus Chymomyza; species Chymomyza amoena. The sequence goes on from JBAMAX010000144.1 coordinate 36,440, forward strand.
CCCAATCGTTGAAATATCTTTCTCGGTCTCATGTTTTAGATTACTCTCTTGGAAACTCAGTGTCTTTGGGAGACCAACTCAGACGAGATAAGTACGATGAAAAATCATGTAAGGGTATTCAACATTCGATAATCGATAGTTATCTCACTTTCCTAGTTTTTTCTCATTTTTTTCATTTTTGAAACGTTTGGCTCTTTCTTTTCAATTTGCGCACACATTCAAAACGTTTGCCACAATGGGTTATCAAATGACAACGTGCAAAGTGCTGCCAGCATCCTCTGACTCTTTTTGTATAGGTAAGACCGAGAGACGGAAGGACATACTACACACACAGACAGTGGGACCAAAGGACAGACAAAGAGACAGAGAGCCCGCCAAATGGGACAACAGTGAAAGGGTTGTGCTCTATTCAATTTCAATTGAAGCCTGCTCCAAATCGATTTTTATTATTTTGCCTTATGGGCTGGTTGGTTGCTCTTATTTGGTAGCGTTTATTTTTGGCCAAATGGTTTACAGCAGATTACAAGTTAAGCAGGTTGTTTGGGAACAGTATCCTGAAAGTATGCTTTAATAAAATATTTTACGAACTGTTGAAACTGACTCTCGTTTTTTATTGCAAGTGGCATGTGGCCAGGAGCGGAGTTTGTGAGAAGGGAGCTCTCCTTGGCTTTGATGGCGCAGCTTTTTATAGCCCTACTGTAATGACCGAAAGCAATTTTAGTACTGCTGCTTAATTTAGACTAGATTTTGTGTACTTAAAAGCCTTTGATTAATTTGGAGCTAGCTCATTAAATGGCGTTCATTTATTTTTGGGCAACGCTCCTAACGCCTTAATCCATATTAAAGACGCAGCGAAACAGCTAATGACCAGCTGTGGCTTTAAGTAGTTGTGGATTAGTTGGGCAAAACCACCAAATTATAGTCCCCATATCCTAGGCCAAAAACAGAGTTGTCAACATGTGTCTAAGCAGCGTTTGACACTTGCTCAGCAGCAGCATCTGCAGGATACCATTGCTACAAAAACAAAAGTCGGCAATCTGTCAGCAACCCACGCGAAGATATAATGTCAAGGACCAAGGACAAGGCGCTCTGGCGCGAGACAGACACAGGTTGAGGCACTTTTTCATTGGCATTATTTATGTTAGAACATTAAGCAGCGGGTGGAGTGCGCACAGTGCGTGCCATAAGTCTATGCACGTTGAAAGGATTTCGTCAACTTGCAATTTAGAACTGCTCCAAAAAGGGTTGTTTGTTATTGTGTCTACGTCTAAGATCTTTGCCTGGAGTTTAGGTATCAAAAAGCATACAAGGGCGTAATGTATGCGCTGTGGGCGTGCCTAATTTTCTTGATAGATGCCTGACAATATAACGAGCTTCATGATTACGTGAATTTCCAAGAAATATAAAACTCCGCTCCAACGATTTATTTGGCATGATGAAGACATGCCGAAAATTGCGAAGCAGATTTATTATAATGTCATTTTTGGATAAACAATGCAAGGGAAGGGGCTATAAAAATACCTTTGGAAGGGGTTTTTCTAAGAAAGAGCTGATTGAAAATGGAATGTGGTGAAAAGTTGCAAGAACCTGTAGGCAGTAAATAGGGGTATCCAAAGCTATTTATTCAAATATGGAGTAAATGACAATCATGCGGTGCGTGATGGGCTAAACTGGTTCGATTGAGTAGCTGCGAGTTTATACTCACGTGGATTACGGATTATCACGCACTCAAAGGAATTTGAACTAAGTAGATAAGAGATTTCTGGGGGTGCGGCTGTTCAATTGTGGCTTACTTCTCAACGGATTCTGTATCTCTTTTTTGTTTTCTGTTATTCCCAATGGGACATAGTTCCTTTGTAGAGATTTCAATTGTGAAATCATTTCCATTCCCATTTGAACTTCCAATGTGCATGATTTTTCACATAAATGTGGGTAACACTGGGAGACTGTCATCCATTTAAGTTTACACTCATGTTTAAATTTTGAATTTTCGTATAGTTGGAGTAGAGTGGAGAGTTTAGACTACAAGCCTAAAGAAGATCTGGCAAGCTCCACCTAATAAATACCGAGATAGTTTATAATAAGAGGCCTCTTCCTCTAATCTGAGTAACAGCTCTCTCTCTCTCGTTAGCTCTGTCCGTACCTCCCATGCGTCTTCACTTCGGTTGCTCAGGCTACCGTGGTGTACCACTGGGAGGTGAGAGTAGGAACTGAGGATACTCTGGTAATAGAAAGAAGAAGAAATAACTACTGAGACTTACTGTCGTGTATGCCTTGGAGACGATTACTACTTTGGAGGGAATGACGAAGTCTATGAGCTCTCTAATATTATTGGAGAAAAAAAGTACAACCATCTGTTTTAAGCGGTGTCTTAGGGATTTTTGAATGAAAATGCAACGCTCGAAGCGGAGTCGGCTGCAAGGGAAAAGAGCGCTCTCGATTGCGTTGGACGGTTCGAATTGATATCTCTACCAGTGAACTTGGGATACGATTTTGGATACACCAAGCAAGGGGAAGAGACTAGAGGAGGTGAAAACTATTGCTGGGGAACACCCGAAACGAGTTTTACGGCTAATTATATATTGGTTTTGTACAATTGTGGAAGAAGCCCCGAACTTGGATGATCATAAAATCTTGAGGCACGATGTTAACCGATTAAAACCGACCCATACAATTTATTTTGTTCCGGGAAGGGAAACCTCTAGCGCTAGTAAGGAGCATAATAGATGCTTCGAATGACAGAAAAGCATTCTCACAGTATTTTATTGTAACGGACTTAGTGGGAAGACTTAGCTAAAAGATGTAAGCATTGTAGCGACTAACGGGGGTTAGTTAGTTATCCGACACTACTTAGCCTCACCGACCGATGGCGCTACTATCGCTAGGGAAATTTTCTATCATGTACTTTATTCTCGTAGACGTCTACTGTCGAATTTTTAGCCACATCCACCTCATGTGGAAATGGGATTGCTCATGGACTTCTAGAAAAATCTGTCAAAAATGAGCTTTACGAGCTTCAACGAGGTCGCACATCAGTTCAACCACGGAGAATAATATGACAAAAATCCACCATCACGTCGAATCACGGATATATTGGTACACACCGGAGACCAAGGTACAGTCGAAGAAGGACTTTACCCGGTGAATATGCTCCTAAAAAAACGAAGATGGTCCTATCGTCCGGAGAGGTGAAGCCCACACTTTTCCTGGACTTACAAGTTATGATCTACATCGGCTACTATAAACCATTGAATTACTCCTTACAGGATACGCAATACATTACCAACTTACACATATAGTCTTTCTTCTTAAGGATATCTCAACACGCAGCACAAACTGACAAAATGGTTTTTCCCAGTTCTCCGACTGACATTCAATCTAATATACAAACTTGTAATTTGCCTTGCTCTCATTTAAAATTGAAACTTTCGATTAAATAACTTTTATAGGCCAAACTCAATGCCAAGTTGGCAGAAGGACAAGAAGTAGTGGAACTTTTTACCAAGTGCCCAGGCCAACATTTCTGATTGCCTGAGAGTGCCTCTGACTGTTGCAATGCTGCGAGGCGTTAATCGAATTATGATCGATTTTTCTGTTGACGCAAACTCACAAGCAATGAGCCGAGGACAAGTCGAGCTGAGAAAATGTTGCCAATTCCATTAAATTATTAACATTTTAATTGAGAATTTTAATGGAAATTTTTTCGCGGCAATTGAATTTAGCCGCGTAAATGAGGCCCAACGAGTCTTAAAGTTGTAAAGGCCAAGCAAAAGATACAAATGTATCTTAAAGCGTGTGGGAGGGGCTGTCGGGCTGCTCTCATTAAGCTTGTCAGATATATGTAGCTCTGTCTTGTAATTAAGCAATTAAACAATTGAGTTGAGTGTGTGTAAATATGAAGTAAGCAGACGCCACCTGGCGGCGACACAAAGCAAAGCTAAGCGCACACACGTAAAAGATTATGTAAATAAATCATTTTTTTAGAAACTCTTCAGTACGTAGAGGCAGTACGAGAGTTACTAATCGTCGGTACGTTTTTCCACAGCACTGGTATTTGTTTTTTCTATAGTTAATGCTTTTAAATCTCGTTTCTGATATTCTTGTAATATGTGTAATATGGTCACAATATTCAATTGAATCCCTAGACTGTCATTTATCAATCCACAGGGCATAATAGCTTAATAATAGCTTAGGACCAATTACCACCGCTGCTCAACAGTTCGTCAATCCCTAATAAAAATAATTAGTGACGTCAGCAGTTGCGTGCGTTGCTCATAAATATTGTTTTATAAATAATTATCTTTAATTGCGTTTTTCTTACAACTTGCGTCAAGTAGCGACAAATACAGGATAACGCCATCTAGCGGCCACACTGTAATAATGACGAGTAGAACGACGATGTCCTGAAAAACTTTTAATTATAATTGATTGATTGAATTTTTGTTTTTAAGTGCATTATTTTTTCAAAGTAATAAGAAATAAAATTGCGCCTGAGGAGAGCTAGGAGTTCATGACTAACTTTCGAACAGGCATCCATGGCTGCAACTCTTTGACCTTGCTATTAATCGGAAACTTAAAAGATTGTTTCCTTAATCCATAGACCAGAGGCAAAAATAAAAAAAATAATTTTTTTATTTATCGATAAACTTCTCAAGGCTGCTAAAGAGATTAAACCTTTGCAGAAAAAATTGATAAAAATAATGTTTTAAAAAAAAATAATTCGGTTTTAGGTATCATAACTTCCTGGAAACTCCTATACCGTCTCAAAATTTTTTAATATTCTTGTCAGAGGCTATTCAAAATAATCGCTTTCTACAAGGATTAACCAATCACACTAGTCACAAAATGGTATTAAATATACAGGGTGGGCCATCTTCATGTGAGCCATGTGATTCTATGAAAAGACACGAAGAGTGGAGTTATCCATGGTAAATAACTTCTTCATTATGAGTTTTGTCGATTTGGAATCGTGTGTCAAAGCTCTTAAGATCTTGTATGGAACACATGTAAATAGCACACCCTGTACCAAAAAAAAAAAAAAAACAAAAGTATAAGAAGCCTCTATCTATAGTTCTGGAATCGAAGAAAATAGAATTAATTTACCAATAGTTTTGAAGTCATGATTTGCCTTCTCACAATTAGCTAGCTCCCAAAACAGTTGTGTCGGGGTCACCCAGAGTATACAACTACTACTACGAATTCTGGACTACTAAGTGGAGCATAGAGCCACCCTCTTGGAGATTACCACCTTGGCGTGGTGGGGGGCTCATAGGGGCGATGAATCTAAAAGTGATGCCGGCGTTAGCATTGCTATCGTTAGGGCCACCCATGCCGGTAAGGTCGAGGAAGAGTCCTGAAGCTAAGAGCAGTCCACAACAAACGCTGATGCCTTTTTGGCAGCCAAATTGGCATCAGGTAAGCGTCAGATTCTCCATATCAGGGGCGGTTACTAACTAAAGAATCTTTGAACCCATCACTCATTGATTCCCATAAAAGATGTCAAAATACCATGGAACAAAACAATAATGGAATCATGTCTCCATGGGAGGGTACTCAACAATTATTGGTCAATCCCCCTGCTACGGTAGCCACAGAGGATTTGGAGGTGCTAATTTCACGCTATAATGACAGCCAATGAATGTAACCAACCAAGAGTATATTTGACTCAAAATCGGAAGTTTGTAAACTGCTTGAACCGTTAAAAAAAGGAATCATTTCTAGCCACTTCCAGTGAATCATCAGCGATCAGAAGTTTAAGTAAAGGTATATATATGTATATAATATAACACTAGTATACAAATTTTGATTTTGAAAAAGTATTTTCTAGTGTAAGTAGCTTTTTTTATTTATGTTGACATACTGCATACGAAATTACAATTATATTTTTTTAATTAGTTTCCATTTCTTAAAAAAAAAATTTTTAAGTTTTTTGAAAAAATAACAGAAATTATACCGTTATTTTATTCATTAGTAGAATTGCGACGTGGTTTCTTCGCTGCCCTTTTGTACTCTGCTTCTGGAGTATCTCGATGAATAGTCCAGCAGTAATCCGCTAACATTGAAACGTTCCACTTGCCCTGATATCGTTTTTCCATGTTAGCCATGTCCTGGTGGAAGCGCTCCCCATGTTCATCGCTAAAGGCCCCACAGTTATCCGGAAAGAAGTCCAAATGAGAATGTAAAAAGTGGATTTTCAGGGACAGGTTACAACCCAGTTCTTGGTAAGATGACAACATATTTTCAATAAGTTCAGCGTAGTTGTCGCTCTTCTTATTTCCCAAGAAGTTTTTTGTCACGAGGCGAAAATTGTCCCAGGCTTTTTTTCTTTGCCTTCCAAAATAGTGTCGAAGTGTTCGTCTTTTAATAAATTTCTTATTTGGGGACCAACGAATATACCTTCTTTGATTTTAGCCTCACTTAATCTTGGAAATTTCTGGCGAAGGTAGTGAAAAGCAGTTCCATTTTTGTTCATTGCTTTTACGAAATTTTTCATAAGCCCTAGTTTTATGTGCAGTGGTGGAAGTAACACTTTTTGTGGATCGACTAAAGGGTTATTTTGAACATTTTTCATCCCAGGCAGAAGTGACTGACGATGAGGCCACACTTTTTTTGTATAATGCTGCTTTCTGTCACGACTGTCCCATTCGCAACGAAAGCAACAAAATTTCGTATAGCCTAATTGTAGTCCAAGTAGAATAGCTACGACTTTTAAATCTCCGCAAATTTGCCATTGGTGATCATTATATTTTATCTGCAGCAAAAGGGTTTCCATGTTATCATAAGATTCTTTCATATGGACTGCATGACCAATAGGGATCGATGGTAAAATATTTTGGTTATGTAACAATACTGCTTTTAAACTTAATTTAGAGCTGTCTATAAAAAGTCTCCATTCAGCCATTTCAAAATATTGCATCAAATGTTTTTGTCTGTTACGGAAAGATGTTATAACTACACCACTTTGTAAAAGGTTCCATTGTTGCAATCTTGAACCTAAAAGTTCTGCTTTATTCTTTGGCAATTCTAAGTCCCTTACGAGATCATTTAATTCAGCTTGTGTTATCCTGTGTGGCTGTGTTGATGTACTAGGTACCTCGTATTCTGACATTGACGAAATTGATGGTGAACTTCCCTTGATTTCATCTTCGTCGCCACCGATGTGAGGACGCTTCGGGATCGGATGAAGATTGCTGTGTGGTAGAGGACGAGTAGCTGATGGTATATTTGGATATGTTATGGCAGTCTTCTTTTTTTTAGAAACACCCTTGCCTTTTCCAAATACATGAGTCGTCAGGCAGAAATAACAATCACTTACGTGATTTGTCGATTCTCGCCACTGCATTGGCACTGCAAAACGAAATGATGTTTTTTTGCCATTCAGCCAATTTCTCAAACCTGTAGCACATGGATTACAGCAGAAATGTGGAACCCAGCTTTTATCCTGGTGTTTGATGTTCTCGTTAAAGTAGTAAAAATAGGCTTTTTTTATTATAGGCGATATACAACACCTTTGTTTATTAAATATCACCTCACCGCAGATATAACAAAAATTGTCGGGATTATTAACACATTTTCGATACATTTTGCTATAAAATAGTATTATACTTTTTACTTTTAACACTTCTATATCGCTTAATTTAAGAGAAAATAGCACTAAATCACAATATTTCGAATATTTGATACAAACTAACTATGTAAATGTCAAAACATTATGAAGTTAAATGTGGGTAGTTCCATTAAACACGAAAGATACGATTATCGTAAAAACTGAAACTAATAAATGAATTTTAGTTATCAATCCGAATTTTGCATGGACAGAGAAGCAGAAATTAGTTTAAATTATTTCGGATACTTTTCCTTGTAGACTAGTGTAATCAAAACTATGCCCAAATTTTGTCAATATAGCCCTCAATCCTAAGGGTACATATACTACGTAAGCCAATTTTTAACCTTCTACACTTGCCCCTCCCAATAAGTGACAGTCCTTAAAGTGTACCAAAACCCCTTAAAAAATAACGCAAAATTTAGTTAGACGATATTGACTACGTAACGAAAGCCCTAACTACCTCCACTCTCCTGTGATCAAGCGTGGTATTCTGAAGACCCCTCTCCACCACTAAAGGGGTCACATAGTATGGATACGTTCCGTCCACTACTGATTCACCACATTATTACCTACAGTCATTGAAAACTTTAGAATGCTAGACAGATAAGTATTAGGAAATTGTTGGCACCTTCCGCATACCATCGATTCCAGATGATGTTAGAGATAAAACGGTCGATACGGTGTATAGAAGAATAAGCCCCAAATCGGCTAAAATGTAGATCGTGTCTATGTTGTAAGGAATCAAAAGTTGGCTTAGTGGCGACATTTTAAAGCAAGTGTGAGCAAAGGTGGTCCCTTAGGGTACATTTTTGCCCAAAATGAAACAAAATTATACAAAAATAAGTTAATCTTGAGAAATGATGCGGTTTCCAGTCATACCCTCAGGTACTGGTACAGCACTACCCACCAGTAGACACAAGTACTCAAACTACAAAAAGAGCGAAGAAGAGTCCGCGCATTTTTACGCACTGGAATTTTTATTAGTTGCCTTTATTTTGCTTTGTGTTTATCTTTCTCCCTAGCTTCTTATTCGCTCTTTCCCCCCACTCTCCCTCCCTACTCTCTTTGTGTTTGACTCCGTTTGTTTGTTGAATACATAATGTGATCAACATACGCAACAAAGCGTCTGCTATGTGCTCAACACCCTACAACAAGGGGTCGGTCACATAACAACAACAACTAAAGGAACAACACCTCATCCTGCAGCAACACCAACAACTCAACCATGGCGTGTAAATATGTATGAATATTTTCACAGCTTCCGGCGGCACGTTGATAAGCTAAAGAATTTCAAGGAGTCTTGACTTGGCTTTCCATTATTGTTCTGGTTGAGCTGCTGCTGCGCACCCCATACCCCGTCTACCGTTTGCCATAGGTATATAGTAGCTTAACCATAACAACCTTCCGGGCTCTTGTTGGAGCTGTTGTTTTTGTGTTCGGTATCCCGGAGTTGGCTCCCTTTTCTGGTTAGGCTTGACTTGGCCGGTTCTCTGCATTGTTGGCTTGTTAGTTTTTCTTAAGTGTCGGTTGGCTGCCTTTGGCCATATCAGCGTCAACATGGGCAGCACTTTAACATGTGGTCAACACACACGCAGACTCACAGATACACACTTACTCACTCACACATATGTGAACGCGACATATCCAAAAAGTGTTGGGCAGAAGTGCCTCCTAGAGCGGTTTTAATTTGCTTTAGTTTTTCATACAAGTGCAGACAATTTCCATGTTGCCCAGAGCAATTATTTAAATTAGGGTGCATCGAAAGGAAGTTCTCAAAAAAAACAAACCTTATGTGGAAGGTTATATTCAAAATAAATTAAACATGCTTTGGTTCAACCTAAAAGTTGACAATTTACATATTTAAAAAAATAAATATATATAAATAAATATAATAAAAATGCAAACAAAATTTTTAATTACTAGAGCCAAACAATTTGCTTGCGCCATCTATTGTCAAGATTTTTTTTTCTTCTTACGAAGGTAAAAAAGTAACTAGTATGCAACCCCCTCTAATGCACCAAATAAACAAAGCAGTTATCTAATTAAAATGTTACAATCTCCAAGCTACTAGTTAAAGGAAATTTCAGGATCTGTAATCTTATTCTATTGAGGCTACACAGCTTCAAGTTCAACCAACTTGGCCAAAAAAAAGTACAAAATTTATTGACAGCTTGGCAAACTTGGAGTCACGTTTTGCCCTGGGCTTTGGCCTTGTCTTCCAATTTAGCTTTAACTGGATTAATTTCATTCTTCCGTCATTAGCTGCAGGAAGTTTATCAAGCAAATGGCTTAAGTCTGTCTGGGCCAGAAACTTTGGCTCTATCTTTGTCTCTCTCTTTTGGCCTCTACCTCTCTCTTTGTCCTCTCTTTATCGCCTGTGCTTTGTGCGTTTTAATAAATTGCGTTTGTCCTACGGCTTGATTAACAATGTTAGCCCAGAGAGAGAGCAAAGGGAATGGAGTGCAGGGGTGCAGGAGTGGGAACAAAGCGGCTCAGTGCACAGCAAACGGAAGTGGAAGCAACAGGTGCGTCACAACTTAAGGGACGCTCGGAAAAATTGTTAAATTTTCCATGCTTAAATAATAAATTTGTTGGGTTTTTCCTGGAGAAAAAACAGCAGTCGAAGCTGGACATGCAATATGCATAAAGTCCGGGGCTGCAGAGCAAATTCCGAGAATCTCATTTATGCAGAGGATTTATTTGTGAGTGTTAAAGTGAGTACGATGAAAGACAATAGGGATTTGCAAAATGACTAACTAAATTCCTGGAATTTTAGGGACTAGATTTTGTTGAGAAGAATTTATTTAATAATCGAAGAATAACTTTAAAAATTCATGCTCCATTCAGTTGAACCCACCTGTCATTTATACATATATTTCGATCATTATCCTTAAAGAGCAAAACACTTGAAACACTAAATATTATGTTGGTTCTCATGTCTCTCGCTTATGCCGACAAGCTCGGTCATTTTGAATGTTCACTTAATTGTTGACAGCTGCTTTGCTTGCACGTGTTTTGGCTCATCTTCGATTTTTACCTATTCAAAAAAATAGATTAAAGAACTTGAGATGTTGGACTCTGTCCGCGACGACCCAAATTTGATCCAGAGGGTCATAACTGGTTACAAATCGTGGGTTTATGGTTATGACGTGGAAACCAAAGCTCAATCAACTCAATGGAAGCTGCCGCACGAACCAAGGCCGAAAAAAGCGCACCAAGTTCGGTCGAATGTGAAAGTTTTGGTTACAGTTTTCTTCGATTGCAGGGGCGTGGTGCATCATGAGTTCTTGCCACAGGGTAGAACGGTCAATAAGGAATATTACCTGCAAGTTATGCGCAATTTGCGCAAAGCAATCCGCCAGAAACGCCCGGATTTATGGAAGAACAAAAATAGGCTTTTGCACGAGGATAACGCCCCTGCTCATACATCGTGGCATGGGCGCGACTTTTTGGCCAAAAACAACGCACTAATGATGCCGCAGCCACCGTATTCCACAGATCTGGCCCCCTGTGACTTTTTCTTGTTCCCTAAACTGAAGAGACCCATGAAAGGACGACGCTACGCTACGATTGACGAGATAAAGACGGCATCGAAGGAGGAGCTGAACAAGATAAAAAAAAAGATTTTTTGAAGTGCTTCGAAGATTGGAAAAACCGTTGGCGCAAGTGTATAATATCTCATGGGGATTACTTTGAAGGGGACAAAATATATATTCATGAATAAATAAATAATTTTTAAAAAAACACAAAATTCGCGATACTTTTTGAACACACCTCGTATTTCGACCATTTTCCTTAAAGAGCAAAGAACTTGAAAAACTAAATACAGCTTGATCTAATCAGTTGGAGGTGCTTCAAGTTAGAGTATACTCAGCATATCATCACTCTTATGAAATATTTCATTTACACAAAGCAGAACTAAGCCATATTCCTGAGCTTGGTAATAAAGTATCCAGGCACTATATTTACACAATCAAGTCAAAGTAGTTCCTAGTTCTGCATTTCTTTCCTTCACTCTTATGTTATGCAAATAGCTGCATCTGGCTTAATAAAACTCAAAGGGGGCGTGGGCATCAAGCCAAACAAAATTCTTTACATAGCTAGTAGCAATAATGTGCTATCACAGAGTAGTGTACCTAGTCCTAGGTCCTAGGTCCATAGAAAGCCCAGCAATAGGTTTATACAATGACGCAGCAGCAGCTGCCAATATTACGTATACGTCACGTGCGCATTTGAATTGCATGCGTAAATCTTGTGGCTCATATTTTTAGAGCGAGTAGAATGTCGAGTAGACGCTGCTGGCATATCAATGATTACACTACTAAACTGCACTAAGCAGCAACAGCTTCGAGTCCTGCGTCCTGCGTCCTTTATGTGGGCAGGTACGAGCAAAAGTTTTCAATTGCAGCATCTGTTCCCGGCAGCTGCATGGCCACATGGCTAAGAACCAAACAACAACAACGTCTATCGTAGTGGGTTGGGCCCAACGTGGGGCCCAAAGAAAAATGAAGGCAATACAAAAGCAAACGCGAACGGTGTCGAGTGCATTAGATGAATATTAAAAGCTGTGCAGAGCAGAACACTTGAACTGGTAACGGCTAGTCCGTACAGACCGTCCGGACTGCTGTCCCCCACCCCGTTCGCATTAGGGCCCTCATCATAGTCAACGCCGTCATCATCGTCAATGACTGTGTGGCGGCGCCCTCGCGAGTGTTGCATAATTTATCGTTATGCAATAAATCTCCCAAACAAAGTTGAGTGCACAAAAATGGACGCAGCTGCTACACGCCCACTTTCCCGAGGGTAGTCTTTTATATTTTTGGCAAGAAGAAAAGAAAGATTAATGAGTTTTTTTCAGAAAATGATTTCTTTCTTAAAATATTTATGCTGGAATTCAAAGGAACCAATTTATAAAATATTTTTGGACAAAAATCTTATATTTAGAAATACCTTAACTATGTCAAACCAAAGAAGTTAGAGGTCAAATAAGGACTGAACTGCTGGTGATCCATTATGGTTTGAAATGTTTCTTTTCCAAGCCAACGTGGAGAGCCTTGTCTGAGCTTGGTACTCCTCAAAGCTTTTGCGGCTTTGTATAATAACGGAAAGAAACTCTCGCAGTTCCATTTTATGTAGAGGACCCCTCGATACCAATTAAGAATTCAAGTAAAATTTCATAAGATCTTTTTTAATCGGTTCAAAGCCCATCCAGCGCCGGCCCGATGTCAACGGGTCAGGCGTTATCCCTTATAAGAGTGTCATGTGTCTACTAACGTATGTCCATGACATTGGCATAATTGGCCTTCTCGAAAAAGAAGAGTCCAAAAACATGGATCTGACGGTCAACATGGACTAAACTAAATGCTTCCCATCTATAAGTAAGGCCACGACACTACGTGGCTTAGATTGATACATCTTCGAAGTTGTTAAAGATTTCGTTTACTTGGGAGCAAACATTAATGATACAAAAACAGACGTCAGCAAACCGATAAGCCATCACTCAGAAAGGATTTCAAGAGTAGATCCCTCGTTCAATATATGAAATTTGCTATGTACAGATCCCTTACATAATGTTATTCTTTCGATAAGGCAACATTAGAGGCTTTCGAGAGAAAACACCTTCGAATCTTCGGACCGGCAAATGTGAATCTATATCAATATCTAGGTTTCCTGGTCCAAGAGATTTTACGTTCTTCTACATCGACTATTCAAGTTGATCGATCGGGGAATGGAATGTAATTCGGTAAAAGTGTTTCTTTCTATCTTTAAGACAATCCCAGAAGAGCCACATTTTCTGATTTCATTTAGGTTTACCTCGTCAGTTATTATATTAACCATTGGTTTGCCCCTTTTCCCAATAAAATCGACTATTAATGCTGATCGATGGTGGTTCGGAGGTAGTTCGATGAAAAGTGCTTTCTTGAGCCTCTTAGATAAACCGATCGAAACCTCATAATCTGATTTAACTCACGTCTACCCCTTCAGTTATAACTTTTAACCATTGGGCTGACTATTTACCCGATCGATCGGGCCGTAATTTTTTTAAAATATCGTCTTTCTGACTTTCAAACAAATCCAAAGATCCTCATATTCTGATTGAATTTATGTTTACCTCATCAGTAATGATCTGTCAACCTTTGGATAGTCTCTTTTCCCAAAAAAAAAACGACCATTGAACGCGATCGTTCGGGGGTGTGACTTAGTTCGGTGAAAATTGCGCCTTTCTGACTGTAAGGCAAAGCCAGAAGATCTTCAAATTCCGCCTTAAATTACGTTAACGCCGTCAGTTATGATATTTTAACTATTGGGTTGTGCGTTTTTCAAAAAAAAATCGGCTATTCAATCTGATCGATCGGGGGTTGGACGTAATTGGTTGAAAAATGTTTTCTTCTGCCATCAGTTAGAATCTGTCAACTATTGGGTTGACTCTTTTCGCACAAAAAACCCGACTATTTGAGCTGATCGACTGAGGGTTGGACTTAACTCGGTGAAAATATCGTACTGACTATAAAACAAACCCAGAAGATTCTATATATTTTGATTGAATTTACATTTACTTTCTCTGCAATGATCTGTCAACCATTGGATTCTCTCTCTTCCCAAATCTCTGATCGATGGGAGGTCGCAAGATATTCGGTGAAAAGGTCATCCTTCTGACTCAGAAGCTCCTCATTTTCCATAATCTATTGGAAATTCTCTTTTGCCAAAACAAAAACGACTATTCCAGTTGATCGATTGAGGGGTTGGACAAATTTCAGTGAATAGATCGTGCTTCTGACTGTAAGCCAACCCCAGCAAATCATCATAAACTGATCTAATTCATGTCTACCCCATCAAAAATGATCTGTTGACAATTGGATAGTCTCTCTTCCCAAAATATACCACTCAACCCTCGTATACCCCACTCCTACCCATCAACATACTTATGAGCATTATTGTGGTTGCATAAATTTGTCGCTGCTGCAGCGTTCGGTTAACCTTTAGCCTTTCACCCTGATTACCATGCGTGGAAGATGCGCGTTTTGCAACCATAAATTACATTTATTTGCATATAATCATATCACATTTATTTATTCTACGTTAACAGCAATTTGATTCAAACGCAGCTCCCCAAAGTATGCAATACAAAATTTGTCGAGCATCGGGGCACAAAAACAAATGTCAAAGCTATCATTTGTTGTTGTCACCCACACGCACACACACACACGCAAACACACACGCACACAATTCACACATTTTCGGATTTGCGAATTTTTGCTGCGTAATTTCCCAATTTTTACACAAACACACAGATACTCTAACACGCATACATATACACAGGTGCGGCTCATAACTCGCATAACGCAGCTTAGGCGGGTAAGCGTTTGTGTGTGTGAGTGTGCGTGTGTATCTGTGTGAACAATGGGGCGTTAAGTGGCGGTGTCATTGTCAACAGGCAACTGCCAGCAAGGACAACAGCGTCAGTCGACGGCAGTCTGTCAACAGCAACGTACACACACACACACACACATCCACCCACACACACTCCCACCTGTTGGGATTTTAAATGTGCGGCTGAAGTGGCAACTCTGGCTTCTGGTTATGATTGTTTGGTCGGTCTGTCATGGTTTATGAATTGTCAGCAACAGTTAATGGCTTTAAAAATTAAGAGACACGTCATAAGCAGGATAAAATCTAAAACTCGTTGAGGTTAGGTGTGTTTCGAGAGGTCTTTAACTTTATGCACGACTGAGATTGGCTGCCAGCACATATGTGGCAAGTTGACAAACTAATTTTGAAATATGGAATCGCTTTGTTTTTAGGTTTATACTGGAAAGAGGGATACGAAAATTTAAACTTGATTGTATGTTCTTGTGTCTTCAGTGCTATTAAAGCCGTAGCAACAGCCCACAGAAGTTCAAGCTTAAAAGCTAATCCACCTCCGCTCGAATCAGCGGGGGAAACCGGATACTTAAAATCGAAAAGGAGTCGCAAGCAATTCCAATGTGGCTGTTTCAATTTCTTTAAGGTCACTGCTCTCGGGAACCGCGACATGGTGGGCTTAACTTTGCTTTAAATGTCATGGGGAGTAAAGTAGCAGTGCTTACCCTTTAAAAGCAGTGGAGTTTTAATCCTTCAATTACTTCAGCTCGTCAGTAGCTTCCTTATGGAAGTGAAGTGGATGGAGTGAGAACAACAATGCTTGGTTGTTCTCCTCAGGAGGACCTCCAGGTAGCGTCGTACTACCCGAAAATGACGAGCGCACGAGCTTAATAGGAAAGGATCAGCGATACCTGCGACCCAAGCTGTTACGGATAAAGTAAGACCCCTGAAAGACTTAGTTCCAGAGATCATGAAGATAGTCGGATCCGAGGCGGAAAGACAACGGGACACTGTGTCAGGTTGTCTCATCTTCCAAGCACTCTGACCAAGATACAAACCAAAGCGAAACAACGAACTCCTGCAAATTCACAAGGGTACGACTAGGATTGCGACAGTAAATAGTTGTAGCAGGGCACAGCTTCATAGGTCTCTTGGCTAAGAGGATGCATGTTCCCCAAACAATTTCTGCCGTAGCTGTGAGGTTAAGGTAAAAATAAAAGCATCCAGCAGCGGTTGTTTGGCTCCACTTCTTAAGAAACGCATCCAGTATCTGAAAAAACCCTTCTTTGAAGATCTGGGTAGTCTAGCAAATCAGCGCATAATGAACATGACCCTTTTTTATCAAATCCTCCAAATGTTTTAATAAGCAGAATGATTAAATGAATTTTTGGGTATCCGGCATTTATTCCTCCCCCTACCAATTCATTCTCTAGACTCCTGCTGTCACTTAAATAGACATCGTAATGCGCCACAAGGTCTACGGGTAATCTTCGCCTTGTGCCGAGCTGCCTAGCTAACCTCGCTCCTATTATAGTGGATGAGGCTCATGGCTAACTACTTGTGCTGATTGGAATCTCAGAAATAGATATACATAGCTGTGACGGTTGCAGCTGTCATAGACGTCTATACATCTATACCCATTTACCACAAAAGCACAAGAACTATTATGACGTTTTATCCTGATGATTGGGAACATTCATCGGGTTGTCATGGTGGCCGTCGGTAGCATAGAGGTAGCTGCGGCGGTTCGATTCCACGCACAAGCAGTGGTGGATTTGCGTAGCACTGGCATCGCTACCTCAAAGATGCTGTTTGCCAAAGGAAGTGTCTATTAATTAAAGATACCGTCTTTGGGATTTGGCTTTAAACTGTAGGTCCCGGTTCTCTTCGAGCAATTATTAATAGAGATTCCATGCTCCTTCTATGTCATTAGAGCTTTAAGTTAGCACCTAAAAATCTTCTATGCTGGCTGCCGAAGCAGGGGGATTTACCGACGGGTACTGGGTACCACTTCGAGAAAAAATTCTGGTCATTGATGCATTAATTAGTGTCCTGCTCTTTGGAAGCAGATAATGGACTACCTAGGAAGGCCGTTTTTCAATGAATTTAGGGACCTGACCAAAAAAAAAAAACATCAACGACCTCTATAGACTCTAAAACCGCATGGAACTGTCTACAATAACAACCATTTATCGAGTTGTAATCGAGGATGTGGCAACAAAATGATGCGAAAGCGGTAGTTTGGCTCATGGAGGGAGCTACCATTTTAACCAAAATATTTAGAAAGATCAATGAGTGATAGACCCAAATATCTATATAAGTACATTCCCTCTTTAAACTGCAGAACAAGTGTCTACCCAGTGGCAATTCGTCTCCCTAAAACCCACGAGTTGATTAGATGTAAATTAGTCTTACCTGCGAGACTCCTGTTCGTCCTTACCGGCATGGCTGGCCCTGTAAACGCTTTGCTACCGCCAGCATCGCTCTTAGATTCATTGCCACAACTAAACCCCTTAGTACGTCAAAGTGTCGATCCCCGAGAGGGATCAAGACTATAGGCTCTTATTAGGAGAAAATAAATAAATCATTAATATTGGGGGAGTCTATGACTTAAGTCCGCAATAAATTTTGGGTCTCAGCAAAAAAGGCTGTCTCCCTGCAATCCCACATCGTAGAGAGGCTCAAGTCAAGCTCCTAGGAACATGAAAAAATTCTGATGTCTGATAAACCGGAATCGAAATCAGAATCAGGTAATTTTTTCCAACCTTGAGAGATTCTATTTGTTAATCCTATTTCATCGACGTCACAAAAATTTAATAGACTTTATGGTTAGGGAACGTATCATACAAATTCCCATATAATGTGAGTGGCTCATAGAGAGCTGATCAGAAGAATTTCCAATGCCCCTAGGAACATTGAAAAATACTAATTAGTCTGACAGAAAAATCTATCTTTAGTATATGTCAAGACCTCCCACCCGCCTCCCCACACAATATTCTATAACATAAAAATAATTTTTAATTTTATCATTGTCAAAGTGTTATTATAAAACCATCAACCGTATCTGTTATCTATCACTCCAAATTAGGTTTACTTTTCTCTTTTCTTAATTGAACGCACTCAAAGTTAAGCTCATTGCTTATGTATGCCAATTAAGTGCTTTATTTTGGGTTATTTATCCTTAACTTGTACAGACTGACAAACAAACTGATAAGTCCTAACCTCTGACCTATATCTGACAATTTAAGTCTAATCAAATTAAATCAAATGAAGCTGCGGCAACAAACTTTGCTGCAAACTTTGGCTTCAAATCTGTTTAGAAAATGGTTTTCCCAAGCCACACACACACATACACATGCCATATAAATAAACAAATTTTTCGCATTTTCACACATTTTATTAGGGTCATAAATAAGATTTGGACCTGCAAGGGCACTCGAAATTATGCATACGCAACGTTGTTAGAAATAAATCAATTCGTATGTAGTGCCAGCTATTTGACTGGTCTCAAGAACTCCATCTCATCGACAACTATAGCCCAGGACCCTTTAGCTGGCGCTGCGTGGGTTAATTGAGCTCAGTGGTGTAGGTAAGTGTGATGAAAGGGGGAGAAGACAAATCTAAAGACGCTCGGGAAATCAATCACCCTTTATAAGCCATCTTTTTTGTTGCCTCTTCAATGCCAATTCTTTTAGGCTGACCTTAACTCCGTTCGAGAAGTTGATCTAGAGATAGATTAATAATATGGGGTTGACAAAACTTAAGAGCTTAAAAAGTGGCAATAGGAAAAGCTTTATTTTCTTAACTTTGATAGTACATAATTTCAATACTAGAAGAAAAAGAGCGAAGTCCATGATAGCTTTTTTCTCAAATTTTGATCTATATATGGTAGCTTCTAAACGAGTAGAGCTATGAAACATTAAGTAGGCTTGGGGTGGATAGGAGTTACCTCTTAATGAAAGATATGAGAGATTTCGTGCACTTCCATGAAATAGATTACGAATTTGGAGCAACATATCTGCCACACCTTAAACTAAGCCACCCTCTCTCTTTGCCATGTAACTTACTACGTCACTGCTTCGATGTACATGGTAAATTCTAATGGCAAACACGAGCGAGTCAAAGCGGTAAGAGAGAAAAGAGCAAAGGGCATAGAGTAGTGAGTAGTGAGAGCGAGGGAGGTCAGAGAGCAGCGTACAACTCGTAGTTTAATTAAATTATAATTACC
Organism: Chymomyza amoena; assembly: GCA_037043745.1. Classification (NCBI taxonomy): domain Eukaryota; kingdom Metazoa; phylum Arthropoda; class Insecta; order Diptera; family Drosophilidae; genus Chymomyza; species Chymomyza amoena. The sequence continues at coordinate 55,636 of JBAMAX010000144.1, forward strand.
ACTGCCTTATTAGGACAATTAGAGCCGCAGACGTAGCCCTGTCATGTGGCACGTGTGGGTATCCTGCCACACGCATTTACCACTCAAAGGCTGAGTGTTTGTGTGCGTGGGAGTATTTGAGTGAGTTTGTTCACGTGCTCTCTGGCAGTTAAAGTTGGACTCACTTTAAGCCAAAGTCAACGGACTTTGCTCATTGAGTTGAATATTCCTCAAACACGTTTTAGGGTAATCAAAAAAAAAGTCGAAAAAGGCAAAAACTGTCACTGTCAAACTGAGTGACATGAAACGCAGATAGACGACAAAATGAACCCGGGTCTTTGCGGTTAGCAAAGGGTATTAGGACAACCAATCAATGGCATGACAAAAATCTTCAAAGTAAATCGAAAAATCTTTTAGGACATACAACACCACAAGAGGGGGAGGAAAAAAAACCCAACCTTAGGAATCCCAGCTTTAATGAGCACACAAATCAAGTGTAAAGCGCGTGGTTGATAAGGAAATAAATTTACAAGGGAATCACATTTTATTTCCTTTTCTGTTTATGACGTAGTAAAGTTTTTGTTGCTCCTAAAGTTTTTTTTTAATTTATTTTCTTCCATGAGCTACGAATCAGCTTTAATTTTAATTCTCTAGAGCATTCTATTTGCTGCTTTTGAACTAGTTTTATCTGTGCTTAAAAATTTGTTTTTCTATATAAATAACTAGTGGGCCCGGCAGACGTTGTCCTGCCCAAACTTTTTGAATAATCTTAAAGTGTATAAACATCGTAAAATTCTCTAGTTAGCTTTTTTAGACAATCATAAGATTTTTGCATTAGTTGACTTTCAGGACTTTCTAAAAAGCCGTATGGACGAACCTAAGTATTCTTAAGAGTGCTCGCATCTCTCATAAATTCATGCCCCACAGAGACTACATTTCAACACCTTTGCGACTACGCTTCTGTCTGCACTTAATGTCCAATACCCGGTGTTGATAAATTTTCTACTATGCTAAATTTACGATATTCACAAAAATGCGTATATCTTACGAACCAATACACATCGTAATAGGCTTAAAACATCCGTATTGCCAACTTCTAACATACGCAAAAATTATATTTTAAATTCTTCAACGTGTTCATGAGAACACCCGTAACACGTAAAACATTATCATTAGTTAATCTGATAATGTACAATTCTGGCTGAAATTTCATGAAGTGGTGGGGGGCTTTTCATAGGAGAAATATAGGACTGTTGTCATCAAAAGGATCCGTTGAATATAATTTGATTTGGAAGGGTGGGTGATTGGCCCAAACATCCTATTGGGTGATGCGCCTGCCTGACTGGCTTCTAGACAGGGGACTGGCAACAGTTGACTTCTTAGCATTATCGGTAGATGTTATATACCCGCCTACATCCCGGGCTGTCAAGGTGGTAGAAGACCAGCTGGTTGGGTCGCCTGCCATTGTGGATTGCTGCTGGCTTCGAATGCTCCCCCATGGCCTTACCGGTAAGGGAGGCCCTACTAGTATCTTAGGAGCGTCCTTAGGATCGTTGCACCAATTAGGCCCCCTTTCCGCGTCAAGGTCGCAATCTCCGAGAGGGAACATTCCAAGCTAACGAAAAAAAACTTTTATTCATTAACATAAAATAAGTTACATAGAGGCAAGTGGGGTGATTTCGGAAGTGGTGTGAATCCGTAGACGCACCCTAATGGATTTCTGAGTTGACATTTGAGTGTTAAACCAAGTGTCAAATACACTTCATGACCCACGCTGGTTTGGGATAATACTCCGACTCGAACATATGTGATTTTCTATTTACGAGAATGACGCATCTCCGCTTTAAAAAAATCAATTTGGGGTACATCCGGAAGCATGAGTCGGAAGGTGAATCCAGTGAATCCAAGAGTTGGAATGAGCCTAGTAAAACAAAATTTAGCAGTATTTTTAGCTTAAAATAGTCATATCAACCTCATAAAAATGATATGCTAAAACCAACATTTATTTAGAGAACTTATCATATCTTGACCCAGTAAAAACATAGACCCGGCTGCAATATAAACTATTCATATCCTCCACTTGATATAAACTCCTCCAACATATGGTTGCTTTTAAGCTCAACTACATTTACATTGAAGCGCACATTTTTCAAAATGGCGGCATTAAGTGTGAGTATGTGTGAATGACTGCGTGTGTGTCTGTGTGTGTGTGTGTGCACTTGTGTATTAATAAACAAATTACGCAATTAATAACACACGTTGAGCGCTCAGATGGGCGCGAAATGTAACAGCACTTCTCAAAGCGAAAGAGTGTGTGGAGAGGGATAGAGCAAAAACAGAGACAGAGAGAGAGAGAGAGAGAGTTCGCTTAGGTCGACGGCAGCTGGCACAGAGCTTGCTGTCATGCAGCAAGTGGCACAGTTGCAAGCAATTTGTTGCAGGAAGGAAGCAAGCAAGCAGCCGAAGCTGCCAAACAGCCTCTCACACGCCCACTCCCGCCCGCCGTATGCTTCATGCGCTAAATTAAGAAGCAAGTGCAACAGCTGGGAGTTGGCAACTGGAAGCTGGAAGCTAGCAACACTCTGCAACTATAAATTTCCACAGGTGTGAGTGTGTGTGAGTGCATCTGTGTGTGTGCAGCCATAAATGACTGAGTAAATGGCTGCGTTTTCCGTGCTTACGCCACATTGCCACTCATAAAAAGCAACATCAACATGTGGTGAATAGGGGGGTGGAGGAGCGTTGGAGTGCGGGTTGCGGCAGAGCTGCTTAACAGCTGCATCCAAATTGGCTACTGAACTCGTGTCACGCTCATTGCGTTGCCCATGTGTGTCAGTGTGTGAGTGCACTTGACTTGGTCAATGCGTCCCTGTTGGACTTGCTGGAATGCGGTTTATAAGAGCATCATGCATTACTTCGTAATGGTTTTCGGTGTTAAAAAGTAAACAGCTTTAAAGAATGTGATGTGCTAATAGAAGAGATTATGGACGGAGTAGTATAGGAGGACTAAGGATAGCCCAAAAGAAGCAACAAAGTGAAGAAGTTAGTATAGGTACATTTTTCTTTGTAATACTATAAACTATACTATGTATGAGATTACAAATATTTTTAACTTATTTTTCTTTCAGTTTATCTTTTAAGCCCTTCCTCATTATTATCCTTGCACCACAGCCATAGTTCTCTCAGTTTAGAGCGTTTAATTTTTCTAGATCACCTTTCACTCCATTAATCCAACGTGCTTGAGGTCGCCCAACTACTCTGCTTCCTTCTTTGGATTGAACCAGGTTTTTTCCCAAATTGAGTTTCGCGTTTATGCAACATGTCCGGCCCAACTAAGTCGTTGAGACTTGACATAGGCAGCTAGACTTAAAATTAAATTTAAAAAAAACTTTTGTCGTTAAATATCTCCCATAGCTCTTCGTTGGTGTGAACTCAATAGTCATTAAGATCTATCCTTAACGGAACAAATATTTATCGTGAAACATTTCTGTCAGTCTTCTTTAGCAGGCCTTTATCTGATTTCCTCACATCCGTATGTTAGTATTGATCGGATCATTGTCTTCTATATCCGGAAAATTAGGCTTCTGTTTAGAAGGCGTGACTTAAGGAACGTTGAAAGCGAGAAAAATTATGAGTTCGCAGATTTAACTCTTTATTTAACTTGTAAATCTTCCAAAAATACTTTACTCAGGGTAGTAAGAATAGCTAGGAATTAAGTATGAACTCTTAATTGTTATACACGAAATCGGCTGTAGCTTAAACTTTATACTTATATACGAGCTTCAAACTTACATATGTACTTTTGTCATAACTTCGTGTATGGACCATCCTCTGCTCCCTGCAACACTTGATATGGCCCTCCTTACTCACTTTCTTCTCTTTTTTCATATTAACGTTTTGATTATTTCACTTCTCCTCTCCCTTCTAACGTATCGACCAGCTGATGCCCTCTTCCACATCTTTAAAGTGCAAATATATTATTCCGGGCTTTTCTATAAACCAGGGGCTCTGCTCCCTGCGTGCTTCGTACGATCTTCTTTAGATCATCCAGCTCATTATGTCTTCTGTAAATTTCTTTATATCTATAGTACATGCATGTATGAATGCTATAGCCGGTGCAAACCTACTTTAAAATACTGTGTACTTTAAAACTATATAACCTATATCCTGTTGGAACAAAGAAGTTATGCCATCAAATAAAAAAAAATATTGATTTTAAACTTATATTGTGCATGCCATATAAATTAAGGCTACCATATAGTGTAGGTCTTCCCTCAATACGTTAACGCATACGAGCACAATCGGTACCACATTGACTTTGTTGTTGAAGTATTTATATATAGATGATGACGAGAGAAAAAGCGAAGCATCTGTTTTTTTTAAATTATCTCGATGTTGCCAACTCGAATCGAAGTCAGACGAGTAGCTGCCACAGACATAGACGTCTAAATAATACAATCTTGAACTCCGAACTAAGGAGTATGTGCGAGGTGTAGCCAGTGTCGATCCAAGTTCTTCAATCCATGAAAATGGTTCGGTCACACCAGCAAGCGAATTTCAAAAAGAAGCTTTGGACTGGTACCCGTTAGGTAGCAGAAGGCGGAACAGCAACATGGTGGATAAAGAAATAAATGCTTCTGGGAGAAACATGAAGGGAAAAGAAGCGATTGCAAAAAATAGAGAAAGCTATAGAAAGTTTTTGAAGGGCCTATGCTTCATACCATATCAGGTAGGTGTAACCTTCTTCTTTTCATTACTTCCAGAAAATCCGTGATGTTTTCAATTAAAGAGAGAAAACAGAAGAAAGAATATGAATCAGCCATAAGTTATTTTTGCAGTGATGGGTAACAAGATCATCCATCTTTATGAACACCAAGAGCAGGGTGACTATAGGAACTGGAAATATCCAATATATCTTATAGTGGCAAGTGTATGGCTGAACGGATCTTATAGGAATGATGTAAGTCACATAAATCTCCTAAGCGAGGATGGAGCCAAAGAGTGCGAGTATGGATAATTTCATTTGGTAAAGTTGGTTATTTCTTGATGTCTTCAAAGTCTAGACGCAACCCGAGACATTGCGGACTGTTTTGCTTGGGCAACTTATGGTGCGACACGTCTTCTAAAATTAACCATAAACTGGAGTAAAATGAAAAATATACTAAGCGCCTGAATTTAATCCTTTAGAGTGTGATTTTTGATGGAGATGTATAATCGAGACAAACTTCAGTTTTTTATGAAAATAATCAATGTTTAGCTACAGTTTCAGAAAATTGATATTCAACTTGGCCTTGGTTTATAAGGCAATACCCATCAAGGGATTTGATAACATGACATAGATAAATAGAGCGTGGGTAGAGCGTCAACTGGATTATACTCTGCTCCAGCTCCTTTCTGGATCATTAAAAGCTTTTTTATTCGGTGCTTCTTCGTCCTTTCTTAGAAAAATATAGAATCCAAATATCCGTTAATCCGTATGAATGCCATTTTCATCAATGCCGCTTCAGAAATTATTCTGTCACATAGAAAAATCTTCTTTTACTTTAAACTTTGCCCGAGTATCCATTAAATCATTTTGAATCAATTCTGTTAGGAGTCAAGAAAAACTCCACTGCGTACAATCTGAGTAACCAGAACCCTAACGAACGTAAGAGAAGCTGACCATGTAGCACTACCTGGAATTTGGCTGTAAACTTGGTTGCGGTATTACCTCTTTGTGCTTTTCTAGGAACAAGCTTCACCCATTTTTCAAAAACCAAAGCCCAAACCAAGCTATTAAGTTCACATCATTATTTACGACCCTCATTAGTGCATACCCGATTTTTTCTCTACGTTAAACCGAAGCCCCGCATATCAACATTGTAGTATTGGCATTACATTTTTTTCTTTATCTGCAAAAAAATTTCCAAAGCAGACAGTCTAAATTGAGTTTTTGATGCTCTCATTTCCAACTGGGTTGTCCGCAGATTTTTTTTCATCCGTCCTAGTTTCCGGGCTGCACTTCTTTCAGCCTGTTGGCCATATGAAACCACGCAAGTGGAGCACTACGTCGAGTGGCCGTTATGACATTTTTGAAGCCAGTTTGTTTTCATTTTTTTTTGCGCTCCGTGCTAGCTTTTCTTTTGGCTCATTTCAAAATGGCGACTCATGGAAATTGACTTGGACTAAGTCGTTTAGCAAACGCAGAGATAGACGAGGAATGCTGCTCTAGATAAAAGTACCAAAAAACCAAAAAAATGCTAGATAGGCTCTTTTTTTTGTTGTTTGGTGGGTGTTCGTTCGGCTGGAAAACAGGAAAATGTGTTTGGCAGTGCAAGAATGAAGGAAAAGCGTAAAGGAAAAAAAGGAATATTTATTACAGGTGTTTTGCCATTGAGTGACAGGTAAGAGACGCATTAGTGACTAAACCGGGGAAAATAAATTGAATACAAAAAAATGGGAATCGGGGGTAGAGCTTGGGAGGGGTAAGCACTGTATGTACCCTTTTTGGGGAAATAAATTATATTTGTGCTTACCTTAATAAAAAAGTTTGGTACTTAAGTGCAAACTGCTTTTAAGTAGCATATAATGTACAAGCAGTATGCAAGCAGTGTTTGAAGTCTCTTGAAAGTGTTTCGAAAGTTTATTGAAGACGTATGTGGTAAGTTTTAAGACTTTATGTTGAGTGGTATGGAACACACAAAATCAATGATGAGGTTACATTACCGAATAAAATATCTATATTTCAAAGTTCCGCTGTTTACAGATTACTTTTATGTTTCACAACAGTAGATTAAAAATTAAGCCAAAATAATCTGCAGCTCTGCAGATCTAGGCAAACTCCTGCATGAGAGTAAATAAATTAAATACAAAAAAATGTTAATCGGGTGGGGTAAGACTCGACAGTGGGATACCCCCTCTCATTTTCTTTCAAAGAATAATTTAATATCGAAACAAAAGAATATGAGCGAAAACTGCTTAGGAGTGTTATTCTATGATAAGCAGTGCACAAGCAGTTCTCAATTGAAATTGACCACCAAACCCTATGTGTTAGGTTAGGTTATATAGGCAGCTCAGATAGTGACTGAGATCGGGTCGAAAGCAATTGAAGAATGGGGGGATTGTAGAGGAGGAATAAAAATTGTACATCCCTAATCGCCTAAGTCTCTCATGTTGCAGAACCGTTGTGGGGATTCCACAAAAGCAGCTAGATCCGCTATGGGCATATAAGCTACACTACCCAGATCCTCAAGAAATGGTTAACCCAGAATCTGGGTTCGTCTTCCTCTTCAGATAGTGAGTGAGATCATCCCGAGACCATGAAGTCCATTGTGTTGCCTAATTAAAAGAAGGGATGGAAAGGAATTGATGAAACGAAGGGGTTGTGGAGTAGGATCAAAAACTGTAGGACATCCCTAATCGCCTAAGTCTCTCATATTGCAGAACCATTTTGAGGATGCGACGAAAGCAGCCAGATCTGTTATGGTCACATAGGCTAGACTACCCAGATCCGCAAAGAATAGTTTACCCAAAAACTGGGTTCGTTTTCCAAGAAGTGCCGGGCAGTCGCATAGCAGGTGTTGGATGCTTGTCGTCTCTTTCTCATCACCGCAGCTGCATCCGAAATCGTGATGGGGAACGTGCAACCTCTCAGCCATATTGCATATGACGCAGTGCCTCGTTACAACGCTTACCATCATCCTAGTCCTGGTTTTATGGAAGCACAGGAGCTTAAATGTTCGCTGTGGATCATATCTCGTCCAGAATACTCGGGAGATGCTACAACCGGATACCATGTCCTTTTCTCTCCGCCAAAGCTCTTGCTGTCTCCCTGATTGGCGATAAGACGTCCTGTAATGGTCTTTTTATGTCCGTAACCGCAAGGTTAACTACCAGCGCTGAGTCGTTCCTTGAGCACTCGTCCGCCTCCTCGTTACCAGGGACAACTGAGTGACCCGGAACCCAGGAGAGGGGTATTGAGTTGTGACGGATACGGTTGAGCTCAATCGTCGTGTTACTGATCAGTTTACTCTTTATGATATGAGATGACAGAGCTTTCATTGCAGCCTGACTATGGACAAGAATTACAATGTTCCTTGAACTTCACTCCAAGGTGCCAGTAAGTCTATCCACTTGCCAGACTGCGTATATCTCCGCTAGACCAAACCCTAACCCCTAAATCTATTCGGTTTTACCCTACAAATGTCTTTTCCTTGGCACTATGTGCTGGCCATACTAACTTTACCCAGGAGCCCATGAGCACAGTGGTTAGCATAACCCTTAAACAGACAAGGCGTATACGGAACTTCATAAAAGCGATTGCCTTTTAAACACTTTAAGGGCAGACAATTTTTGGTAAATTCTTAAATTGAAAACAGTTTGACTAAATGTGTGGGTTGCAACAAACCCCAATAAATGCCCACGTTTCATTTTCATTTTGGCTTGTATGGTAACCAGGCAGAAAAGCTGCCCAGACAGCAACAGGCAACAGATAGGCAGACAAGCAGTCGGAAAAACCGAGCATCATAAATTCACAAAAAGAAAAAAATCACAGAGAAAATCTGCAACTGCTTAAAGCCAAAGACCGAGCCAAGCATTAACTGACCTCCCGTTGCGTGCTCGGAAAATCAAATCAAATGCGAAATTTTAAAGACTTATAAGGGTGGTGGAGTAGGGCGTTCTGGGAGGGTCTCTTTGCTAGGGGACGAAGGGTAGCACAATTGTGTAATCAGCTTTGAGCAAATTGAGCACAAAAATCGGTAGATAAGTTGATTACAGCTTGCAATTCCCAGCAGCCGGATTTTATTTTGGCCAGCATTGATAGCCGGCCGAGCCAACTTTGAAACTTTCATTAAGAAGGGATGCTACCAATGCCCGCTGCCTCACTTTATGGCCAAAAAGTAGCAGATAACTTGAAAGTTTTCTAGCCATTGTTTGGCGCCCGTAGCTGTAGCCTTTTAGCCGGATTCGTTGCTGTTGGCCACTTCACTGCGAGCGGTATAAAATATGCCAAATTGCAGTTTTTTTCTACCTGCCAACAAGAGCGACAACTGCGACTGCAGCTTAAAGCAGCGCCAAGCAGTGCGAACTGATTTCCGGGCTGCTTGGGTGGATTTTCGTTGTGGTTATGCAAATTTACGAGCTCCTTCACGTTGTGCACTTCCTTCAAAGTTGGCGCAAACTGTGCTCAAAGTATCTTGCTCTCTGAGATTTATGGCTGCCTGGGGGCTTGGGGCCCCATTGCCTTGGCAGGATATACCTACGCTGTATAAGTAACGATATTTTTGGAGCAAATGAAAACTTCATGACAGCCATTTTGATTAGCCAACAACTGTTTAACATTGAGCCAGCTCCCTGTCTGTCTCTCCGTCTATCTGTCTCTATGTGTCGGCTTTTATTCAACAGAAAAAAATGGGCGGGAAAAAAAATAAGAAAAATGGCAAACCCCAAGGGTTCGCAAATAAGCGATACACTGAAAGAAATTGGTAGGTAGAAAGGATATTTATAGGTAAAGTTTCGTAGGTTGAAGGTTTCTCGGTTGTGAAAATTGATAATATCTTCAAAAATCTATATAATAATAGCTATCTAACTCCGATATCGAAAAAGAAAAAAAAATGCCTCCTTTGGAATAATCCCTTATCATTCCCTGATCTAAACTTAAAGTTTGGTTACTCTAGCTCTTACCATCTCTGAGATCTAGGAGTTCTTACGGAAAGAGAGTGGGATATGGGTATATCGACCTCTCTCACCCTGATAATACTTGAGGTAACTTTGTGGGGTCTTCGACGTACATTTTATAATATAATCTTTTTATATATAAAATTCTCGTGTCACAATGTTAGTAACCATACTCCACCGAAACGACTGGACCGATTCTCATGAAATTTGGTGTGCCTATTGGGTAGGTCTGAGAATCAGCCAACATCTATTGTTTATACCCAAGGTTGCCCCCCTAACATTTCATTGTAAATTTTTACCAAACTCCTCCGAAACGTCTGGACCGATTCTTATGAAACTTTGTGTGCCTATAAGGTAGGTCTGAGAACCGGCCAACATCTATTTTTCAGTACGGAGATTTTTTGGTAGAAATGCAACGAATCAAATTAATTACAATCTAATCGCACTGCCCACGAGCGTGAAAATCGCAATAAACGTGAAAGAATTCGGTCGACAGACCCGTGAAGCACGACATTCAACTAACAATGGTGCAAGTTTGAATCGAGTTTAAGCTAAAAAAATCTAAAAGTCTTATATTTCTCCAGATTAGCTAACTAGAGTATCTTACGATGTTTATTCACTTTAAGAGTATTCAAAAAGTTTGGGCAGGACAACGTCTGCCGGGCCCACTAGTCTTATATATAAAATTTTCGTGTCACAATGTTAGTTACCGTAGTCCTTCGATAGACCGATTCTCATGAAATTTTGTGTGCCTATAAGGTAGGTCTGAGAACCGGCCAACATATATTTTTTATACCCCTGAGTCATCAGGGTTGTCCACCCCGAAATTTTTATTTTTTTAATTTTTACCATACTTCTTCGAAACGGCTGGACCGATTCTCATGAAATTTTGTGTGCCTATTGGGTAGGTCTGAGAATCGCCCAACATCTATTTTTCATACCCCTAAGGCATAAGGGTTGTCCACTCCGAATATTTTTTTTTAATTTTTTCCATACTCCACCGAAACGGCTGGATCGATTCTCATGAAATTATGTGTGCCTATTGGATAGGTCTGAGACTCGGCCAACATCTTTTCTTCAAGCCCCTAAGTGATACTGGTTGTCCACTCCTAACATTTACTTTTAAGTTTTGGATAAATATTTTTTAGTTTTACTGTCGTAATTAATTAATGATATATATAATTTTTAGGAATAAATTGTAATAAATTATAAAAATTAATGTATGGTCTTTTGTTGTTTTTTATACTACATCCTAACAATAAATTAGTTATTTATTTTTCTACACTAGAAATAACATAGAAATTATTTATATGACTATATAATATATACTAATAATAATATACAGTGGTGCGGCAGCATAACTTCCTTTTTTCAAAATTCAATAAAAACTATTGTGTGCATCGGAAAATATTTATTTATTTTTTATAATGTAGGTACATGTCTAAAGTTTTTATTTACATTGTTTTGAAGATCAAATCTGTTAGATGACGTCCCTCATTCTCCATACATTGCGTAAACCGATATCTGGCGTTTGTCATGACTCTTGTTAGCATAGCTGGTGTTATGTTGGCAATTTCTTCTTCGATGTTGGTCTTCAAATCTTGTAGGGTTCTTGGACGGTTCACATAAACAAGGGATTTCAAAAACCCCATAGATAAAAATCACAAGGGGACAGATCGGGAGAGCGTGCCGGCCATTCCAAATCGCCTCTAATTGAGATAAGGCGCTCTGGAAAGTGTTCCCTCAAAACAGCCATCGATGCTCTTGAAGTGTGTGCTGTTGCACCGTCTTGTTGGAACCAAGTGTCCCCCAAATCCAACTCTTCTAGCCGTGGGAAAAAAAAATTCTGTAGCATGTTTACATACCGGTCCGAATTCACTGTCACTGTAACCTCATTTTCCTCAAAAAACCAGGGACCAATAATTCCAGCTGAGGAAATTGCACACCACACTGTGACTTTGGGTGAATGCAAAGGCCTTTTATGCAATTCTCGAGAGTTGGTGTCAGCCCAGTAGTGCATGTTTTGTTTGTTAACCGACCCACACAAATGAAAATGGGCTTCATCGCTAAAAAAACAATAGCACCCTCGGGAACGACATCAAGAAGAAGCTCACACGCGTTCATCCGAGAATTGAAGTCACGTTCAGTAAGTTCCTGCACTATCGCCATCTTATACGGATGAAAATCAAGATCATAACGAAGAATTCTTCTCACAGAACGATCGGATAGTCCAAGGGCAGATGCGTGTTTGCGCGCAGAACGCCGTGGTGATCGCAACATTGACGCTCTCACTGCTTCAATGTTCTCAGGTGATCTAACGGGCCGAGGACTCCAGTTCTTCGTTTTGTCGCACTTGCAGTTTGTCTGAATGTAGTGACCCATGATTTGCGGTCTGGGACGGGAGCCAACGGGGCTAAATTAAAGCGATTCCGAAATGCACGCTGTGTTGCAATAACCGAACATCCGTTTAAAAAGTAGGCCTCAACGACAAAGGCACGCTCCTCACTATTCCAACGCATGATGGCGACTGAACCGTGTCGGGACAAAACTTACAGTACCCCCTCTTGAACGAGACCACTAGCGCTCCGCTATGACATCAACTAACTAAATAAACTTGTTTTAGGTTAAATACATGGCTTATAATTGCAACTGTTTTAAGCATTATTTGCATTAAGCTGCTAGTTTTGACTTTAAATATTGTGACAAATGCCTTACGTTACTACCAAGTGGTCTACAAAAAATACTAGTCCGTCAATGGTGCCTTAAGAGTTTATCATTATAAGGCACTGAATGTATCACTAGGTATTAGAATATCAAATTCATATATGTTCTTTCTAGTTTTGAAACCACTGTGAAAAAAAAAAACATTTAGTTTGTTAAATTTAATTTATCCCACTATACTTACTTACGTGTTGTAAAAAAAATTCCG
>JBAMAX010000145.1:0-179665 GCA_037043745.1 Chymomyza amoena
GCCGGCCTCCGCTTCGGCTCGGCACTGCTGCGGCGACTCGCTCGTCTAGGTCGCTTTTTGGCAGGCATTATGTGCAAATATTGGTCTGATCATATGTAATTTTACATAGAAATCAAAACATGAATCGTTTATGATTTTGTGTTTCCTTTCGACAAAACTATTAACTAAAAAATATTAGTTAATCTGACAATGTACACAATGCAAAACATAAATAAAAAAATTTTGTATTGGAAAATCAAATTGTCCCTTTTTAGCATTTTCGTCGCAATTTTGTTACATTTTCTTAACCTTAAGCCATCCTTAAACTTCCACGAACAATTTCAAGACCAAAATTAGCCAATTCGGTCCAGCCATTCACGCGTGATGCCGCGACCAAGGAAAGCGAAGGTTTCATTTTTACATATAGCTGACCCGGCAGACTTCGTCCTGTCAAAAAAAGATTTGTAATCGTGTGCAGTTTTTTTGCCTACGTATTTAAAAAAAAATCTCCTGAACAGTAAAGCGTCACCTCCTGGTGATAGGGCGTTGTGAATAAAAATAATTAAATAAAACATATATAAGGATTTAAAAGAAGTAAGTAATCGCTTTATTGTTAATCATGTGAATCATAATTATTATTATTATCATTGTAGTGCTTTGTGGTACACGATGTTTTTTTGTTTGATTACCTGGCGCATAGATAAACAAATCTGATGGTTTTTCCAACACGGGAACAGGACAACATACAATTGACCATGTGAGAAACGTGGGTTTTCTAGATTAATACCACAAACCAGCTTACTGATTGCCCCTGGGACTTGTTTATGAGTCATTGCAAAAGCAAGCCGCTTGCTGGAAGCTGTAGTCGTTTAAGCTCCAAATGGCACACCAGTCGGAATCATTGGGATGCGCGGTATGAGAACATCTTCTCCTTTATACTTTCCTTTGAGTATAGTTGCTTCTATCCCATTGTTTAGTAATTTTTGTATCGCTAACCGTGTGCCGTTGCAAAGACGCGGTTGGTTGATATTTGGCAACATTATAACCACCTGATCCAACCATTTAATTGAAGATTGTGAGGTGGGCAATCCTGGCAAATAAACCAGCGAGTCCAAGAGTTCCGGTGGATAGTTGACTACATCATCTTGATTAGTAGCCGAATCAACTGATTTATATATCACTCAATTCGCCTGTAATTTGTTCTTGAATTTTGAAATTTGAATTCATTTACATCTATGTTTTTTGCAGCCAGTATAGCTCGTTCGCTCAGCCAATCATGGTTTCTGTAATTTTGAGAAACATCTGGAAACACCTTCTGAACAAGTTCATCTTTTGATCGAGTTAACTGACAAAAACTTTGAGGAAAGTTAATGCAGCCAGTCAACATGTCTATAGGAAATTTGCCATTACCAATGTCAATGAGTTGTTTAGAGAATATGTTTCCAGATTGGTCATTTTGCAACTCGACACGCATATTCTTGCTTAAATGAAGTACTGTGACATGTTTCCACAAATTGGAGGACTTTAGACATGCATTGAGTTCATCAGGTTGGCGTTGATCGTGGAATCACTGGACAATGTATTGGCGAAAATCTCCTGCTAATAAAATCATTGCATCCACCAAATCGGTTATTATTGCTCCGTAGATCTTTTGAGGTTCTGTCTAAAGCCTCCAAAGATTTTTTATGTGCCAGCGATGCATTCATCCCAAACAATCAATTTACACATTGCTGCAAAACCTTTGCCATTGCAGAGTTCTTCGAAACGTTGCAGAGTTGGAGTTTCGTTGACTTTGCATATTTAATGGCAATTTTAGTGCTGAATGGGCTGTTCGACCACCTTCAAGCAAAAGTTGCTGCGATTCCCGACGAAGCGAGTGCAAGTGCAATTTTATTTTGTGAAGCGAATTGTTGCTTCAATATTAATAAAATCAAAAAAGGTTTTCCTGGCACCAACAGTTGCATCTAAGAAGTAAATCCCTCCGGTTTCATCATTTGTTACTTTCATAAGAGTTTCAGATACATACTTCTGTTGTTCATTTAACAGTGGAAGATTTGTTTGAATTAGTGCCTTCAAAGCGTTGAGATCATACAGTTTTTCTCGATGCAACTCTTGGTTAAAAGCGTCATGCATTGGACGATTGGGCGCGGTCAGGCCTAATTGAATTAATAGTTTGTTTGACATTATCAAGCACATGTCCTCAATTGAAATCAATGCTTCATTGTAAATTTCTTCACTGATTTGTATATTTGGATTTCCCATTCTATTCCGTATTTGATACAAAATATCATCACACATATAATCTTTGTACTTGATCCACAAATCAATTGGGTTTGATGGGAAGCATGTAGATATGATTATAGAAAACAATGTTCGTATTTGATGAGCGTGTGATGATATTACAGCATCATTGAGAGTTTGATCCCAATGAGCGTCATTTTCCAGCAATTGCGAACGCTGACAGGCTTCTCTGTAGGATCCACACAATTCACCATCAACAGTTCTTAACTGTTGGAATGATGTTGGGCCACGTACATTGACTAATAGCAGTCGTAAATAAAAACATTCATCATTGCTTGGATGTACTGAATAAATCGGGCCAATCGCATCGGTGGAATATACATCTGTATATCCTGGAACTGGTTTTCCTTGTTTCCGTCGTATAAATCTCGTTTGAGGATGGATTCCAGGTATAATATTTTGGCATTTCAGAATATAGCAATGTTTGTGCGAAATCATCGTTTTGGCATGTCTCAAAAAAACTGGTTAATGTAGTAGATGGTGGCCGAGCAGCTCTTTGTACTGCGTTCTGTGCTGTAAAATACACTCTTTGTCCATTTTCTAAATGCACAGCTAAGTGAACAACAGAAGGGTGTCTCTCATGAATAGGAAAAGAAAATATTCGCCAAACTGCTTCATTACTACTGACATAGCGGCCCATTTGGTATTGGGTAACTTCATCATTGGAATTTTCTGCACCAATTCCAATCACAGCCATATCACTCCCTTTGGTTACATATTTGCAAATGTATTTAATAGATTTCACTGAATGGCAGGATTCAACGTTGATGTGTGCTTTGAATGTCTTTGATAAAATGGGTGAATATGGAACAATCCAACGATTATCTATTTCAATATCTTGTTGATTTAATTTGACAGTTGTTGATTTTCCCGTGTCTGCTGTCGATCTGCGACGATACAATGGATAACCGTCATTACCAGTAATTGTTTCCGATATTAATGTCCCGTGGATATCGTTTTGCACATTTACCATCCATCATACCACGGTGAATTTTGATTAAGAGTTCCACAGGGACCATGTATCATGTTTTTGCTCAACTACCATCATGCAATCCAGGATCTACTTGTACATTAGGGATTTCAGCTGATATCACTGCATCAGCTTCATTTGGCCTTATCTTTTCAACCCAACCAAATCAAAATGTGTGCATGTGGCAATCCTCGTTTCTGCCACTCCACAGAATACATCCAGCAGCGTGTCTCACCAAACACATTATGTTTTACGATGCAATCCATTAAAAGATTTCAACTTTTGTCTAAAGACTCTGGCTGTAATATCATGACGATCAATGGGTGATTGCCCAGGGAATAACTCCTGCTTGATTTCTATCCATTGCGGATTGCATGTAAATGTGATGAACAAATCTGCTGTACCATAATGACGAACATACGACATGGCATCTTGAGCATATTCGTGCATATGCCGAGGGCTTCCGATGTATGTTGCTGGAAGAATAGTCATCCGACCGACATTCTGTGCATTTCCATCAGTATTAATCGCATCTCGAAGGTGAATATACTCTTCAGATCGGAGTTTGGTTTGATTCAACCTGATGAATGTTAATCTCTCCGTTTCAATTTTAACATACATGTCTACAACATATTTGTGATATAATCGCCGACATTTCAATATGTGATTTTCTTCATTTTCCCGAATCATTAGGCGGTATGAATAATAGTTCATTGAACTGACTTTTTTGTTGGTTTCAGAACCTGTAAATATATTTTGTTTTAATAACATTCAAATATAAAATTAAAATACATAATATAATGACTGAGATATTATCGCCATAGCTAAACTAATATTTCAGTTACCTGTAATGGGATTTATCATTTTTATTGAGAAATCGTAGCCATCTTCACCTTGCCAAAATATAATGGGATATTGCAGTGCATCATATGAGCGGTGTGTTTCCTTTATACGTTGTAATTGATCATTCCGACGATGTAAAACAATATCACGGGATTCCAAGTTTTCTCCAACTACAACGATAGCAACTTCATCAATAGTTGGTGCATTAAAACGTCTTGTATGTTGACCTGCAGGTGTTTTATCAGCTCTGATTACAATTTTGTGATTATCGGATGGCATCAGATCCAGGGCAGTTTTAAACAATATAATCAATTGATTGTGTTGATGAAATAAAGTTTGTAATTGTTCTACAATAGACCTCTTTACTAAATTGTTATGTGCACAACGCAGGTCAATTTCTTGTGCTGAATTGCCCATAAAATAAATTTGCAGGAATTTGTTGTCGCTATCTGACACTGGTAACAGTGAACCTGCTCTGTGATATATTTGCCCTTGTATCTGTAAATAATATGAGTAATAATATGTTCGCTAAAATAATTATGAGTAACTGCTATAATACATACCTTGAAAGTTGGCATAAAATTTTCCCGAACTACATTTGTTGCCCCAAATGAAGTCATTTGAAAGCAATTGTTATATTGTTGGATATGTGTCAAAAAGTGTATAGAATCTGTTCCTATTCCTGAAACCAATGAGTACAATGGTTCTGGTGGTGGATCCAATGGTATCAATTTTACTTTACCATTTGCGCAACACAATCCATTGGCTTCGTTTTTGTATTTTAATGCCTTACAGTGTGAGCAAACCGAGTTCATAGAACCAATAACAACACATTGGTAGTTACTGTAGTCAATTGACACATCGTAACTGAAAGCAGCTCGATTCAAACTTGCGCGATTATTAGTAGAATGTCGCGCTCGCGCTTCACGCGTTTGTGATATCCGAATTCTTTCACGTTCATTTCCGTCGTCACGTTCTTGTGCAGTACGATTTGATTGGTAATTAGCTTGGTTTGTAGCATTTCTGGTTCTTCTACCTAAATTGCTTCGTCTTATAGGAGGCATATCAAATATTAATTATTTTTTCACTAATCACGAACTAAACAAACACTAACTAAGTAAACACTCTGCACAAAACACGATATACGAATTTGTTTCGTGTATCAGTTGACAAAAGCAAACTCAAATAAGGTCACAGACAACTTTTTTTTTTTTAAATTTGACATGACTTGAAGTCAAAGTCGTAGTTGACTACGTTTTAGTTACAAATCATTTCTATGGCAAAAAGAAAAGGGCTATTTTTAGGGTTTTTCCAGCAATAATTCTAATTAAAAAAAAAAAAAAAACGTAAAAACCATCCTTGAACTTCAACGAACATTTTAAAAAAAGATTTGGCCAAATTGGTCGAGGCGTTGTTGAGTTATGCGCTTAGCAACACATTTTGCGATTCATTTTTATATAATAGATTCCTAAATTCTCTAAAAGAAAATCTTTCTAGTCATTGGGGTCAGTAAAAAGTAGCGCTATCAATAAGCAATTTATCTTCATATATTTAAAGAAAGAAAAAAGCTAAAAAAAAATATCAGTTAACGTAAATCAAAATCAATGGTAAACACATTTTTTTTTTTGCTTAGTTGTTTGACAAGGTCAACAAACTTGCTGGACCGACTGTTGATTAACAGTTTTTTTATCTTATAAACATTTTATTTTTATTTTTTTATTTATTTTTTGGCATGTGTAAACGATGAATGCCGATGAATGCCTTTCTTTTGTAAGCGTTTACTTTTTTTTAAAACATTTTTATTTCCATTGAATGCTGTCGGTCGCTTTTTTTTAAGTTGTTGTTTGAAATGTCTTACAAATGTTTTAAACTGAATGAATTGGCAATAATTTTTTTGAATTTTTGGGCCAGGGGCGGCAGTTAAACTGTTGTTGTTGTTGTTATGGGTCTGTCAAGAATTCGCATTCGAAATTGTTGAAGAAAAAAAATAATACTTTCGAGTGGCGGCGGTTAAACCAAATAAGCAACAATAAATGATAGCAATAATAAGAGGGTAGGCTGAGAAGTAACAGGGAAAGTTTTCCGAGCTAGCAAGCTTGTTCAAATCTTTGTAGCTGGTATAGAAGGCTGTTTCGAAACTGTACATAGGTACCTATAAATTCTTGATCCACATAAAATGGCCGAGTCAATATCATCTGTCTGTGCATTTCTTACACCACATAAACAAACAAATCCCTTTTTTCTTTCTCGAATGTTTATTATTGGAAATCAACCCTTAATTTAATGGGTTTTAATCCAACATTTATGAAGAAGTAAGTCTCTATACACTTAAAAAAACTTTTTGTGTGGAATGATTTAGACTAACTCTATATATATACAATATTTAAAAGAAATAAATCAAGTAGATTCTATGATATGACACGCCTTCTGAGGTCTTTTGGATGAAGGCGTTTTAGGCGTCTTCTTGGTCTATGACAGGCCAGGGCACATGCAAGTGAGTTCGGATGGTTCCTTATGCGATCAGCGTAACGGTCGCTAAGTTTATTCAATACCTCACCCACATAGGGAATGCCTAGATCCTTGTGAAGGGTTCGATTTCGGATATACCACGGGGCATCTGCAATTTTGCGCAAAGTTTTGTTTTGCAAAATTTGGATTTTTTTAATATTTGACTTGGCAGCTGTTCTCCAGATTTGAATGCCATAAGACCTAGTTGGCATTATTAAAAACTTATATAGAATTTCTTTATTATCCAAAGATAACTTGCTATTTTTCCCAAGAAACTAAAAAAATTTTGAAATTAATTTGGTACTACAGCCAGCGGTGGATCAAATTTTAATGTGGTCTGCTTCGATTGAGTTTTTGGTTCGTTTTATAGATGCATGGCCTCATCTTCAGCTGATCAATAACTCATAAATTATCTTAAAAATCGCATATAGACATTAAAGTAATGAGATTTACCATGGGGTCGATATAATAATTTTTTAAATTGAGGTTTTTATTCTGTGTGCTGCCAGAGAACAGCCTCACTGCGATTATTGAATCTGTATTGCCTATTTCTGTAGACCATATGAAGAAATGAATTTCAGAAAATCGACAAATATTTGAAGTTAATTTGTCATAGCCAGGGTGGATCAAATCTTCATACTGCAAGAATCAAATATTGGTTCTATACTAAGCATGACCTTCGTAGCTAATAAAACATGAAATTGCTTAAATAAGGGATCCTTCTGAAGTTGTGTAATCATATGAGCCCTTTATTTTTGAGTGCCGGCTAGAGGGCGCGTTTGTGCATTTTGTTAGATTTTATCGAATGTTTTTGTGAAAGTTTGA
The DNA here is from genome assembly GCA_037043745.1 of Chymomyza amoena. NCBI lineage: Eukaryota > Metazoa > Arthropoda > Insecta > Diptera > Drosophilidae > Chymomyza > Chymomyza amoena. Next base: position 7,427 of record JBAMAX010000145.1, read on the forward strand.
ACAAATGCTTCGAAAATCGACGAATGTTTTAATTTATCATAATACAATATACAAACGCGATGAGCCTTTCAAACCCTAAAAAAGCATATAAGAAAAATCGCAAATAACTCTTAGATCTCTTATATTAGAACTTGATTTTCATTACGCGATAAGCCTTTTAAACCCTAGAAAAGTATATAAGAAAAATCGCCAAAAGCCCTTAGATCTCTTATATTAGAACTTGACACAAAATTTCATTATCCATACCCGAATGCAAATCTTTTATTAAATCGATGGGGAGCTTGCAATGCCAACCCGATGTATTAAAAAACGTAAGATAAGCTATACTAAATATCGAATTAAAAATGAAATTATAGTAAAAGCATCTGAATTTAAACTTGAGAAAGACTTTCATTACACATTCTTGAGGGCACATATACGAAACATCGGTAATCAGCATTTGGAGCTTTATTTAAACAAATGTGCGATATAAAGCCGATGTTTTTTGGTGTCGATTTTGACACCGATGTATAGATTCTTAGCTGATACTAATACGTGTTAAAACCACTTACGGTCATGGAGATCAAAAATGAGCTTTAAGATTTAAAAGAAATTTAGATTGGACGGAAACATATTTTCCGTGAAAACCGTCAGACAGTCCGAAAGAAGTCACCTCCGCAGAAAAAAGAGACCAAACCCACGGCATGGTAGTGGACAATCGACTTTGTAAGCATTTTGGAAAATATTTGTAGTACACAAAATATACGAGCATTAAAATCGATAGAATATATAGGGTGGGTCATCTATTTGATTGTTTGTTACTTGCATATTATTCGTATATTTTTCAACAAAATTGGACAAATATATAAACTGCAAGTTTAAAACTACTCATTTATTCACTAAAATAATACCTATCGCTGGCCCATATGCAAACATCGTAATTTTCGATGACTTTTTGTTGATGAATTAGTTTAGCTGATAATGGTCCTTAGGCCTTAATTGTTGCTTCCTTTGAATCTTGTAAGCGTTTAAATACAGATTCGCAAGGAATGAATGTTCCCAGCGACTCGTTAACACTGGCCTTAACAATGTGTTTTTCCCAAAACGACACTTTTGATTGAAGCACCTTGTTGTTTGAAGCTGGACCCTTTCACATTAGACCTGTTACCGGAGAGCTGAGTCTAGGTCATGTTTCTGTTGACCGGGATTGGACTCATATGGGCAGAGACGTCCTAGTACCAAAAATTTGGAGGATAATCCGATCTAGAGTATCTAACAACCTTGTTAAAAGCGTCCCAAGACAGACCAACATCAACGGCTGAACATATAAATGCTCGCAAGGCCGATCGCCCAAATAACTTAAATCAAAATTCGCCATCGTTTTATGGATATCGCTATCGTCACTTAAGCATGTGCCAATTTGAAAAATATCGGTTGACAGTCAAGCTCAAGACCATCGGTCCAACAACGTTTCATATCAAAATCTGATGTGTTTCATTTGTTCTGGTAAAGATAGTCGAAAGTACCATTCAGCATTCATGGCTTATCGTACGCGTCGTTGAGATCTACCGTGGGAAAGTTTACCGAACTCGGTTCGAGCTGTGTCATATAGCTCAGGACCATCAGGAGAGCTGATCCGGCCTATCACCAAGGTTGCGTGCTACATACCCGGTTCAGATTCTGTGTTTCATGTGCAGGCACCGGGATTTTGTTGCAGGCTAACGGTACAGTGCTGCCAAATGCTCGTCCGCGCCCGACATTACGCACGCCATTTTTTCTCATTACTTTGCAACATTAAAACATTTTATCGACAACTTAAGCAGCACAGTCCACTACACAGCTCAGGCTCATTTCTAATCCTCTTTCTAAAGAAGAGGATACACATAGGACATGTATCTTCCAAGTTATGAGTGTTAAACAACTAAATCATCAGTTGGGCCACCCTATAAAATTATTTTCGATAAAGACAACAAAGCGGCCTCTACGACCACAGTCAATTAATTTTTGATATTCCAAAGATACGTCAGGTAGATTCCGTGAGTATCTCCAAATATTTGAGAATTGGGCCAGATGTTAGGACGTTAGCTCGAAACTTTTATCAATGATAAAAATAACGTACCGAAGTGTAACCGCTATGATAAAACCCATAGATAATAGATAGATAAGGTAATCCTCACTATTTCTAAATTTAAATGATTCATGAATTCTGAAAAGTGCCTTCAATCTGAGATCTTATGCAAGGACACTTGTGCGATTCATCGCAGGAAGAAGATGCTTCAAACATATCCTCCCAACTTTCCCTCAAAGATTGTCTAATGAAGAATACCGTAAGTTAGAAAAAAAAACAAAATCGTCTCCACTTTGCCTCCCCAATTACCTTTCAACCACCCCTCGTAACAACAACAACAACATTCCCAAATTGAAATTAACTTACATAAAAATTAAGCCAAATTGTTGCGCTTGTAAGCCAAATTATGTTGTTCAAGGCAATTAAGTGCGAGCATGGTCTAATGTTGTTGTTGTTGTTGCAAGATGCGGAAACAATTTTGTTGTTGTCGTTGTTGTAGTTGTGTCTCCTTTTGGGCGAATTGTTGCAAATGACAATAGCAACAACAGCAACGACAAAAACTGCGGCCCAAACTACGCGCAATTTGAACGCATTGCGCAATAAACTTGCAACAAAAGCGACGACAACAACAACAACAACGAAAATAATTGAAATTGAACAGCAACAATTTGCAAAATCGGCATTTAAATGTACGTACAAGCTCTAATAGTAACAACAATAACAATCACCACCACCACTACAACAACAATAACAACAACAACAACTTCGTGCCACAATTTGCTGCAACAAGAAAGTGAATTGCCATTTGGCATTCTGACCAAGCTTTCAACCATTCAGGTAGTCAGTCAGTCAACTAGCTTTAATTCCAGCCTAAAAGTGAGAGTCATGTAGACCCACTTACTCCTGGGACAGACAGACGGTCAGACGACGGATCCATAGACCATAGCCAGACTCCAAGATAGACGTTTCGTACAAACGTCTCACAAAGAGGGCTAAGGTCTAAGCACTTTCGCAGACAGGCATCTTTATTTTTGCTAACGACTCTGGTTCCATGTCCAATCTGTCCACTTCTGTCCACTCCTTAACCAACTCGTCTACCTTTTCATGGCTTAATCTTATCAGACAAGCATACTGGCATTAAAAATGCACTTCCAAGGTTCTTAATATACTATATACAATGATTATATAGCCTCATTGAAAGTACGCAACAAAAACACATGCATTTTGACACTGAGAGAAATTTGGTAGAAGGAAAGTGAAAAAATTAGTAATTTTGAGAGAATAAAATTGGGAAGTTCTTTGGAGTAAGCTTAACCCTCACTCATTTTTTTTGTTATGATTGTATTTTGCCTCTTGGACATTTGAAGGTGTAACAGGTATTGATCCCGGAAGAGCATTTTCGCTGCTGGAATGTTTTAGAAATCCTCTGCAAATTCGACGTGAAAGCGTTGTAGACAAAACACAATCAAGGTGGCAATAAGGATTTATCCCAGATTTTATGTTTAGCCATTATCGTTTAACAATAAAAGAAATTCTAACCATATCACTTGGAATCAGGCTTGTTGAAAAGAGCGTTACGGGATTTTGAGAATTTTTCACAAAAAGATTTTTTAAGTCAAAAATAACCTATCAGAACTGTTACTGCATCTACTTTAACATGAGCATCGGGGAATGGAGAAAAAGTAATTTAAATATATTTTACAAAGGTGGAAGTAGTTTGTCGAGAAAGGAAAAAGATGGGACTTAACGCTATTCTATAAAATGCAAAGGAATCCGCAGAAACCCGGAACTGAATTCCAGTTCTATTTGATCTCAGTAGGATATGACTATAGGCGGCTACTGGTAGAAGGAAATTTTGTACAATTATTTTTTTTAGTCTTTTATGACATCAGCTGACATAGCTGTCTTTCATATCATATACGAGGTGTGTTTATTCATGAATATCTATTTTGTCCCCTTCAAAGTAATCCCCATGAGATATTATACACTTGTGCCAACGGTTTTTCCAATCTTCGAAGCACTTCAAAAATATTTTTTTTTTATCTTGCTCAGCTTCTCCTTCGATGCCGTCTTTATCTCGTCAATCGTAGTGTAGCGTCGTCCTTTCATGGGCCTCTTCAGTTTAGGGAGCAAGAAAAAGTCACAGGGGGCCAGATCTGGGGAATACGGTGGCTGCGGCATCATTAGTGTGTTGTTTTTGGCCAAAAAGTCGCGCACAAGCAGCGATGTGTGAGCAGAGGCGTTATCGTGGTGCAAAAGCCAATTTTTGTACTTCCCAAGTCCGGGCGTTTCTGGCTGATTGCTCGCGCAAATTGCGCATAACTTCCAGGTAATATTCCTTATTGACCGTTCTACCCTGTGGCAAGAACTCGTAAATCGCCGAAACCCATAAACTTTTGATTGGGAGCATACAGTAATTGAAAACTATTTGTTTAACAAACTTATTTCTAGTTCTATTTGATTCCAGTTGGATTTCTGTTTTCTGGTATCATTGATCATATTATTATATAGGGCGATTTTTTTGGTGTTTAAATGTTAATTCGTTTGTTTTGGAAGCTTTGTTGCGTGACTTTTCGTAAAGTCTAATATATTCAATTTAGATTGCCATTTTAATTAGCCCATGTCATTGTGGAGTGCTTAATTTTCCTCTTAATTTTTTTTCATAATAATAAGGTAGAAAATTAATTTGATTTCAAAGTGGCGTTTCTGGTCTTGTAACTCAAATTCCAATTGTTATTAACATGGCTTCATCTGAAATTTTTTAAAAATCGCCTCAAAATTACACCTTTTGATATTTTACACAAAATTGAGTTATGGCATATATAAGAATTTATAAAATATATATTTTTTCTTTTATTAAAATCTTCAATCTTTAAAATGTTCCTATATAGTAGGTATTATATAATAATTTATTCTTGTGAATCATTGCCCAAGAAACCACAAAAATCACCCTATATCATATAGTAATACCATTCTCATTGCTGAATAAATCGCAGCCTCAAAAAATCACCCTATATATTATCATATAATAATATTTTTCTTTTAATAATAACCCAAGTAACCACAACTTCAAAAAGTCACCCTATATAGTATCATATAATAATATTATTCCGTTGAATCATTGCAAAATGAATCACAATCTCAATAAATCGCCTTATATAGTAAGTTTTATAAAATAATTTTATGCGTTTAAATCTTTGCATAAGAAACCGCAATCTTTAAAAGTCTTCCTATATAGCCTAATATAATATTTATATACATATTATTCTTTTGAATCATTGCAGAAAGATCAATGCACATTTATGAAATTCGGAAGAAAAAATATTTCTGCCAAATGTAAGTATTAGTATTACTTTTGTTACTAAATTCCATAGAATATTGGATGTGCCTGGCTTCTTCAAGAATACTTTCATAATGATAATGACAAGATATAACATATAAACAAGATGATCGATCCATAACAACCATACAAATACCCTGGTTAGCTGGCCTATTTGGAGTTTTATGTTAGGATTATAGGATGTTAGGGTATATTGCCAATTAAGTCTCCGCTGCAGTATGAAAAGGGTTTTCGATGTGGTTTTGTACCTACCACAGAAAATCCTCCCCCAGTAAAGGAAGTAGGTAATTTAATATCATTGGCCATGCCAATCTCTAATGTCAACAGCGCCCCTGTGGCTACCGGAAGAGAATTTGCTTGGTCAGCAACCCTAATTGCTGTCCGATTTAGGTGGGTGAGCCAAAGCCTCCCCTAGACTCTAAATTTGCTTTGAGTAGGGTTTCCTACAAACTAGGGTAAAGCCACCACCCAGTACAGGATATAGGTAATTGATATCATTGGTCAACCCCAGCTAGCCACTATTAAAAGCGAATATGTCAGGAATGTTCTAGTGCTCAGAGTATTAGATTTCAATTGAAAATTATACTTTTGATGTAGTCAGGGTGAACGTTTCTGTTACAACGAGCAATAATGATATCATGAAGATCAAGCTATTTAGAGATAGGAATTGTAGAGATCACTTTCGCTGGACAAAGGCAGTACTCGACAAGATGTTTCATTATCACTTGCTGCAATTATCATCTAACTGAAGATATCGAAAGTAAAGAGATTTCTTTTAAAGAAATTTGAATGAAGCTTTGAACTGAGAATGTATTAGAAATATACTAAGTAAGTCTTGAGCGCTAATTGATTGCTACAATTCAATACAAAAGCGCTACATAAAGTACGATGAGAGCCCCTCTCACGATTTGTCTGGGGAACTATTGTTTCTTATAACTTTTATTAAAGAAACTTTGATTTGGCAGTTGCCATTGATTCTTTAACATCTGGACGCCAATTAAATCTTGCATTATCGGAAGCGTCCCCGTACTAGAATATTTTAGAGTAGGCCAGACCAGACAGTGGCATTCCGATAGCACCGTGGAAATTAAAAAAGGTGCATGATATATCATAGTCTGAGGTGGTCGTATGTAATACACTGGGCCGTATTAGGCGGATCTCCTAATTAAGTAAACTTGATTCCTGCTGTTCCTTGTAAGAATTTTCCGAAATTTGCAGTGAACATTATTTTGAAATTTGCGGAGAAAACTATATTGTCTAACAATAAATTCTGTAAAGTACCCATTTTAGAAAATTGAAATCATGGAGGTACGTCAAAAATCGATTTCGGGGCAATTGAGGGTTCGTCATTCAAAAATTGTGATTTCATTTTATTGGAAATGATTACTACTACGAATTCAGTCCTAAATGGAGCACGTTTAGTACGTTTAGTTTTTTCGAAAAATCTTATTGAACGATTGGATTAATATGTTATACAATAAAAATTATCCTGATATAGAAATGCGATGTATGGATCTGTCCTATTCTCAGAAAAACCCCACATACTTTTATATTCAGCCCCGAGCATAAATTTTGTCGCCGAATCCGAGTAGAAAGTCAAAATGATCCCAGCAAGTCAGGTTTCTGGAGTGCTTATGGGATTTTTGAGGCAACATTAGCGCCCTGACTTACATGAGTTTTTCGGAGCGTACTTGAAATAAAAAATATTCAGAATTCGCGATGTAAATATTGAACTCGAACATCGGTTTTATGTAGATTCATTGCAGTGACCTGGGCATCAAAGATTCTTTGCGTTATCGGAAGCGTCACTGCCCTGAATATTTTAGAGTAGGCAAAGCTAGACTGAGACATTACTCAATTTGGTGAACAGTTTGGCTAAGTCGCAATAAAGGCATCAGGCCGCTGTGTTGTGGACATGCTTTATCAATGAATATAATGTTCAGGAGTCTTGCGCTGAAAACGACACTTACCGGTCAATTTAGGGTAGCCCTACCGATGGTCATATGCTAACCGCACGGCGTACGTCTACTTGGATTAATTCGATCCTCCATAAAAAGATCATCATTACGATAGAGTGTGGCTATCCCCGAGAGGGATATAGTCTTTCTCGACTGGATATAGCTAATAAAGTTAAAGCCTGCTATTTAAGAAAACTTTTTTATTGTAGTTGGATTTAGTACAATTGAATTTGTTACGCAAACTATAAGCCAGTTGATATGGTAGATTCGAGATATATCGGATCGTATTAACTTGTTCGTCAAACAAAAAAATTATCATAATTTCTAGATGATTTATGTTACTCTCAGACGATAAATTTTTATAATGTTATTTCCAGCCCGGTCGATACATTCTGTATGTTCATAATGTCACCAAATCCAAATTTTCAGTCAAGTCAGGATTCTAGCAGATTACACTCCCCAATACCTCTTATTATGGGATTTTTGAGGTTATATCTAGGACCCTGACTTAGCATGGGTTTTTGTGAAGTGGATTCGAATGTAATTCAGAAGTCGAGATCTGATCGCATGAACCTGTAAATTCCTTTTCTTTTCATGTAGTTTTATGAGCAAATCAAATAATGCTCCTTAAAAGCAAAGCTGCATTGCGCTTCTTTAATCTCTCATATTATACCTATGGCAACAAACAAGTTTTTGGCTAAGTGTAAATTATTATCTTAATTTTATTCATTTTTCGCTTAATGTCTATTTATATTCAAGATTAATGCATAAACTCTGTTATTAACTTTAACCTTTTATGCTGTTTATTTCTTATTTTTCCTCCCTACGTTTTTTGTGAAGTGTATTTTATATGTGCACTGAGAGTGTTCATTTTGTTAATGGTTTGTCTGGGCATAATTCATGGTTACAGGATTAAAAATTCAGTCGAAGTCTGGGAAGGCTTTTGTATAAAATCAGCAACGCTTGTTTAGACCCGAGCTGATTATGCGTCGGCATACAAACGTTTACACAAAAAATAATAACTACCAACTTTAAATTAAGTTATTGGAGGGGCTGGGGGAGGGGCATATATCGAGACAAAAGCAGGGAGCGACGACAAAGAATCAAGGTCGCTAAACAGTGCCGGCTTAAAGTATGCACACACTGGAAACAACTTATTTTCCATGTGTTGTTGTGTTCTACCTTGACCTAACCCAAGTGGCAACTGGAAATCTTAAGCTCTTAACTCTTTTCATTTTCACCCAGTTGCAAGCCCACGCGCTGTCAGTATTAATGCCAAAGTTTATGACTTTTGTGGCATGCTGCGTTTCTCCTGCTGCATTTTTGTTGCCTTTGTATCCGTAAGATAGAAATGCAGTCAGTTGAGTTGAGTGCCACAAAAGGGGTAGACAATGGCTAAGCTTTCATGGCTACCGTCTTGAGCATTGCCTTAAGCTGATTTTCTGTTCTGATGCATGCAACACAAATGCGATTTGTGCCATAAAGTTTTGTATTAGTTGCGCTGTGCAACCAACTCTGGCCAGCTCTGGGTCCAAAAAAGTTTGGACAGCCATTGTCTTGGTCTTTAGTTACACTTTGAAGCAGTCAGTACAGTCCGGCTAACAAGTCAATTGCAACATTTGCCAAAATCAACGAAATAAAAAATACAAACTGCAAAGCTCTCTTGGAAATCACATAAATCGACGCTTAAATCCCAAGCCAAATTTGGCTAAAATGCCAAACTCATGGCTAATACTCATAACTTGGCTAAAATTTCCGACGATGTGCTTTACAGTCTGTCGACGATGACGTTGTCAACTGACAGGCCTGAGAATATTTGCGGCGTCGATCGATCGATTGTTATTTGTGGATTGTTGTTTGTCGTTGTTGTTGTTGTCGTCTGTTAGTTGATGGCGACAAAACCCAAAGTTGTTTGATCGACAGCGGCAACGATTAGTGACATGTGGTTTTTGTAATTTTTACTAAGAACACTCTCTTGGATTTATGGTATATCGGTTGGGTTACGAAGGAGTGTCGTCTGACTATTTTCAGTGCATTTAAAGCATTCTTTTATAGGCAGCGTTTTGAAAGTTTGAATCCAAATTTGTGGATTTATATTTTTAAGAAACCTTTTTCAAAATTGATGAAATTGAAAATTTGTGAAATCATCTTTAATTTTTGATCATTTCTTTATTGGAGATTAAATAGTCCGTCTTATATTTATTGTTAACATTTTTGTCACACCACAGCTTTTTATACATTTTGGCAAAATTTTTGGTAATTTTAAAAATATCAAAAAATTATTTTTATTGAAAAATATAGGGTGGGTCATCTGTTGGTTTGTTTGTTAATTGCATTTTATTTGTCTATTAGTCAACAAAATTGGGCAAATGTACATATTAAATTTTTTTTTAATTCTTGGATAATCAATTTCGAAAAAATGAAGGTATGGGTACCCTAAAATTGATTTCAGATTTTAAGAAAAAACAAATCATTTCATTAGTAATTTACTAAACTTTAACATTAATGAATGAATTAAATTACAAAAAAATAATTTTTAATGACCGCTACTACGATCGAAGATTTTTTTAAATAATAATTAAACAAAAATCAACCAAAACATAAATGTGATTAAAAAAATAAGAAATTAAGTAATTTTATTAATTACAATTTGGTATAAAAATTATATTAACCAAAGTTTGTAAAATTAGTATTGTATATTCGAGAACTTCACCTTATTATCTATGTTGACTGATAGATTTCTAACATTTTATACGGCTAAAATAGAACCGATATATTAATTTCGTAAGACAACTTTTAGAAATCAATCAGTTTGGCAGAATAAAATAATAAATAGAAATGAATACTTAATTTTCCGAATACTATATTTAAAAAATTTTTCGCTGAGTATAGTTAATTATTTTCTTTCAAAAGTTTGTTTAAAGTTAAAATGATGTTGCGATATTTGAGAATTCTCCTTTAATATATTTTTGACTTTTTGGCAGATTTATAATATTATTCGCTGGCATTCGAGTCTATAAAAATCGATTTAACTTTGGCATTTTAGTATTTAGTAAGTATCGAATATGTTTTTTAGCTAGAATTTAAAAAAAAATTATAAAAGTTATAATTCGAAAACAATTTTTTTTTAATATTTCAAATAAATAAAAAAGGTTCTTTTCCTTGAGTAAATGTATCTTGTTCTTTCCAAAAGTTTGCTTAAAATTGAGATATTTGTTGCCGTATTTGAGAATTCTCTTTTAATATATTTTTGACTTTTTATTGACAGACTTCTCAGAATCTTCGCGTCATTCGAGTCTTAAAAATCGATTTGGCTTGGTATTGCAGTGTTTAGTAAGGTCCGAATCTTATTTCTGACTTAGGATTTTAAAAACAGGCTTAAAGTTACAACTCGAAACAAATATATCTGTTTGATGTATTCCAAACCGGTTTTAATAATTTTGTAAGCATTTTTATATAAATAAATAATGATACGAATCAATAATAATAATAAGTAAAAATTACGTCTTGGCAAATGTAATTTACTATCCAAAGCTCAAAAATCATTAAATAGTCATTCCTCGTTTTTGAGGTTATGTCTGAACTCGGACGTGCTGGTTTCTTTTAAGACATCAAAAAAGTACCTATAGTAAATATGATGCCGAAATACATTTTTTTTGAGTTGTTGGGTTTTCTTAGACCCCGGAAATAATCTTTACTTTAGATTTTGAAAATCGTTTTTTAAAACGTAACTTCCAAAATCCCTACAACATATTTTTTTGCAACCTGTTGTCCGATAACGTTTTAGTATAGTATTCAAAATACCCCGTTTTTGAGATTATTTTATTATAGAACCCTTGCATGTCAAGTTTTTTTTGGACCTCCGATTTGGATTAAACAGCACAAAATTCTTAAAAATAGCACTATCAAATGCAGAGTTCACATAAATATTTTTTTGTGGGCTTGCAACAATTATTAACCTTGACTTTGTACTTGGGCACTGTGTGCCCCAAGTAGGCATAGGCATTTTACATTAAAAATATAGGGTTGTCAAAAAAGTCTTGCGGTATTTTTATTGAATTTTCAATTGTTCATAAAATTGGTTATAATAATGCGATTTAAGTCAAATATGCGCCGTTTTGTTCGATGACGAGTTCCCAACGAGATGCCAACTTCATAATGCCCCTCTTATAGAAGCTCGCTTCCCTATTGTCAAAAAACTCGGAGAGCCAATTTTCACAGGACTCTCTTGTGGACAACTTCCGATTACCAAGCGCGTTCGTCATGGACAGAAATAGGTGGTAATCACTTGGTGCGAGATCCGGACTATACGGTGGATGCAAAAGAACCTCCCATCCGAGCTCCCGGAGCTTCTGGCGCGTCACCAAAGATGTGTGTGGCCTGGCGTTGTCCTGATGGAAGACAATTCGGCCTCTGTTGATCAAAGATGGCCTCTTCTGCATGAGTGCTGCATTCAAGCGGTCCAGTTGTTGGCAGTACAGGTCCGAATTGAGCGTTTGGCCATAGGGGAGCAGCTCATAGTGGATGATTCCCTGCCAATCCCACCAAACACACAGAAGAACCTTCCTGGCCGTCAATCCAGGCTTGGCCACCGTCTGGGCAGCTTCCCCGCTTTTCGACCACGACCGTTTACATTTCACGTTGTCGTAAGTGACCCACTTTTCATCGCCAGTCACCATCCGCTTCAAAACCGGGTCGATTTTGTTGCGATTCAGAAGCGATTCGCATGCATCCATACGGTCAAAAATGTTTTTTTGCGTCAAGTCGTGTGGCACCCATACATCGAGCTTCTTTTCCAATCCAAGCTTCTTCAAATGGTTTATAACGGTTTGATGACTCATGCCCAGCTCTTGGCCGATGCTACGGCTGCTACTATGCCGGTCTCTTTCGATCAATTCAGCGATTTTATCGCAATTTTCGACAACAGGCCTTCCGGACCGTGGCGCATCTTCGATCACTTCTGCACCAGAACGAAAACGTTGAAACCATCGTTGTGTGGTGGAAATGGAAACTGTATCGGGTCCATAAACTGCACAAATTTTATTGGCAGCATGAGATGCATTTTTGCCTTTATCGTAGTAGTACTGTAAAATATGCCGTATTTTCTCTTTATTTTGCTCCATGTTTGCGACGCTATAACTCACGAACGACTAAAAGCAAACAACAATTAATCAAACACGTGTTAACACGTGAAAAGAGCTTTCCAAAAGCTCTAGCGTGAACCGATGCGACGAATACAACTAGAACTACGCGCTTGTAAAGACAAGCTTGCGGAAATACCGCAAGACTTTTTTGACAACCTAATATATTGCGTGCCCCAGAGTACAAAGAAGTGTAGAAAAAAAGAAGTACAAAGTCTAGGTTAAAGAATTTACACCTAAAATCTACTCATGTAATCTATCCTAACATTAATCACATAGCGTAGCCATCCTAACTTATAATTTACAAATTTTTTTTCTCATCTCAATAGAATTGTGCATTTTTTTAAATATCATTTTTTTTATTTCCGTTTGTAATTTAGTCTAGTCTTTTTCAAAATACAGGAATTTAATATTGGAATTCCAGTGAATTGGAAGTCCAGCCAGGCAATATATATATTTATTATTATTGTGAATAAGTTGAAAAATAATTAAATACATAAATATTTAATATATAGAAGCATTTCTTATATTTACCTTACAGGAAAAAAAGACATGTTACTTAGTTATAAAATTAAGCAATTTTTCCAAAATTTTTTTCACATGACACTGCTTGAGTTAACTGCATAAAAAGCAGTGCAATTGCTGCAATGTAAGCAGTGCCCAGTATGTTGGTTTATTAAGTGTTACAAGAAATTTCAACATCAATATTTTTTATTCCAAACTGGTTTACAATTTACACGATGGTCCGAGATCCATATTTTTTTAGTCAGAAGATCAAAATATTGACATAGGCGGCTGGAATAAGAACTTTTGCGAAGATCATCCAGATCATACCATTATACTGATCGTCCATCTGTCATACGAATTATAGACGCAAAAAAAAACAGTTTTGGAAGGCTTTTTATATATTTAAAAATTTTAATATTTCAAGATGTGGTAATCAATGCGAACTACTCATTCCGTGGGAATGATGGTCGGTAGTGAAATTTTTATAAGAAAATATAAATTTTTAGTTTTTGAAAATATCGGAAAAAGACTTCTTTGCAAAATGTAAGTTATCTTCAGAAAGAAGACTCACGCAATTCAACTCGTACCCCTCCAATCTTATTAAATTACCCATCTCCTTGTTGGAATTGGTGGAATTCCCTTTTTGCTTTGGCTAAGTTATTTTCACAGATGTAACTAGCGTAATCTGGTCGCAAGATGAGTCAAACCTGTCACAAGCCTCCACTATCCCAAATTCTCCGAATCTAAAGTGCATTAAGGTGTCGTTGTTTTCAATTACAATTGATTTGATATTCTCTCTTAAATTATTCCATAATTGCGCACATAAATTGTACAATAACGAGAAGCTTTAAGAAATTAAATGCATTATATAAATTGTTAACTAAACGATTGTTAAAACAATTTGCAACTAAAATTTTATGCAATTAAATGTATCTACTATAAAGATTGTTAAATATTTATGCCGGATTAGCGTTAGTCATAAAAGGAAATTCACGTCGTAGTTGGGAAATGAATCAAAAGTCTAACTAACTACCGCACCCGGTGCAATGAAAGTGAATCGACTTGGAATTGAATTGAGCCAAAGCTGCTGCAGCGGCTGCCTGCCGCTGCCCAAAACTCATCAGGCCACAATTTATTAACATATTACCGACAATTGTTGCAATTTCATTTGCTTTATGACCACAACGTGCGAGCCCGATTCGTGTGGCATGTAGCATGTTGTGGCTGGTGGAGCTCGCTCGCTCGATCTGCCGGCAGCGATAAGCAAAGAAGGAGCAACCGTGGCAGCAGTCACTGCCCACTGTCTACGAGAGATCCATGAGGCATGAGCCATGAGCAATGGTGCAATAAGAAACAAGAAATTTCGCGTTAAGTTGGCGGCTTATGCCACATCGTTGCTGCTCGTCGTAAATCCCTTTTTGAGATTTTGTTTTTTTTTGACCAAAAAGTTACACAATTCATTTCATTTGGTGCAACTTGGACATAAATCAAAGCAACAACAAGCTCGGGATGATTCAAAAACCGGCCAAACAGGCGCAGCTCAGACTGTAGCATCTTCCTGGTTACAGACGTCGCGACGTCTGGAGCGCTTTGGGAGGTCTGTGATATATGATTTTGTTAATTTGGTTCATTCAAATGCAGTGCGAGCAAAAAAAAAAAACAAGTTTGTGTCTTAAGTCTTTCGTTTTGTGGCCAACAGAACCTTTGGCTCGAAACTGTTGTTTTTTATTGCATAATCGAATGAAAAAATTTAAATACCAGCACTCGAAATAACACGCTTAAAACAAATGCGGTTAATTGAGCGTCTCTTTTTGGTAACGTACATATGCCATTGCATGTCAGACATGGGCTCGGAACGTCGTCCTGGGGCATCATCTCAAGGTCCCAGTGAAAGTGTTTTTTCTTTTTTCGTACTTACTTTTGTTTTTTGTTAACTATCAGTTGCATTTTGCCGGCTTCCTGACCGCCTTTTAATATCATCATAGTCATACATATTTCTCTTGACGAATTACATATACCATAAAAGTTGGCAAAATCGTTGCTTACAATCGAACAACCTCAAAAAAAAAACACGCAAAGTCAATTAATGGGCGTGAAAGTTGATTATCTCTCGATTCGTTCCATTTGTGCAAACTGTCCGTCTGTCCAACTGTCTCTCTGGCTACCTGCAACTTGTTTAATCTTTAAATATATTTATCATATTATTTGCTTTACCATGGCAGTTTTAATAAATTTTGAATATGATATGATATGATTTGATATATGTATTTATGTGTGGGCTTTGAAATTGAGATGTGATTTTTTCAATTTGAGTTGAAATTTTTTGCCCACTTTGTTGCAAACTTTGGCATGTCGCTGGAAACTAATTTAAAAGAGTTACCTCTTAAATTTGATATGGGAGCAGGAGGAGGAGTAGCAGAGTTGTGGGCATCGGATTCAGACTCAGTGACTCCAAAAACATGTCTTAAAGGGTGTTAAAAGATTGTAAACATTTGTGCGGAGCTTGGGGTATGCCAGTAGTTGGCTTGGCTATTGGGAGTGTAGTCACAATACATAGAGCGTTTGTCGGCAGTTGAATAGAAGTTTTCTTCAAGCAAACCTCTTATTCTAAAAGTTTGTAGAGACCGGTACAACATTTCCAAAAGCCAAATCTGTGCGAACAAGGTCATTAAGCAGAGCAGAAAAAAAGGGAAGAGTGTAAAATAATCTCTTTATGTGGATTCGAATCTTCAAAATCGGAAACCCGAAAGTGCTTTAAATGTACATAGATCATTGCATATTGCATAAAGATCTTAAGCTGCACACGTACAAAAATTCAAATCAATAAAAACTCCAGGATACCAGTTATAGGAGATGACCCTCTTCCAGGAACTGTTGTGGGGTTACCTTCGACTTCTTTGGCGTATTTAAAATTGTGAGATTCCTGTATTACTCTTGGATTTGATGGTCAGATATAGAAGATGACCCTCTTTCAGGGACTGTTTTCTGTGGGGTTACCTTCGACTTCTTTGCCGTATATGAAACTGTGTGATATCTCTTGGATTTGATGGCGGACTTTGCCAAAAATAAGAATACCGATATCCTAAAGAATTGAAGGACTGCTAAGTTACTTATCGCAGCTAAAAGAGTTTGTTGCGTAGCTGTTTCCTGTATAATACAAAGACTGAGTATGCTACAATAGATCCTTAGTAAGCTTCTTTATTACTACTATTAGTTTCGGCCGCGGAAATTATCCTACGACAGCGGTTCCTGTGGTTGCTGGCGCCGATTGGCAATCCCAAGGCTACGAAGATCCTGCGTTACCTGATCATCCCATCGCAGAAGCGGGCTTGTCTTTCGTAGTAGGCGTTCCAGTTATTTCCTCTCAAATGACTTTTTGACTGGAGCATTATCATCAATTCATACAACATGTCCCAACCAGCGCATAGCTCAAACATTACGTCATCCTTAGTTCAGCTTTGGAATTTCGAATAAAATTTCTGCAATAGTCTCTAGCCTTTGAATCTTCCTCCCAGTTTAGGACGATCGATTTTTCCTGATCAATTTTTACTCCATCAATCCAACGGGCTCGGGGACGCCCAACTACTTCTTCTTCCATCTGTTTGATTAAAGCAGGTTTTTTTCAAAATTGGGTTTCACGTTCTTGCAACTTGTCCGGCCCACCTAAGTCTTTGTGACTTGACAGAGGCAGCTAGACTTCTGTCGTTAAATATCTCCAGTAGCACTTCGTTGATGCGAACTCGGCATTATTATTAGGATCTAGCCTTATCGGACAAAGAACTCGTCGTAAAAATGTTCTCTCTGTAATCGCGAGGAGGCCTATATCTGATTTCCTCAGAGACCTCGTCTAACATCCGTACGTTAGTATTGGTCAGATCATTGTTTTAGGGTTCAGTTGGGAAGGCGTGGCTTGAGGATCGTTGAAAGCGGGAAAAATGTCGAACCCAATGTGAATTTCCAGCTAGAAGAATTTTGAATTTACTTTCGTTTACTCGCAATCCTCTTTTTTTGCTTGTATTTTTGACTTGGCTTCTTTCATAAATATAATTGATCTGCCGATAATATATCATTGTCATCCGTATAAGTGAGAAGTTGCGTATTAGTCCCTCATATCGGATCAGAGGTTCTTAATTCAGCGTTCCTTAAAATTTGTTCAACCCTGAGCATAAATAGCAACTTGTGGTTCATTCAAATACAGAAGTCGCAATCCACATTTATCGGTCTAAAGATACCTTGGAGGACTTTTCTCAAGAAGACAATGTCTATGCTTCAGTGTCGTAGTGAAGCACGGTTACACTAGTCGACGATGAAAAATCTCCAGAGATGAAACTTATATTTTATGTTAGGGCAATGTTTCAGCATTCAAAATCCGTATTTTTTATTATCCTCTTATACCCTGTTTTTTTTCTAGGACTATTTTAGTGAAAAAGCACCTTTTTCAAAAAACGGTTTCACATATGATGTCATAAAATCTGTACTGATTCGAATTTTTTCAAAATGTTTTTTTTCCTGAAAAGTAGAATAGAGTATCTTTCCATAGTGTCCCAAATCATAAAAATCGGTTGTCTAAAGAAAAAACTTCAGCCGAAACTGTGTGCCCGAAATGCCCAAAAACAGAGCATTTTGGTGGCTTTTTCTACAAAAAAAGCCATTTATTTTAGAAAAAGTCTTAGACACCTGAAAATTTTATTATTTTAGGCTATTGGTCATGATATGTAGATGTGATTTCTATATAACTTTATCTTTTTATGATAAAAGATGACCGACTTATTGCATTTTTAGTAAAATTAGAAAAAAAAATTTTTTTGAGAAATTTTTTTTTTCGTCTTTTTTAACTGCATTTTAACCTTTGAAAAGTGGTTCACTCTTCTATAATTAAATTTTTTTTTGAAAGTAGATGTTAGTAGCTTCCAAATAAGCAACTTTCGAAGAATTCGAGCTGCCCATTGAACACCACAAGCTGAATCCATCACGAAGAGTACACGAAAAATTATGATTTTCCCTAATAAATACAGTATTTTTTCATGCAGATTACGATGAAACAAAAAATGACGAATTTGTAATGCCACATGAGTCACATCCACGAAAATTAAATCAAAGTAAATTAAATGATCTTGTTCGCGATTTATATTTGACAAAAGAAAAATCTGAATCAGGAGTCACGGTGTCATCAGTTCGAAACAGAAGCGCCGATTTAGCAGAATGTTTTTCCAAACATGGTGAAATATGTTATTGCAACGACATTCAAAAACTCTTCGCTAAAATGCAACAACCATTTGACGAATCGAAATGGAGATTATTTATCGATGGCTCTAAAACGAGTATAAAAGCAGTGCTTTTAAGTAATGGAAATGAAAACCCATCCATTCCTGTGCTTTTGTAACACAAATGAAAGAAGAATTTGAAACAATAAAAACAATACTTGAATTAATCCAATATAATAAATTTAAATTCAAAATTATTGCGGACTTTAAAGATATTGCAATCCTAATGGGACTGCAGAGTGGATACACAAAATACAACAGTTTCCTTTGCTTATACAACAGTAGAGAATATACATAAAGACCACTTCAAAAAAGATAAATGTCCTGAAAGGACAGAATATACTCCTGGAGAATATAACGTTGTATCAGAACCACTTGTGGCAAAAGAAAACATCATAATACCTCCGCTGCACATCGAATTGGGTCTAATGAAAAACTTCGTGAAAGGTATTGGGAAAAAAGGAAATGATGCTGCAATCGCTTACTTACAAAACGAGTTCCCTAAATTGAGCAAGCTAAAAATTAAGGAAGGAATATTTGTTGGTCCTCAAATTCGTAAAACAATGAAAAACAACGACTTTAGAAAAACGTTAGCACCTGACGAAATGCAAGCGTGGAACTATTTTCAGGAAGTGGTAGAAAAATTTCTGGGGAATTATAAAAGCCCAAATGCTAAATTTATTGTTGATGAAATGCTTCATTGGTATGAGAAAATTGGCTCAACATTAAGTTTAAAAATGCATTTTTTGAAATCGCATTTTCAACATTTTCCTGAAAATTTGGGTGCAATGAGCGGTGAAAGATTTCATCAGGATATAAAAAATATGGAAGATAGATTCAGTGGTCGTTTTACACAAAAAATGGTGGGTGAATATTGCTGGTTTTTGATTCGAGAATCTGATAAGAAACTAAAAAGGATGAAAACATTTAAGCATTTTTAGTTAGTTCTTTTTTTTTTAAGATTCTTGTTGATAGATTTGTAACCATTATATGAATTAAAAAATTATGCTGTGAATCCCCAATTAGTGTTTTATTAAAGCACTATTATAATGAAAAAATACTGTATTTATTTGGGAAAATCATAATTTTTCGTGTACTCTTCATGATGGATTCAGCTAGTGATGTTCAATGGGCAGCTCGAATTCTTCGAAAAGTTGCTTATTTGAAAGCTACTAACATCTACTTTTAAAAAAAAATTAATTATAGAAGAGTGAACCACTTTTCAAAGGTTAAATGCAGTTAAAAGAGACGAAAAAAAAAAATTGCCGAAAAAAATTTTTTTTCTAATTTTACTAAAAATGCAATAAGTTTGTCATCTTTTATTATAAAAAGATAAAGTTATATAGAAATCACATCTACATATCATGACCAATAGCCTAAAATAACAAAATTTGCAGTAGTCTAAGACTTTTTCTAAAATAAATGGCTTTTTTTGTAGAAAAAGCCACCAAAATGCTCTGTTTTTTGGCATTTCGGGCACAGCAGTTTCGGCTGTAGTTTTTTCTTTAGACAACCGATTTTTATGATTTGGGACACTATGGAAAGATACTCTATTCTACTTTTCAGGAAAAAAAACATTTTGAAAAAATTCGAATCAGTACAGATTTTATGACATCATATGTGAAACCGTTTTTTGAAAAGGTGCTTTTTTCACTAAAATAGTCCTAGAAAAAAAACAGGGTATAAGAGGATAATAAAAAATACGGATTTTGAATACTGAAACATTGTCCTAACATAAAATATAAGTTTCATCTCTGGAGAAAAAAAAAGTGTGAAATTTGTCGACTAGTGTTTTCATAAGGGATTTGTAAAGGGTTATTTTTGTGTGTGGCGAGAGACGGTTTTGCTCTTGAATTCATTACTTAGTCCGTCGCCGTATTTCCATGCTGTCGTCATTTTTTGTGTCGTTAATGGTTCCCAACTACACGAAATTCTCTACAACTTCGAAGTTGTAGCTATTTATTCATCGCGGTTTCGTTTCTTTACTTGTATATAGAAGGTATTTCGTCTTGACCAGGATTTTTTTTTCAATTTTTGAGAAAGCTTCGATTGATACATACACGATAATGCCCATGTCAATGTAATCGGCATATCCCAGCAGCATGAGACTCTTATAAAAGATAAAGCCTGAACTGTTGACATCGGCCCATCGCAGGATAGCTTCCAGTAGTAAATAAATTGGAAAAGTCGCATGATAGGGTATCGTCCTATCTAAAACCTTGTTTGGCATCAAATGTTTTGGCGAGGACTTTTCCTATCAAGACGGAACTGCAGGAGCTTTTCAGCGTCATCATGCAAAGCCGAACTAGCTTTGCCGGAATACCAAACTCAATCTTGGCTACGAAGAACTCTTCTATCTCGTTCTATCAGGAGTGTCGAAAGCAGTTTTGAGGTCTACAAAGAGCTGGTGTGGCTCAATTTGCTTATCACGACTCATCTCCAGAACTTGCCGTAATGTGAATATATGCTCTATTGTAGATTTTCCCGGCCTGAAACCATACAGAGAAGGTCCAATCAGTTCGTTCATATGGGGCTTCAGTTTTGCGCACAGTTACTCGTATGCAATGAATAAAAGGTTTGCATAATGCGCACTCTTTATCTCACGAGGAACTATTATGATTTGTTTTTGTTTGAGAAAAGTTTTTGGGACTATCATTAAAAACGTTCCCAATCATTATTTTGATAATTACTTTGGTAATTTGGCAAATTCTGTAAGAATATCGGAACTAACGACCCTGTGATGCATTTTTGCACTCCTGATCCTCTAGGATCTTAAAAACCTTAAAGATCTTGACTGCTTAGGTTGCTGCAGCTTAAATAGGACCTCCCAGATTCCATAAGTATGCTCACAAAATAACTTTTCGCACTCCTTAGCTTTCGATTTTATTAGTTACCTAATTGCAGCATTTTGTTGCAATAACAGGGTCGTAAACGCGAAATTGCCTTATAAGTGAAAATATTTCACCACCTTTGCGGAATGCAAAACTTTTGCGATTTCGAATGTCAACTTTTCGGTTGCACAATCGCCAAACAACAGCTGCAACAACTGTCTTGTAAATCAACGGATCGTCAAGTTGGAAGAGACCCAGCGTGGTATTTTTCCCCCTGGCATGGAACTGCCTTGACTTGGTCGGGTCTGAACTGAACTTAACTTGGCTGACAGCTAAGAAACATTAAACACATTTGTTGCATGCAGTTAATTTGTGTGCATGTGTGTGTTCGTGTGTGTGTGTGTGTATAGCCAACAGTTAACAGTCTATGGCCAATTATAAGTTCATTTACCTGTAATAACATCAACTGCAACAAGTACAACAGCAACAACAACAACAGTGGTGGCAACAACGATAGTGTCAGCGCCATGCAAATCGTTGCCAGAGCGCAAAAAAAAAAGATACCAAGAGGGAAGAAATATGTGCAGGCATGTGAAAAAAGCGCCACCACATGATTATCTGATTTTTAACACTTTCCTTTCAAGTGTTGTAGTTGTTGTTTATGGTGTTGTGGAGCGAGGGCAGATTAAAGAGAAATTGGTCTTGCTTGCACAAGGAAGACTCAATATTTTTCAAAATATAAATGCGAGAAAGGTTTTCTTGTCTGCTACAGTTTTTTGAATTCCTGATCGGATTGATTAATCACAACATTTTTTTACAATACTCTCTGCTTAAGATATCTTTAAAAAAAGTTAGATTCAATGATTATGCAAAGTCTTAAAAATCTTAAAATGTTTTTTGAAAAACATCCTTGGCACAATGAGTAAGGATTATAAAAATCTTTATTATACATATAAAATCAAAACAAAAAATTTCAGACATCACCAGCTCAGATCACCACCTGTCGCTGGCGAGCCAATTTCGACCCTTGCCATCAACTATAAAAACCGAATATTTCTAAAAATGTATGATTTATGAATGTAAATGAATGATCCGTATGAATTAAAAAAAGCGGTTTTAAATAAATAACTAGATAAAAAAATGGCGGACGTAAAGTCGGGCGCGGACGACTTTAGGATACCCTGTACCACTAGCTTGTAATAAAGTCCGATTTCTTCACAAAAAACCAAAAACAGAAGAATTTTTAAGCAAAAATTTTTTTTTGACCGATCGTTCCTATGGGAGCTATATGATATAGTCAACCGATTTCAATAAAATTTGACACGGTGCTTAAATACCTTAAAAAAGATATGAATGCCAAATTTATTTCAAATATCTTTACAAACAAACAAAACACATCGAATTTTGTATAAAAAACGTGTTTTTGGACCGATTGGTCCTATGGGAGCTATATGATCTAGTCCAACGATTTGGATTAAATTTGGTACAGTGCTTAGGAACTATAAAATACTCACGAATGTCAAATTTGGTCCCAATATCTTAACAAACAAACGAAACACAACAAATTTTGTTAAAAAATCGATGTTTTGGAAGATCGGACCTATGGGAGCTATATGATATAGTCAACCGATTTTGTTCAAATTTGGCACATTGCTTAAGTGGTCTAAAAATTTCCAAACGCCAAATCTGGTTGGGATATCTTTATTAAAAAACGAAATATAGCCAATTTTTCTTTAAAAAAGTTATTTTGGCCGATCGGTCCTATGGGAGCTATATGATATAGTCAACCGATTTTGATCAAATTTGGTACAGTGAAACTTTCGATTGCCAAATTTCGTTACGATATCTTCATAAACAAACGAATTATTCATCTAAAACGCTTTTTTTTGTCGAGGTCGTCTCAAACACCCCCATGGGAGCTATATAATTTATCCCTGATATCAAAAAAATAAAATAAACTTGCCTCCTATGGAATAATATGGGATCTAATGTGAAAGTTTGGTAACTCTAGCTCTTACCATCTCTGAGATCTAGGCGTTCACACGGACGGACGGACGGACGGACAGACGGACAGATGGACAGACGGACATGGGTATATCGACTCTCTATTCACCCTGATCATATTTTAGTAACTTTGGGTGTCTCCGACGTCTCCTTCTATATGTTACATACATTTCGGCTTGCACAAACTTAATATACCCTTGGACCATACCGTACAGGGTATAAAAATCAATTCACATTTCCTATTTGTATTATACCCTGTATAAGTAAATGTATGTAACATA
This sequence comes from Chymomyza amoena, assembly GCA_037043745.1. Lineage (NCBI taxonomy): Eukaryota > Metazoa > Arthropoda > Insecta > Diptera > Drosophilidae > Chymomyza > Chymomyza amoena. The sequence goes on from JBAMAX010000145.1 coordinate 30,800, forward strand.
TAGAAAGAGTCATCGGAAACCCCCCAAAGTTACCTAAAATATAATCAGGTTGACTAGAGAATTCGATATTACCATCTGTCCGACATCTAAACGCCTAGATTAGATCACTTATTATCCTACGGGGAAATGTTTATTTTATTTTTGTACCCTGTACCGTATGGTACCAATGGTATATTAAGTTTGTGCAATCCGAAAATGTACGTAACATATAGAAGGAGTCGTCGGAGACACCCCAATGGAACCTAAAATATGATCAGGGGGACTAAAGAAGTCTATATACCCATGTCCGTCTGTCCGTCTGTCTGTCCGTCCGTCTCTCCGTCCGTTTGAATGCTTAGATCTCAGAGATGGTAAGACCTAGAGTAACCAAACTTTCACATTAGATCCTATACTATTCCATAGGAGACAAGTTTATTTTATTTTTTTGATATCGAGGTTAAATTATATGGCTCCCATAGGAGTGTTTCAGACAACCTCGAAAAAAATAAAAGTTTTGGATGAATAATTCGTTTGTTATGAAGATATCGTAACCAAATTATAGTGCATTGTACCAAATTTGAATAAAATCGGTTGCCTATATCATATAGCTCCCATAGGGCCGATCTTCCAAAAAATCGATTTTTGAACAAAATTCGATGGGTTTCGTTTGTATGTGAAGATATTGTAATCAAATTTGGAATTCGTAAGTTTAATCAAAATCGGTTGATTTTGATAGGACCAAGCGGCTTAAAAAAATATTTTTGTACATATAAACTTCGCTCAATTTCGTTTGTTTATGAAGATATCCTGGTTAAACCTATCAATTCGATAGTTTTTTTAGTGCCCAAGCACTGTAACAAATTTGATCGAAATGGGCTGACTTTGTAATATAGCCCCAATAGGTCCGATCGGGTAAACAGTTTTTCTTGTAGATAATTATTCACAATATTTTTGTGATTTTCAAATCGTTTGAATAAATGTTAAAGACCTTGAAGAGTCACTTAAGTATTTGCTTATCACATTCGTTTTATTTCCTCTTGCAACAAAACATTTGGTAGAATAAGAAGCGCCAGACATTCGTTTTCAAAACAAATCCGAATAAATTGTTGAGATTCGTTTTCCGGAGAACAGCTGGATGTGTCTATTAAAAAAATATTATATTTTTCTATTCTATATATCCTATAACAGGTGGGCTGAAAAGTTCCTAGGCTAACGTATAAAACCACATTATTTTGGCACAATTCGATTTTATTATTGAACATAGTTACCATCGAGGGCGATACACCGATTATAGCGATCCTCAAACTTTTTGATACCATTTTTAATAAACGATTTCTCATAAGCCTCAAAATGGGCCTCCGTTTGGGCGATTACCTCTTCATTGAAGCTAATTCTTTTTCCAGCAAGTGTTCTATTAAGGTCTGAGAACAGGAAAAAGTCGCTGGGGACTTGAAGATCTGAAGAATACGGTTGATGCGGAAGCAATTCGAAGCCAAATTGATGCAATAGCTTTCGTTTTTATTGATTTGTGATACGGCGTTTTTGGTCGATTGTGAGCCTGCGTGGCACCCACTTGGCACAGAGCTTTTGCATGTCCAAATATTCATGCACGATGTGTCCAACACTTTCATTTAATATCTTCAGATTCTCAGCTAACACGATCAACTTCACTTTATGATCATCCAAAATTATTTTGTGGACTTTTTTGATGTTTTCGTCCGTAACAGCCCTTTTGGGCGTCCACTGCGTGCATCGTCTTCGGTGCTTTTGTTCTTAATGCTTCAATTTTGGAAACCACATCTTAACCATTGATTTTGCTTATGCACAGTCCGAATAATGTTTATGAAGCCAAGTCTGGGCTTCAACAGTATTTTTTCGTCAAACCCACGAAATTCTTTTTTAACCATGTTTTTCATAATAACAAAAGTAGCTTCACTCAGAATGGTGTATCTCATTACCCAATAGTCCGACAGGTGTCAAATTTATCTTTTGACGGATTGTACCAACTAGAACTCATATGGATTTAATTCTAGTAACGTCATATATGGGTCAGATCACGAACTTTTCAGCCCACCTAGTATGTACAATGGAGACTTAGCAAAAGGTGGAGTGACAAAGTCATAGGGCAACACTGTTTTGTCTGTGTTCTTCGGATTTCTGCCAACATGTTTGGAAGTAAACGTTCAAGAACATAGTTGCATCATGAAGCTCCTTTTTAAGTTTCCGAATAACTTTTCAGTCAACTCTCTTAAATTGCGTGTTGTTGTTGCTATTACATTACCAGCTGTTACTGTTGTTGTTGTTGTTGCTGTCATCAAACATTGCATTTGATTTGATTAAAAACCGCAGTTATCTGCTTCATTTTGTCATTGGCTTTATGTTAACAACGACACTTTGTTGTTGTTGTTGTTGTTGTTGTTGTTGTAGTAGATTTGCTGTTGTAACTGTTGTTTAGCTGTCTTCATTATGGTAACCAAAGTTGGTTAACACACTGGACTCGGACTTGCCTAGATTGAGATACAATAGCTTTAGCTATGGATTCCGTGTTATCTCTCTATTGTAATATTGTAAGCCACAGCGTGTTGTTTTTGCTGTTGTTTTTATGGCTAAGCTATAAACTTTCATGTAATATGTAAAATTAATGTCTCATATATATACTATATATATGAGAGTATATGAGACAAGGTCATTTTGGGATACAAAGTTATCTTATCATTGTATAAACTTAATTTGGCATGTCAATAATCCAAAACTCAATTTCAACATTTGAAAAATCTTGCATTTTAAATGTAGCTTAAATAAAATTGCTTTATAATTTCAACATATCACACTAAACTACAAAAAACACAAATCTCGAATGCATTTAATTTGGTCTTAATGCTCAAAGCCAAAATCGTGAGTCAGTTCATTGCAATTGCAATTTATTTTCGCCGAATTAAATGCAAATTGACAGTTAAAATTGCATTCTAAAATGCAAAAAAAAAAACTGATACTAAATGCAAAATGCTTATTGTTGTTGCTAAGCACTGAGAGAAAAAAGGTTGTTAGAATGGGATTAGAATTTACTTTTTGAATTTTTTCTTACATCGAATATTATTTAGTCTCTATTTAAAGAAAATTTTGTTGGTTTTGTAAAAGAAGCTCGAAGTTTTAAGATTATGTTAAAAAAAACCAACATAATTATTTTCGCATTCATGCATAGCAAAAATGCATTAAGGCAAAAATACCCGAGCTACGTAAAAAGTTTTTACATTAGAAATTTTATTACAAGCATAGAAATTTCATTTTGCTTATGAGCGGGATTGATGTTATTAGGAAAAATTGTAATTTATGTAAATTTTCCAAAATTTTGTCAAATAAAAGAAAAACTTTTAAATGCACTAGAGCCCTCTGGCGGTGCTCAAAATTAAAAATAAATGTCAAAAATGGCTTCCTCGACCCCAAAAATCCCTAAGTACTCATTTGGCTAAATAAAAAATGGCGTTTTTTGAACATTTCGATGCAATGTCTAAATCGACTTTGCAATATTTACAAAAAACCTACATATTTTGAAAAAGTGGGATACTCGAAATTCATTTGAGACCCATTGTTTTTTGGGAAAAGTTGCTTAGAATGACCCGAAGAATCGAAATCGCCGTGAGCCTTTATACCGAAAAAAATTGACCCGCCTTATGTACATACTATTGGAGATTTTTCGAATACATTTTTGGTCAAAAATGCCCTACTTTTTATACCCTGTACCGTATGGTGCGAAGGGTATATTAAGTTTGTGCAAGCCGAAAATGTATGTAACATATAGAAGGAGACGTCGGAGACACCCCAAAGTTACCTAAAATATGATCAGGGTGAATAGAGAAGTCGATATACCCATGTCCGTCTGTCCGTCCGTCCGTGTGAACGCCTAGATCTCAGAGATGGTAAGAGCTAGAGTTACCAAACTTTCACATTAGATCCCATATTATTCCATAGGAGGCAAGTTTATTTAATTTTTTTGATATCGGGGATAAATTATATAGCTCCCATGGGGGTGTTTGAGACGACCTCGACAAAAAAAAAAAGGTTTTAGATGAATAATTCGTTTGTTTATGAAGATATCGTAACGAAATTTGGCATTCGAAAGTTTTTTATAGTTCCCAATCACTGTACCAAATTTGATCAAAATCGGTTGACTATATCATATAGCTCCCATAGGACCGATCGGCCAAAATAACTTTTTTAAAGAAAAATTCGCTATATTTCGTTTTTTAATAAAGATATCGTAACCAGATTTGGCGTTTGGAAATTTTTTAGACCACTTAAGCAATGTGCCAAATTTGAACAAAATCGGTTGACTATATCATATAGCTCCCATAGGTCCGATCTTCCAAAAAAATCCATTTTTTAACTAAATTTGTTGTGTTTCGTTTGTTTGTTAAGATATTGGGATCAAATTTGACATTCGTGAGTATTTTATAGTTCCTAAGCACTGTACTAAATTTAATCCAAATCGTTTGACTAGATCATATAGCTCCCATAGGACCAATCGGTCCAAAAACACGTTTTTTATACAAAATTCGATGTGTTTTGTTTGTTTGTAAAGATATTTGAAATAAATTTGGCATTCATATCTTTTTTAAGGTATTTTAGCACTGTGTCAAATTTTATTGAAATCGGTTGACTATATCATATAGCTCCCATAAGAACGATCGGTCAAAAAAAAATTTTTGCTTAAAAATTCTTCTGTTTTTGGTTTTTTGTGAAGAAATCGGACTTTATTACAAGCTAGTGGTACAGGGTATCCTAAAGTCGTCCGCGCCCGACTTTACGTCCGCCATTTTTATACTCTGTAATTACTACAAAGATTTGTGCAATGTATGCAACGGACAAAAGAAGGCGTGGCAGACCCCAAGTCCATTATACCAAAATGTTTATTATAAGCTCGGGCAGCGATTGAGCTAGAAGAAATTTTACAACCTGGTGCGCATATTTCCTCAGAAGATGAAGTTTGTCGAATCATGTTAATATCTTTCCCCGATTCCCCGCAGTAGTTTTTCGAGGTTTTTGGCCACACCGTTTATTTTTTTCATCTGAATTTATCCTTGAATCTGTGTATCAAAAGTGAACAAAATCAGACAAATACAGCAAAAGTTATAGTCAAAAATATACAAACACCTCCTCTATTCTATCAACGCACTTGAGATATTTTTAAAGCGGCTTGCTCTCAACTCTCTAAGAAGATACAATTTTCCGTCAACCCAAGTTGGTTCAACATATTCTCAACGAACTCAAGTAAATACTATTATTATAATTGTGAAAAATACAATTTTTAAAATCTATAACTCTAGCCATGAAATTTATGTTAACCCTAAACATTTTGAGTTAACCACAAACATTTTGAATTAACCATAAACATTGTGAGTTTCACACAGTTCAGTCGTATTTTAGGAGCAAAAAATAAAAATTTATAGTTTAAACAGAATTTTTAAATTTAAAAGTAAAAAGAAAAATTTATTTTGGTTTATTCTTATGCGAAATTACTTGTAAAAATTGAAAAATGATACGTTTTGGTTCAACGCTGCGAAAGGTGCTCGTCCCATTTCATAAGGCATGCTTGGGGCAAACAGTCACTTCCGTGCGCATGTTTTCTTCCAAAAAATTCGATGGCTTGCCTCCACCTCAAGAAAACACACCCAACTTTGGTAAAACCAGTGTGACTGACATAGACATTTTAGATTTTGCCCATGATGATGAACAATTCGCGAAGACCTTCTGCGGCAAAATTTCGTCGCTACGAAACGAACTACCACACGTATTCGATAAGGCGGAATCACTTGAACATACTCCTAGTAGAATCGCTGCCGATATTGCAGACAAATTATTTAATTTTATCCTTTGTGTATCCCAAGATAAGGATGGAAAACAGCTTGCGCCAATGGATAAACAAGATGGTATTAAGCAAAACGAAGTAGATGAAGACAAGAAGAGTTCAAAATAAATTTATCAAACGAAACGGTGGGCAATGGACATAAGAGATGGTATTTATCAAAATGAAGGTGCTGCAGGTGATCGTTTCAATAAGTATTGCTGCAAGGACTTAGGGTCGAACTGACGCCCAATCAGTGTTGGAACCAAAGCATAGGATACAGGATTGACTTGGGTGATTAACGTATTGGAACTTTTCCAGTATTTGTTTTCACATTTGCGGTCTTACAAATTTCTGGAAAGTGCAGTTACCCTTTTTATATAAATTATAGTGCTACTTGGAGGTGTCCATTAAATTAATATAGCAAAGTTAACATATATCTTTTCTTTTATATTTAAATGCCATCAAAGTTAAGCCACTGTTTTAAGACCTACTTAAGGAAAATTTGAGTTAATCGACCGTGCTTCGGAAAACGAATCCGAATATATTATTTGGAGCTCTCATTTTCATTTGTATAACGTGAGAGCCCTGTCGCTCCAATCAGTCATGTGTTCGTGGCAAATAAAATTCGTTTTTGTGACTTTGAGAACACCAAACTTTTTCGAGACGAATCCAAATAAATTTGTTTGGTTTGGTTTTCGTTTTCGGGAGCACGGCATAAATTGCCCCAAAAAAAAAGGTATGGATCTGTACATTTGAAGAAAAATAAGAGGTAAATCTTCAATATCTTCGCTTTTTTGACTTAGAAGCAAACACATTCGTTGGCCTGTGCTCTTGCGGGGGTCACAGATCAAGGTGAAGATTAAAAAGATTACATCCTTCCGATCTAACACACCGAAAAATTTGGTAAAAAAAATCACAATCCTGTTGTAAATCATGTAAATAAATTTTGTATGTGTAATTTGAAAATAATCTTTTTATACTTTTTTTTTTTTTGAGTACAAAGGGTATACTAGATTTTTGCAATGTATGTAACGGACAGAAGGAGGCGCGTGAGACCCCAAGATACCAAAATGCTTATCATAACCTAGGGTAACGATAATGTCCGTCCGTCCAAAGAACGCCTAGATGTCGGGGACTAGAAGAGCTAGAAATACCAAACTTTACCAGCTGGTGCGCATATTTCCTCAGAAGATAAAATTTGTGGAATCAAGTCAATATCTTTCCCTGATTCCCCGCAGTAGATTTTCGCGGTTTTTGGCAACACAGTTTAATATATTCATTTGAAATTTAACACAGTGTTGCCTTGTGGTTCCACGCATAACAAAATCGGACAAATACGGCAAAAGCTAAAGTCAAAAATATACAAACTGCGTCAATATTTGACTCTACCTAATTATGGTTACAATTGACCTTGAATCACAATTTTTGGTAAACTGATTCATGTTGCTCTAATGAACAAATCCACATCCAAATTTAATCGATGTGGACCCCATAACCCCGCACTCGATTTAACGTGTTTTTTCCCACATCCCTTAAAATGTCAACTTGAAACTAAACCCATATACTTTAAATCACTTTGACGAAAATTTCGAGTTTCATCACATAAATATCGAATTTCAGCAAAAAAAAAAAATTAATTCCAATTGGAAAGTTCTCAGTAGGATTATGGAGAAAATATTTTTTCGAGAGAAAAGGTACAGAGTATTCCACTGTCAGGCACCGCCTCGACTGTACCACATTTTTCTATTTGAAATTGTGTTACTCCGTACTGATTACTTGCGGCTTTTCTTGGGCTTTGATATGTAGAATATTGGGAAAGGTTTTGATATGGAAGAGGGTGTGATGCGAAATAGCTTTTATCGATATGTCTTCAGATCAATTTGGGATGCAGCTTTTTGCCACGTGATTCTTTTGCTAAAATATTCGTGTGCCATTTTTTGTAAAGCCTTTCTTTATATTAAAGTGCTATTCGTCAATGATCTCCATTTTGAGCAGTCTATTATGATTTAGAGAGCATTTTGTTAAGTTGGGCTTATTGGCTTTCGCAATTTTATTGGAAGGAATGTCTTTTATATAATAGGATGCCTACATGTATGCGAAACAGAAATCCTTGGGGGACGCCCTATTTCAGCACATAACCGTGAAAAGGGTTCATATAATGACTGAGCCTATATGCAGTTAGATAAATTGTATTCTTCTTCTTAAGTAGCGATTCAGTCTGAAGGTAAATTGTCTTATATCTATATATATTGTATATAAAAGAAACTTATGTTTTACTTGTTACGGGTGTTCTCATGAACGCGTCGATGAATTTCAAATCAGATTTTTGCGTATGTTAGAGGTTGTCAATACGGAGATTTAAAGCATACATTCGATGTGGTTGTGTGTACTGGTTCGTAAGATATACTCATTTTCGTGAATATCGGTTTTTGTTTGTATATTGCCATATAAGTATACAAAAACTGGTATTGTTGTTAATCAATGTTCGAGGTCCAACATCGTTTCAATCATTGAGAACAGTGAATGGCGTATTGTGTGTAACGTATTGAGAGGGATGTCAAAATTGAATTTGTTGGAAAATGATTTGCACTGGGATCAACCTTTAGCAGATGCTCCTATTATTATTTCTCATCCATATCAACATGTTTTCCATCAAATCCACCTGAACTGTGGATAAAATATCAAGATTATTTAATCAGAACGCTTTTTTGTTTAGAGTACGTTAAGCAAAACGTAATCCAGTGATGGAATTTACGCCGGAAGTTTACAATGAAGCTTTAATTTATATTAAGATCTATGCTTGGCTATGGCTAATAAAGCATTAGGACAATTGGGAAAGCTGTCTTCTAATCGATCAATGCATGATGTATTTCAATGAGAAGAAATGCAACAAATGAAATTAATTATAAATTTAATCGTGAAGATCGCTATGAACGTGAAAGAATTTGGCTAAGACAGACCCTTGAAGCGCGACATTCGACTAATAATGGTGCAAGTTTGAATCGAGCTGCAAACTAATCTAAAAATCTTATATTTTTCCAGATAAACTAACTAGAGAATCTTACGATGTTTATTCACTTAAAGAGTATTCTAAAAGTTTGGCAGGACAATGTCTGCCGGGCTCACTAGCTTTTAATAAATCAAATTTTATACTCCTCTGCTATTTCTTGCCAGAGGCGAATCTAATATAGATAGATTCAAAAACGTTCTCAGGGCATGCGAAAACAATCCTTCATTTAAAATTTCAGCTTCTTCTTGCTGTTCTCTTCTTCCAGCGGAGCAAATGGCCTTAAAATTTTGATTAAAAACTTTTTTTCTTTAACAAGTTTTTCTTCCATCTGATTGTAATTTAAAAAAATTATTTGTAAACACAAAATTAAGAACCCTATTTTCCCATTCAAGTTTCGTTTTTTTCTCTCAGTGCATTTTTTGTTGTTACTTGCGCAATTAATCAATTAGGCGCAGTCTCTGACTGGGATCAAATCCAACTCGGGTGGACGTCAGTGTCAGTATGTCAGAGCATAGCAGTTGGCGTCGCGTCGTTGTCACCTCGAGGCCCCGAAAAGAATCGTCGTCGTCCAAAATGGCACTCCCCGAAAAGTTTCTTTCTTAACTTGTGCCTGAGTATGCAAATTTGATTTTTTTTTAGTATTGCATTTTTTTAGTATTTTTTGAGCAATTGCTTTGGCTGTTCTTGAGATATGACGCTGCATGCATAATGAGTTTTTATTTAAATGAGATTTTTCTGAGTGTTTTTTTTCGTATTTTTTATTGCCTTTTAAATTGCATTTAGTGTCAAAATTGGCGCGCAGCAAAATGTAAATATAAAATAGAAAAATATATCAAGATTTTTTTTTTGGCATAAATAAATCTTCAAAAGACCAATCACTCAGCGCTAGACAAATGCTGCCAAGTACTGACTCATAAGTAGTAAACATTTTATTTATAAGAATATTTATTTATTATTAAATACAGCAAAGTGTGAATGGAAAGCTTCCAAGGTCATTGAACTTATAAAAAATTTGCAAAAATAAAAAAAATATTTTCTTGGAGTTTTAAGGTGGCATGAGGTAAAGAAGTTTCCTTCGAATTTTTTTTATTAAAATATTTGCAATTAAAACTAGATCAAATTTTAGCAATATTTTTAACGAAGGGAACGTTTGGTTATCCTAGCTTCTAAACTAAATATGTGTTCCAAGATCTGGGATCAAATTTGGTGTCCTACAGACTTTTTTTTCCGAAAAAGGGTTCCTCACAAAGCGGTTGTGCAGTGCGACCAAACGGGCTTTTGTACCATACCCTTAAAGCAAAAGACTTTCCGCTTGAAAAGCAGTAGGTCTTTTGTTGGTATTGACTTAAGATGGAAGGGACTAATTCGTTCCTTTCCCATGTGACAGGGTCAGTCCCAGGTTTCATCGTCTTCTAGACAGAGTCTGCACTCTGAAGCGTTTTTTGTAGATGCTATCTAACAGAGTGGTGGCCAGATAGGTAAGCTACCAGGAGTTTTAGGTCCGCTCTGCCAATACCTTTTTCTTGATTGCATCCAGAGATTTGACAAGCACTTTGACTTGACGAAGCTCCGGAAGGGAGAACCAATTTCTCCTATGTTCTTCTGCAGCTCATTTGTTTATCATGGTTTTGATTGTGGACCAACCAATACCACAAAACGGCGCAGGAGATGTTGTCAGGGTGGAGGCACCCTGTCGTGCCAGATCGTCAGCGATCGTGTTACCATCCACTCGTGCGTGACCAGGTACCCAACTTAGCACGACTTTGTTCCGGGTGGACAGGGCTTGGAGGTAGTTATGGCATTCCTTAACCATCCTGGAGGAGATGCTCCAGGATGATAATACCCTAATAACAGCTTGGCTATCTGAATAAATGCATATGTTTGCTCCCCTAGTTCCCTTGAGAAGGATACTAAGGGCGCAGATCTCTATGGCATGAATCTCCTCATGAAAGACGCTGGGCCAAATGCCCACTGCCGTAGAGATTGTGGTGTTGGGTCCAACGAATCCAACACCTACACCCTGCTCAGTTTTGGACCCATCCGTGAACCATTGTTGCCACCGGGGGCTTCCCTAGGGGCTGCTATCAGCTCAAGTCTCCCGACTTGGGAGAAGAGATCTAAATTTCTTGTTATCAAAAAGTTCCGTGATCATAAAATCTGATCTAGAGCAGATCGTTGCGTCAGGAAGTGAATATAGAAGTGCGGCATGACCTAAGAGTCCAGATGTGATCTGGATACCTAGTAGACTCTGCATGGCTGACTTTTCGGTGAAAATGTGCAGTGGTGTGAGTCCAAGGATTGACTCCATGACAGCTATCGGACAGGTACGCATAGCTCCCGAGAGATATGTATTTAGATATTTGTGTGCATACTACTGTTGGGCCAAAAACGATCTTGGCTCACATTAGCCCCGAGTTGAGATTACCCACCCAATAAAATGCGTTTATTTCAGTTTTTAAATTGATATTTTATTTCCAAAGTATTTTTTAAGTCAATTAATTAATTTAATTTTAAATTTTGTGGAAAAAAATAAATTTTAAAATAAGCTGAGAAAAGTCAAGACAAGAGAATGAACAGCAAAGAACCAGCTCTCGGAGGATCAATTTGCAGCAGGAAGCCCAACGCTGCGGTCAGGATAAAGCGAATCAGACCATCTAGAGCATGACACAAAAATGAAGGGTCATGGTGTAAAGATAATGTCGCCAATCTTTACTTTCCCATAGGTCATATCGGAAATATGCTCGGCGCTTTATGCTGCTCGTGACGTCTACTGCTGCAATTGAATCTCCACTATGAGGAGGATTTGAATAAGCTACTCTTGAAAGTCCTTTCGTTGTTCAACTCGCTTCCTCTTAATTTCAAACCAAAATGATTTACGTATACTTCGTCATAGTCATTGAAGATGCTCACGACTATGCGCCAATTTCTTGCCCGTTCAATTACCAAACTTTGAATCCGCCTGCGAAACTAAAAAATTAAGCACTCATCAATTAAAAAACAATGTCAGAAACTACTTACGCAGCATCCTTCGACTCCACCAAAAAGTTCTTCCATCTGAGGTTTCCTGTTTTGATGCTCTTTTTCATTTTTTTCCCCAAAAATTAACCATTGCTTAGAGGTGGAATATTTTTCAGCCCTGTCCTAACAGCAGCACTTTGGCGGCGTATTATAGCAGTTTGCTTTGCATGGCGCACACCAGACACAGGGCAAATTGTCTTGTTTTTTGTTTTTAAGAAGATATCGTGCAGGACAAGGGCAGCCGCAAACTGTAATAAATAAAATTGTAAATGTCTAATCTTGAAAGATTTTATATATGCGCAGAATCAGCTAAAAGAATGCTGTGCACAAAGCCTATGGGATAAATGCCTGACAGCGCATGGAGCAGACTGTGCGGACCACAGCACGGCTTATATAAGGTTGTCAAAAAAGTCTTGCGGTATTTCCGCAAGCTTGTCTTTGTAAGCGCGTAGTTCTAGTTGTATTCGTCGCATCGGTTCACGCTAGAGCTTTTTGGAAAGCTCTTTTCACGTACTAACACTATTAATTGTTGTTTGCTTTTAGTCGTTCGTGAGTTATAGCGTCGCAAACATGGAGCAAAATAAAGAGAAAATACGGCATATTTTACAGTACTACTACGATAAAGGCAAAAATGCATCTCATGCTGCCAATAAAATTTGTGCAGTTTATGGACCCGATACAGTTTCCATTTCCACCGCACAACGATGGTTTCAACGTTTCCGTTCTGGTGCAGAGGTGATCGAAGATGCGCCACGGTCCGGAAGGCCTGTTGTCGAAAATTGCGATAAAATCGCTGAATTGATTGAAAGAGACCGGCATAGTAGCAGCCGTAGCATCGGCCAAGAGCTGGGCATGAGTCATCAAACCGTTATAAACCATTTGAAGAAGCTTGGATTGAAAAAGAAGCTCGATGTATGGGTGCCACACGACTTGACGCAAAAAAACATTTTTGACCGTATGTATGCATGCGAATCGCTTCTGAATCGCAACAAAATCGACCCGTTTTTGAAGCGGATGGTGACTGGCGATGAAAAGTGGGTCACTTACGACAACGTGAAGCGTAAACGGTCGTGGTCGAAAAGCGGGGAAGCTGCCCAGACGGTGGCCAAGCCTGGATTGACGGCCAGGAAGGTTCTTCTGTGTGTTTGGTGGGATTGGCAGGGAATCATCCACTATGAGCTGCTCCCCTATGGCCAAACGCTCAATTCGGACCTGTACTGCCAACAACTGGACCGCTTCAATGCAGCACTCATGCAGAAGAGGCCATCTTTGATCAACAGAGGCCGAATTGTCTTCCATCAGGACAACGCCAGGCCACACACATCTTTGGTGACGCGCCAGAAGCTCCGGGAGCTCGGATGGGAGGTTCTTTTGCATCCACCGTATAGTCCGGATCTCGCACCAAGTGATTACCACCTATTTCTGTCCATGACGAACGCGCTTGGTAATCGGAAGTTGTCCACAAGAGAGTCTTGTGAAAATTGGCTCTCCGAGTTTTTTGACAATAGGGAAGCGAGCTTCTATAAGAGGGGCATTATGAAGTTGGCATCTCGTTGGGAACTCGTCATAGAACAAAACGGCGCATATTTGACTTAAATCGCATTATTATAACCAATTTTATGAACAATTGAAAATTCAATAAAAATACCGCAAGACTTTTTTGACAACCTCAGTTTACTGTACAATTCACTTAAGAAAAAACCTTTTTTTGCTTAATTTTAAGAAAAAAAATATTTAGAGCCAAAATGTTTACTTAAAATTTAGAAGCCAGTCGAAACGAAAGGTATGAAAGTCAGAAAACGAATGAACTAAAAATGCTACTTACATAACCTCAATAGATTTTGATTTTGAAGTTTCCTTTTTTTATGGCCTACTTTAATTAAATTTTAACCAGCTCGGATAACGTCATTTCACTTTGGGTCGAAAGAAAACCCCACAAAGAAAAATATAGACACTAAGACTATGGTTAGAGTATGAGGGCTCTCAAGAATCTCTTATGCCTTAGTCATCCTAAGTAAAGGCAATCCGTGCCATCTGATAAAGCTCTCACTTCTTCACTGGTTAGCAGTCAAGAGTGCATTAAATATTGTGCCTGCAAAGCTTTGTCTCCTCCAAAAAATGCATTTGAACCGTGACTATTATCTTCTTCTGTCATCCTCGACTCCCAGTTGAGCATTAAACAATCCTTTTGTAGCGAACGCTACAAAACGGCAGAAAATATTCCATGAGTAGCTGGCGGCATGTAGGTCGCGATCAACAGATCTTATCCATGTTGGCGCACCAACGCGACGGCCCCATTAAGGGCTTATAGGAAGCGCCTGTCTCGCGATGACAACATGAGTTTTATCGTGTGTTGGTTTGTCAGTCCAAGCCTCTCGACTTGGGAGAAGAGATCAAAATTTCTTGTTATGAAAAAGTTCCGTGATCATAAGATCTGATCTAGAGCAGATCGTTGCGTCAGGAAGGGAATATAGAAGTGCGGCATGACCAGTGTCACTTGCTAAGAGTCCAGATGTGATCTGGAAACGTAGTAGACTCTACATGGCTGACTTTTCGATGAAAATGTGCAGTGGTGTGAGTCCAAGGACTAACTCCATGACAGTAAGCCCAGCTTCCGAGAGTGATTCCATGCTAGTTAATGGCCGCATTTTGCTGCGTCTTGGGCCACCATACAAGGGCTGCATATGTGACGATAGGGCGTACCATCATACGGTATATCCATTCTATAATATGAAGACTGAAGCCCCGTGTGCTGACAAAGAATCTTCTACAGGCCCATATGGCTCGAGTAGCTATGCAGAGCACTTGTTCTAAGTGGGAGTTCCAGTTGAGTCGTTTGTTTAGGACCACACATAGATATTTGACCTAGTCTGAATACTCCAACTCAGTGTTCTTTATAACAAGGTTCTGAAGTTCCCTTCTCCAGAACGTTACTGTGGGAGTTTTTGGCATCTCCTGCTATATATTACAAACCTAATGTACTCTTTTCAGGGTATACAGAAAAACACTTTTCTTGAAAAGCTTCTTTCTCAAGCTAGCTCTAAACAGCCAAATAGAGTTCAAAAGGTGATTACAACTTCTACCAACTAATCTCCAGGATTTATGGCCATATAACATTTTCGTCAGTGGCAGACCACTCCACAGTGTCTTAAAATAAATGACAGACACTCGTTGGCGTTATGCAAATCTTTACTTAGAAAGAAATATGGGCCTTGCATACATATGAAGTATGTAAGAATTTACACTGAAATTTAATATTACGATCATAAATCAAAATTTTGTAATCATTTTTTGGCACTTTTTTTGATGCATTTTTGTAGATATTTCTTTTGGGCCTTCGTTTTTTCCTCACTCTCTTATGCAATTGAGCCCGACAGCGAGCTGGGACAGGCCAAAAAAAAAAAAAAAAAAACATGCTGTGCATTTTTCAACATTTGTGTACAAAATTTCCTATATATGAGTATGGGTGCATACGCTCCTACTACAGTCATATATCAAATTTCAGACTGTACCTCACATACCACATGCCTTTTAAAGGCTTTTTAAAAACCATTAAGGCACTGCCAACATAAATTAATGAAGGGTAAATCAGTTGGTAAGTAAAAAGTTTTTTGGGCAACCAAAGATCAAAAGATACCAAATGAAAAAAAATTAACCGTCGAAATGGAAAAAAAATTATGGCCCAACTTAAAGTCAAGGTCGCTTACGAAAACTGTTTATTAATTAAATCATTATTGTAATAAATTTGTTGATTAATCGAGCCATTGAAATTATAGTCGTAAGTCATTTTTCCACACGAATGAACGGATGGAATGACTCATGCAGCCAGACAAAACATAACAGCTACAAAACTCAAACATTTGCACTGACTGAATGCTTATTGCAATGTGCGAAATTGTTGCAATTAGCAGCTGGCCATGTTTGCAACAACTTGTATATAAATAAAAAAAATGCTTTTCCAAATCATCAAACTCATTCATATAGTTTTCAACGCCAGCCTCATGTAGTATCTGCCAGATACAAAAAGTTATACATCGTTGCTGTTGAGATATTAATGATGATTTCTTTGGCTTTGGTTTTCGTGTCTATTTGAAATGCATGAATCAACACTCAAATGAACTGAACTGCTGCAACAAATATGTATCTGTATCTGTTTACATTTTGGCTGTATCTTTGTGTATCTTTTAGTAGCTCAGCTGTCGTATCTTTGTATCTCGTATCTGTTGCACGTAATACAGTTTCGTTTTTGTATCTTTTTTTTTAGGGGGCGTCAATTTAGTAATCCAATTAACGCGCTTGCTGCGCAAATGAACCATAATTTGATTTAAAATGAGCTTTTCTATTTTATTAAATGTTTGCATAAATTATAACATGTTTCGCTTTTGTTGATGAAAAGCTTCAGACTTACTTTTACTTATGGCAAACATGTGTGAAATTTCCGATGAAATTTTTGAGAATATGCGATACTATCTAAAGAGATATTTTGGGACTAGGTTTAGTTGTTGTACAGCAATTCCAAAACTCTTTTGAAAAAACTACAATCAAAGCAAAGCAACATTTTGAAGGGGATATTGAAGCTCCCCAATTACTATCCTACAAAATATTTATATATAAATCTAATATTGACATCATTGACAAATGCATTTTTTGAAAAACAAGAAAATTTTATCTAAAAACCAATGAAAATCAAGATCTTATAAATTGTTATCAGTAAATGTATACATATAACTTTTTTCAATGGACCGGATTGTTTTCACTTTACTTTGGCTATATAACGATAGTATTCATAATATACCCATACTAATTTCCTGTTGAAAATTTTTTTATCTAATTCTGTAAACTATAATGGCTAGCTTAGGCAAAAACCCAAAAATTATAAAAATAAAGTCAACTAACTAGTGAACGATCCATACTGATGGTTCAAAGATGAGACCACAGTAGCAGGCATCTTCTCTGAAAAGCTTTCGACGAAGCTTTCATTTCGCCTTCCCGACTGGTGTAGCGCTTTTCAAGCGGAGATATACGCAGTCTGGCAAGTGGCTAGACTTATTGACACCTTGGTCGGAAGTCCAAGGAAGATTGCACTTCTTATCGATAGTCAGGCTGCAATTAAAGCTCTGTCATCGCATACCATAAAGAGTAAACTGATCCGTAACACGACGCTAGCGCTCAACATTATCCATCACCACTCAATAACCCTCTGCTGGGTTCCGGGTCACTCAGGTGTCCCTGGTAACAAGACGGCGGATAAGTGCGCCAGGAGCGACTCAACGCTGGCAGCTAACCTTGCGGTTACGGACATAGAAAGACCATCGCAGGATGTCGTATCGCAATTCAGGGAGACGGCAAGAGCTCTGGCGGAAAGAAAATGGGACATGGTGTCCGGATGACGCATCTCCCGAGCACTTTGGCACTCTTCCATAAAAACAGGCACTGCACCATAAGCAATATGGCTGAGAGGCTGTACGTACCCCATCACGATTTCTGCCAATTTCCTCAAAATGGTTCTGCAATATGAGAGACTTAGGCAATTAGGGATGTAATAAAGTTATTGATCCTCCTCCACAATCCCCCCTTTCTTCAATTCCTTTCCTGCCCTTTTTTTAATTAGGCCACACAATGGATTTCATAGTCTCTGGGTTATTTCAGTCACTATCTGAGCTGCCTACACAGCCTAGCCTAACCTTACTAATTAACTAAGTTATAGTACAACTCATCTTAAGATTTGTTAGAATACTTTAAATTTTTAGCGCAATGAATATATTTGTGGTCTTAGAAAAATTTTTAATTACCTTCAAAATTCACCAAAATGAAAACTTCTCTTCATTCTTCACGAATTAGTAAGCGTTAGTGTACTTTGACCTCCTTATAATATATGGTATAAAATTATTTAGATAATATATATTTATAGTATGAAAACTTATCTACTCAAACATCACTCTAAATAGTAAAACTAAAAAATATTCTTTAAAGAAATAATTGTGTGCACTATTAAATAAACACTTACCCGTAATATATTTTAAGATGGGGTATTTTGTAAACATCTAACTGAGTGTCAGAGGCTCATTTACATAAATAGTGACCAGGCTCGACGAGAGGGAGTAGGGATAGGGGTAGGAGGGATTCTCCCAGAGCCCGGAGTTCTTTACTGTCGTGATTCAAGCTAAAGGTGTAATAGAGTGGCTGGTATATTTGCTCCCGGGCTCGTATTTTCTCTCTACGGCCTTGGTTGTATCGTTTACAACAGAGATTTCAACGAATTTAAAGCTACTTAGATCTCACAATAGTCTATTTGTTGCTGAAGAAAGTTTATGACAAGAGCAGAGCTCCAGACAATAATATGGTTCAACACGTCTGTTAGACGACAGGCTAAGCAACTCCTCGGTTCACGAAATGCTTCCAATTGAGCAAGAACTCCCATTAGATCAGTTAGTATTTTAGGGGACATTGTAGGCCCAAAAGACACCTCAGCTAGTAAGGCAGCATGGATTTTAATATCTATAGAGTCTTCAAGATTAAGCAGTGTGCTGAGTGTGATGCTCCTGACAGAAGAAGAGCAATCTTCTTTGGCGTTGTTAGGAAATCGATGCAGGGGTGTCAGTTTGACATTTCCCAGATAAAAACTTTATTTCGGTAAGTGAACTATATAAGGAGCTAGGGTTAGTAGGGATTCCATATATTTGTAAAGACGCAGAGCAGCTTTTTTAAATCAATTTTTTGTATAATTTTGTTGGTTGGAAGAACTAGAGTTACCAAAAGACGATCATCCTTCTTTGGCGTTCTTAGGGTACCAGTCGGAACACTCCCACCTAAAAACTTAATTTCGGTACGTGAACTAACTGAGAAGCTCTAGGGTTAGTAGGGATATGATTTTTAGAGTCGCAGAGCAGCTTTTCCAAAAGGATTTTTATTTTCCTGTTGGAAGAACAACTATATATATCCTGGGTGTAAAACTTTAAATTTTATGGAATAAAAAGAAGAATTGTAAACTGTTTTGATTGAATTCATCCTAAAATATATATTTATAAAATACGTTCATTAAGCTCTTTCTTTTGATACCTAACACATAATTATTGATTTTTCGTTTCTAAAACTATGCCCTCTAGAGGGCGCCATTTTTAATTTAAAGTGACTTTACAGAGCCTATAACCAAAAGACGATGAAGAAGCTTCCAACGATAGCCTATTTGTCAAATTAGTATGTGAGATTAAGAAGTTAGAAGTGAACAGATGTACGTAGATTCTAGCAAAGAATATAGAACTTTTATATTCCTTGATACTTGTCACACATATAACTCCCATTTTTGCTACGCCGTAGTGGTGTAACGATTTAAACTTATTTGAAGAAACTCCCGAGAGCGGGATAAAATTTGACAAAAGAAATAATATAAATCGCGAACATTTTTACTGTGATTGAAAATCAATAAATAAATTAATAAGTGAATTTGAAAAAGGAGTAGATAAAAACATGATAAAAAGCATCAGGGTGCCCACTCTTGATTATCAATTTACGTTTATCAAACGCTTCTGAATATGAGCAGTGTCGTATATGTTTGATTATATAAACGTTTAAAGCTTTTTCGTCGAATTAAACTAATTTCTTTAAACTAAAAAGTTCCAAAAGTTAATTTTCTACATACAGATCCCATATATAATAAAATGCTATATAAGGAATTTCGAAATGCATACTTTTCAAAAAGAAAAATAACATACAAAATGGCGAGCCCAAAAACGACCGCAGACGACTTTGTGACATCCTGCATCAAAACAAAAAAAAAAAATTTGAAACGATTTCGACCATATGCAGCATAATGTTACTTTTAGCTACTAAAACAAATTTTCATAAACAAACGAATTTTGAATAACATTTTTTCGATTAATCGGTTCTATGGAAACAATATCGTTATAAACAAATAAATAAAATTAAAGAACTAGATCAATTGGCGTACGAAGCACTCAGGAAGCAGAGCCCCCCTATTAAACAAATATTCGTAAAATAAAGTTCCGTAGATTATACTGTTATGTATACTATATTATTTTTTTTATTTATTTATATATTTATAAATTACAATTTAGTATTATAATATTTAATAATTGTTTCATTACATGAAACACTAAAATAAAAAAATCGTAAAAAATTAATATGAGTAATGTTACAGAAAAAACAATAAACTTTTTAATTTGTCCTTACTTCAGTTTAGTTTTCCCTAAAGTACTATTTATGAGAAGCGAGGAATACGATTCGATTCGATTTTTTAAATCGATAAGTATAATTTCTAATCGATTTTTTAAAAAGAACAAAATAAAGTAAAAATCGAAGTGATTCATAATCGTTAAACTTTTTATATTTTACATTTTAAAAGTTAAAGGCTTTATAGACCGTGTACCTATTAATTATATTTTAAATCCAAAAATTCCGTAGTAGAAACGAATAGAAATCTTGAAAAAGTGCTGTGAAGAGCCAAAATGGAAAAAAGTAATGAAAGAAACTCTTCAGAATCATGGCGAAACAAATTTTTTGATATTAAAAATATTATATTATTGGGAAATGCTGCACTTTGACCATTAGGAGTTATTATCTCTAAGTAAGACCTTTCCAACTAGCCTCAAGCTTAATTATCGATATTCTATGCCCGCCGAGGAATGATATCCTTCAACTGGCCACACTGCAAGTATGAGTTGGGATGTATCCTTTTCAGTTTGACAAAATCTACAAGAATTCGAATCCCCAATGCAGTATCCCAAGGGAGTACTTGCCCAATGTGACTATTTTCTTCAATCTATTCGAGTTATAGAAACCGAGAAGTCGGCCCAATCTCTCTTTTTCGTCTTCCCTTCTCTTACCAGCTGTTTCGTAATGCTCAAAAACTAAATTATCGAAAAAAACAAAATTTTGATTTTAATATTTTATTTTTCCTTTATTTAATGCGTTCATAACAATATACAATAAATATTTATAGAAAAAAAAATTATTTAAAAACAAATGCGAGTAAAACATAAAGTTCATAAAACTACGTAGTAAAAATTTACAACGTTAATAAATTTTACTTTTACGAATTACGGGCATTATATAACCCATCATAACAGTAATTAATATAGCTCAATAAAAAAATAGTAAAAATATATTTTAAAGGCTCTGTGGAAATCCTGAACTTGGGCCACAAAGCACACAATAAATTTTTTTAAGTTTTATTTTTAAATAAGAGTTATGAGCTACTGTTATTGCTTTCAAAAATTATTTTTGAAAATTTTAAAGGATGCCCCAATATTGGTCTCAGTAGTAACTCCTCAGAGTATATATAGTTTAGTTATATGTTCGGCTACTTTCATTCAACTTTCTTTATCACGTTAGCTAACTTTTGTGTCTTACAACACCTTTCCATTATGTTTGCCAACTTGTTGACTTTTCCTTATGGCCAACATTACTGCAAGTTAGTCAGGCATATCCGCTACAATGTCTATACATTAAGAGCAGGGGCTTTCTAAAGTTCATTCAAGCAATAATAACAGCAACAACAACCACAACTACAACTTCCACAAGGGGTGCCCGAAAACAAACAAAAGCCAATTTGAGTTGTATGGGAAATCACAGCTAATAAGCCCAAAATAAATGCCACCTATATGCAAATTTACCAATTTGGCTAAAATGATGCAATGTGAGTACCAAAAAAAAAATAAATACAAAAAAAAAAATAAAATCAAGCTGCAAATAACTGCAATTGTGTTGCTCAATTTAGGAGTGTTTTTTTTCGGATTTTTTTGAATATGGCCCAAAGGCAACCGCCAACGCAGTGAATGGGCACAATGTCCTGTATGTCTTGGCTAAAACTAAATTTGGTCATGATATTGGTATTGGGTAATGGTCTATTATGTTAACTCGATTTGGACAAACCGCGCTAAATTATTGTTATTACGCGGAAACAGCAACTAACAACAAATTGGCGTTGCCACAAAAATAAAAGTCTATACGATAAAGTGCGGGCGTTGCCAGAAAGTGACAGACGCCATGTACCATTTGAAATGAAAGTAATAAGTCCTCACTAACTGGAAAAACTCTGTCTTAGCCTACTTTCTGTATATTGAGACTAAGTGAATTTATAGGTTAGTTCGAAACGATTTTGCTGTGAGTCAAAAATTAAATAGGTTAAAATAATTATAATTGGTCTGTACGAAAGAAAAAAAAATTGGAGACCTTAAATTTTTATTATTTTTTCAATTCAATTTTTTATTTATCTGAACATAACAATTTCCGTTTCTAAATAGGTACCTTATAAACCGCTTAGGTATAACCAAATATATTTATGATACACAATTTGTTGGTGATTTATATGGCAACCCTCAAGTCTGGCAACCTCGATTGCTGAAATTCTTAGATCTCACTCCAGTTGTTTTTCCTTCAAAATCGCGTGCTAAGAGCTTTGAAAAAGCCGAAAGATTCATCAGGATGGAGTTGATCTTGTAAAAGTTATGAGTGTTTTTCGGGACAAAGGATTTATTATATGAAATCAACCCTTGATTGGATGGGTTATAATCCGTGAAGACGTAACTGAACGAGTTAGTCGACTAAATACTTGAGAGAATTACTTTTTGTGTCGTACCATATAGAGTGGTCGACATGTATACCGTATTTGAATATATAAGACTCACAGTACGACTCTATGATATGACACGCCTTCACGAGTTCGCTTGGCTGAAGGCGTTTTAGGCGTCTTCTTGGTTTAAGACCGGCCAGGACACATGTATGTGAGTTCAGATGGTATCCTTATGCAATTAAGCTAACGGTCGCTAAGTTTATTCAAATACATCACCAAAATAAAAGAAGGCTCTAGATCCTAGTAAAGTTTTAAGATTGCGGATATACTACGAGGCATCCGCAATAAGTTGCGCAAAGCTTCGTTTTGTACAGATTTTGTTCCTGTTAAGATTTGACTTGGCAGCCGTTCCGCAGATTTGGATGCCATGGGACCAAGTTGGCATTATTAAACTCTTAGATAGAATTCCTTTAGTTATCCAAAGATAGCTTGCTATTTCTGCTAAGTAGCCAGTCCATTTTGCCAAGTTCGGTTCTGACATTTTGCCGATATGATTTGGTAATGTGGTCCTTTCTTCACAGCTTATTTGTCGAGGTGAATTCCGAGATATGGGTGTGACGTTTTCATTGGAAGGATCATCTCCAGTTAAAAGTTGGCGTAGGACTTGGTTCTTTCCTTAACGAGAGTCGGAACGCTGGCAGATTTGTCACCAAGAAATAATGACTGGATGGTCCGACGATTGGGCACACAAGTTGCTATAATGTCCAGTTGGTTCTGCAAGGTGAGCAGCAGCCATTTGATCGGCTGGATGGAATGGAACAGAATTTAGAATGAGGAGTGTCGTCTAGCCCGACGTTGCCGATCTATAGGCTCGAGATGATCTTTCTCTATAGCTAAAAGATGGTAGAATAAAAATGGAGATAGCCCGCTACCTTAAGCAGCACTCCATGTCGTTTACGTAGTCTCGTCGACCCGAGAGTATCACCTTTCACCATACACTTTCGTACGAAGGTCGATTTGTCATGTAAGCAAGTGTTGTCGTTAATAATTACTTTTGCATTTTTCGTATATGGTTTCATAAAATCTACAGTTCTAATCCGGTTTTGAAGATATTAAGCTCGAAATGTTTGTAAAAAAATTCTCCATCAACTCGAAGTTAGAAAAAAAAGAAATAATATTTAAATAGTCTCCAAAAACTTGTTTTTCGAAAAAATCTCAAGCACGGTTCTTAGCAAAAAATTAATGTCGTTTTATCGTTTCTCGACCCAAAATTATCTTAAAAAAACAGTTTAATGCGAAATCTTTAATAATTACACTAGTTTATGACATAATGTATCCCCAACATCGTTGCCGTAGTAAATTGGCACGCTAAAACCAAAAATAAAGTCCAAAAATTTTTTCCTGGAACGGATTTCGAGATATGATGAAAAAAGGGCCTCTACTTTATAGCAAATATCTCTACTAAACTGATTTTGATAATTTTTTACCAAACTGCAGATAATTAAATTATATGTCGATTTACGGTTTGGTCGATATTTTATTCATTTATACAAAACTCTTCGTTATTTTCAGAAAATTTTGGATAATATTTGGAAAGTAACTTTAATGATTTAAAAATTCGATTTTATTTCAAACATATTTTTGTCAACTGTACGGCTTGGTCGTTCCATTCCTATGAAATTCATCGTAATTTTTAAACAATTTTTGAGAAAAATAATATTTGGAATGTAAATTTAATAATTTAAAAAATCGATTATATTTAGAATATGTTTTTATTCATTTTACGGTTTGGTCGTTATTTATCCATTTGTATAAAATTCTTCAGAAAATTTTTGAAAATAATGTTTACAAATTTAAAAAAATGTATATGCAGCTCATAAAGTTCGATCGATTACAAGCAACATTTTGTGGCTTTTTTAACAAAATCGAAAAAAAAAATTTTGAAATAACACTTTTTTTTTAAAAAAGTCAAACATATGTTTTTAAACCCGAAAGTTCTACATGATTTTTTCGTTTGCTTATGAAAATATCGTCAGTAAATTTGAAATTCGAAAGTTTTTCAGAGTTCTTAAGCTCTGTAAAAAAATTGTATGAAGTTTTTTTTTATTATTTTAATAATTTTTATACCCTGTACCGTATGGTACCGAGGGTATATTAAGTTTGTGCAAGCCGAAAATGTATGTAACATATAGAAGGAGACGTCGGAGACACCCCAAAGTTACCTAAAATATGATCAGGGTGAATAGAGAAGTCGATATACCCATGTCCGTCTGTCCGTCTGTCCGTCCGTGTGAACGCCTAGATCTCAGAGATGGTAAGAGCTAGAGTTACCAAACTTTCACATTAGATCCCATATTATTCCATAGGAGGCAAGTTTATTTTATTTTTTTGATATCGGGGATAAATTATATAGCTCCCATGGGGGTGTTTGAGACGACCTCGACAAAAAAAAGCGTTTTAGATGAATAATTCGTTTGTTTATGAAGATATTGTAACGAAATTTGGTATTCGAAAGTTTTTTATAGTTCCCAATCACTGTACCAAATTTGATCGAAATCGGTTGACTATATCATATAGCTCCCATAGGACCGATCGGCCAAAATAACTTTTTTATAAAAAGAAAAATTCGCTATATTTCGTTATTTAATAAAGATATCGTAACCAGATTTGGCGTTTGAAAATTTTTTTAGACCACTTAAGCAATGTGCCAAATTTGAACAAAATCGGTTGACTATATCATATAGCTCCCATAGGTCCGATCTTCCAAAAAATCGATTTTTGAACAAAATTTGTTGTGTTTCGTTTGTTTGTTAAGATATTGGGACCAAATTTGACATTCGTGAGTATTTTATAGTTCCTAAGCACTGTACCAAATTTAATCCAAATCGTTTGACTAGATCATATAGCTCCCATAGGACCAATCGGTCCAAAAACACGTTTTTTATACAAAATTCGATGTGTTTTGTTTGTTTGTAAAGATATTTGAAATAAATTTGGCATTCTATATCTTTTTTAAGGTATTTAAGCATTGCGTCAAATTTTATTGAAATCGGTTGACTATATCATATAGCTCCCATAGGAACGATCGGTCAAAAAAAAAATTTTTCCTTAAAATTTTTCTGTTTTTGGTTTTTTGTGAAGAAATCGGACTTTATTACAAGCTAGTGGTACAGGGTATCCTAAAAGTCGTCCGCGCCCGACTTTACGTCCGCCATTTTTTTTTAATTCAAAAGTGATCAAAATCAATTATCAAAATCGGAGAAGGTCGGGATGAAAGTGGCCCGCTTCACTTATTTTCGCCGATAGCTCGCGGTTTATTATAAGAGATAAAATATTTGAAATTAAAAAAAGAAAATATATCATCCAAAATGAGAAGGAAATGGAACGAAATAATAAATTAAGCCCATGTTGAATCAGAAATGAAGTAAAAGCGAAATCAGTATTTTTACAACTCGGAAAGTATACCAAATATCGCAAGAGGCGATGTGAATAAAGAATGCTGGACGTGATTTGACCAGCAAAAGTGGCTGAATCATATTATTTTTAAAGACGGCGTGGGAACTTTACGTTTCTTCAGTGTATGTAGCATATCGCGAATCGTATATCGTTATAGGAACAATTTAATTATTATTATTATTTTATTATGCAGTAAGCATGACCCGATAAAGTTCTCACATTTTCTCTCAAGACATTTGAAGATCCTTTATATACCAAGTTTTACCTCCATATGTGTAGAGTGGGTGTAAGCCCGATAATTCAGTAGGATTGACAAAAGATTAACATCCTTTAGAATATACGCCTCTATCTTATTTCTAACAAAGTAAGCGCTTTAGTTATTCATATTTTACATACATAGTTTCAATACTAAAACTCTGCCAGGCTTCAGTCCAAAAGCTTTATCTAAAAAATGTTTTTCGAAATATTCAATTGTTGTAATACATTTTTTATATCCTAGCTCTACTACTTTCTAATATAGAGGTGGACATAACTCAATTAATATCCCCACCAAATACTACTCATTTTGGACCTTATGGCCTGTCATGTTTCCTATAGCCGGTTGCAAGCATTACACAAATCTAAGATACTCTTGACCCTACTTGTAAAGGGTATCCGACAAAAAAAAACTAACAACAATATAATATTTCACACAAAATTGGCAGTCCATAATCTTTGGGGCCATAATCTATCTATCATAGACATATGTTTAATGGCAAATTTTAACTCATTGGCTGGGCTGATACAAATCAATCATTATACCATTTCTCAAGTCTCAAGTCTTTGGCTTGTTTTCACTTCCTATTAAATTATATTTGGCATTTAACGAACTTATGGGTGCAACTAAGGCCCCAGCTCTGCAGTTAGTAAAAACAACAGCAGAAAAAATTGAGTAAAAAAAATTGACATCAATTACACGACAGCTAAGCGGACTCCTGTTGCAATCACTGCGGCAATCCCCGCCAGCTCCTCCTCCAGCTAGCTCCTCAGGCTGCTGCTCTAAGGCGCGGCTTTTGATGGCTTTGGCTGCTAACATTTGACGCGGGCGCTCTGCAACTTCATAATAATAATAAAAACGCCAATCCTAACTCTCCACGTTGTGCTCCACTCCAGCTTTGACTCCAACTCTATCCCGACTCCTGCTGCCCTGACGTGATTGAGTAATTTTGATTGTCTTGTGGCAGAAGTTTATCAACGGCCAAATAATATTAACGACATGTACAGAGCTGCTGCTGCTGCCTGCCACTGCTGCATGTGGCAGCTCCTCCACCGCCTCCTCCACACAGTCCATCGTTGTGCCTTTTTGGGTAAAAGTCTCGGAAAAGGTAAATAATGCAGGCGTTGCACGTCATTTTTGGGTGGGGAACTTGACGGCTCTTGCAGCAATGGCGCAACACTTTTAATTATATTGTGGACTGGAATTTAAAGGAGCTTTTGTTGGTAAATGGCAAACCAACTTGGTACTGGAGTTAATGGCTTGGGTGGAACTGAATCCCAATGATTAAGTAGCCATCAATATGAAAGTGTTTATAAGCAGAGTACACATTCTTAAAAGTTCATAATTAATTTTATGCTAATTTAAATGGGTTGCAAATTTGGAACTATCGTGATGGTGTTCTACAGCGGGATACCCTGTAAATTGCCTTTTAAAAATCTTTTTAAACCGATTCAATACATTTTGGATCGACTTTAAATTTTGCAAGCTCTATGTGCTGGCAAAAAGTAAACTTTAGGCATTGGCGGTCCAGACCCCAAACAGAATTCTTCAGTATTATATATGTTCGAAGTTTCACTAAAAGTAAAATCGTTGACCGATTATTTACTCAAAGGAAAGAGGTCAAAAATGATACAACCGTATCATACAAAAAATCCAGCTTCTTATAAATCATCCAATAATTTGATTCTAGAATAGTCAGAAAGACATGGTTGATAAAATAAAACAATAATTTTATGTATGACAGCAACTAAAGAACAAAATATATTTAAGAATTTAATAATATTAAAATATAACAATACTATGTGAAATGCTTATCACCCAATAATTCGGTTCTAAAATGGTCAGAATAACATTATCTTCGATAAAGTGAATAAAATAAAGAAAAAAATATAGTTAAGAATTTAATAATATTAAAATATAACACCAATATGTAAAATTTGAAGCAACGAAAAAAAATCAGTTGGTATTTACCGCGTTTAGTGCTTAAACCAATTGTGAATTATAAGCAGACCATAGAATTAAAAGTAAATTATGTCAGATTACGGCTTAAAACCTGCATGCTTTTGTATCTTTATACCCTGTACCGTATGGTACCAAGGGTATATTAAGTTTTTTTAATTAAAAATGAAGAATTCCACTTCCTCGGCTGCAAACGTATAATCGATTAGTAGATAATTGTGCCTAGCTGGACATATGGGATTATGGCTACTAAGTCAAACCGTCAAAACCGAACAACAAAGGACGCCATATTTTTTCCCGCTCTCTTGGCATTTCTCTTCAGTAAGGTTTGCCATTTAATCATGATAAGATATACGATCCAACAACGAGTCGAAATTATTATAATTTACTACCGAAATTCGGAGTCAGTGGGCTCAACTTTAAGAGCGCTACGTCCAATTTATGGTCGTCATAATTGTCCTGCCAGATCAACAATTGAGCATCTAGTGGAAAAATTTGAATCCACAGGCACAGTACAAAATGTGACCGTGCTAGTGAGACAAAAAAGTGTCCGAGGTCTCGAGAATATTGCTGCCGCTAGCGCATCAATTGAGGAAGACCCAAATCAGTCTCTCACACGTCGTTCTCAAGCGTTGGGCATCTCTGTGACGTCGTTGTGGAGAATTTTGCGAAAAGATCTATTCCTATATCCTTAAAGGATCAAATTGAAGCAAGAACTGAAGCCGCCTGACCACCAGAAGCGTCGAATGTTCGTGAATTGGGCTGAGCAACAAGTTGAAAATGATCCGGATTTTCATCGAAAAATCATCTTCAGCGATGAGGCTCATTTCTGGCTGAATGGCTTCGTCAATAAGAAAAATATGCGTTATTGGTGCCTGACCAATTGTTGCCTAGCAATCCACACGTACTCCATGAGTCACCATTGCATCCTGAAAAAAATACGGTTTGGTGGGGTTTACGTGCGGGCGGCGTCATTGGGCCGTACTTCTTCCGTGATCATCAAGACCGGCACGTTACTGTGAATGGGAATCGCTACCGTTCAATGATAACCGAATATTTTTGGCCAGAATTGGATGATATGGACTTGGACAATATGTGGTTTCAACAGTGAATGTCACAATCGATTTCTGAAAACCAAATTTGGTGAACATGTTATCTTACGAAATGGCCCAGTCAATTGGCCGCCTCGGTCGTGTGTTTTGACGCCTTTAGACCATTACTGTGGGGCTACGTCAAGTAACATATATGATCTATGCCAACAAGCCAGCGACGATTGATGAACTTCGTACGAATATCGAACGTGAAATTGAAGCAGTATCGGCCGATTTATGCTTGAAAACCGTCGAAAATTGGGTTCA
This sequence comes from Chymomyza amoena, assembly GCA_037043745.1. Classification (NCBI taxonomy): domain Eukaryota; kingdom Metazoa; phylum Arthropoda; class Insecta; order Diptera; family Drosophilidae; genus Chymomyza; species Chymomyza amoena. The sequence goes on from JBAMAX010000145.1 coordinate 60,212, forward strand.
GCGTCTGGATTTCTGCAAGCTAGCCCGTCGTAAGGTTGTAAGTGTTTTGCGTGCTCGGCCTTTTTTTTTCCTCGGTCTTGGCTCTTCTGGTGTCTTCCATTGGGACGATTGGGCTTTGGTTTCGATATCATAACTATATCCCCATGATTCGTCACCAGTTATGACCCTTTTGAGTAAATCTGGGTCGACGTTGACGTCATTCAAAAGCTCTTGAGCGATGCTCATGCGACGGTTCTTTTGGTCAAAATTTAGCAATTTCGGAACAAACTTCGCTGACGTCTCACGTCTCATGCCCAAAACGTTAGAAAAAATTTCATGGCACGAGCCAAGCGATATACCGACATCCTCAGCAACTTCTCTGATAGTGATTCGACGATTTTCCAAAACAATTTTCTTCACTGCTTGATAGTTTTCATCAGCTGTTGACGTGCTTGGGCGTCCAGAGCGAGGCTCGTCATTGGCATCTTCCCGGCCATCTTGGAAGAGTTTGTACTATTTGTGAACATTTTTTTTTACTCAGAACAGTTCCACCGTATGCTACTGTCAACATTTCAAGTGTTACGGAGCACATAATTTTATTTCTTACACAAAATTTGATGCAAATCCGTTGATCCACATTTTTCGATAGCAAAAAATCGCCGAGCACGCAAAACACTTATAACCTTTACGCCTCTCACAACCAAACAAAAAATGCCATTCACTTGAAATTCGGTACAGATGTTTGGGAATAGTGTACCAACTTAACAAAACAAAAAAAAATCGATAATCGAAAATACGTTGCCCGCGAAATTTGAAAAGTCGCCTTACTTTTTGAACACACCTCGTAAGTCGCAAGAAATGCCATAGCTCGCATCATCTCTGAGTCCATGATATGTTTACATCGACTACTAGGCTAGGTAGCTTTTGGGGAAGTAGTCATTTTGCATATTTAGAGACATTTTCATTTGTTCTTTTTCCAGCTCAAATTAATAATTCCATTTTAAACTATCCATAGACTACCGTCCTAATTGACTATACCCAAAATCACTCACGCCAAAGTCGAACTTAATTGCAAGCATAGGCTTGATTAACGTTGTTTCTAGGAGAACTTCTTAGCATACCTATTATCTAGAGCTAATCAATTTAGAGAATATATTTGCCCTTCGCCCGCGACAAAATTAACTAAGCTGACTCTACAGCGCCCTTTTGCTTCCCTTTCCAAAATTTTGTTAAACCGCATACGCAATTTTCTAATTGAAATAAATTGCTTCGAGTTCTTCGAGAGACTTTAGACTGGCTACCAGTATGCCCTTGAATTAGCAACAAACTAACTTAAATTCATATAAATTGCTTCATTTATGCAATGAACGAAAGATTGATAGACGAAGCGACGGTTCGAAGGGGTTTTTCTTGTGAGTTCGTTCAGTTCATTACGAAATATTTACTACATTGGCAGACAGACAAAAGCTGCATGTCATGACAGCGTAGAATTAATGAGCGACTTAAGTTGGCAGCTACAAAAGCAACAACTACAGCTACAGCAGCAACAACAACAACAACAGCGACGTCTAAAATGCACTGACCTTGAGATGGTAGCCCGGCCAGAAAGCGATTCCAAAGCTATGGATTTGGGTCTGCCGAGATAAATGTGTGTCAAATGCAGCATGCCCGATAGCAAGACGTGACTAACCGACTTTCATGTCATAATCATTTTTTTTAAACTCTATATACGCTTACGGAGGGTATATTAAAATTGATGCGATGTTTGTAATGATTATATATATGTTCCTTTAACTCATTTTGGTAGATATTAAAAAAAAATTCGAGGTATTATGGGCAGAGAGTTTTGCGGCTCTCATTTAGGTTACTTTGTCTGTCTTTATGATTTTCTCTTGGGCTGGCTTTATATCTGTATAAAACTTTTTATTTTTGTAAATTTTTTGATAGAATCTTCAATTTGTCGAAAACAAAGTTTTTTATTTCTTAAATAGAGCCATATGCTCCTTTGGGATAAGATTTTTTTAATGGGTCTTTTAAATTTGGATCTACCTAAAATATCTAAATTTCCGATTAAAATGTTGATTAAACCATCCAGATGGGAATGAAAAGTTGACCAATTTTCTTGATTTAAATTGGTTTCTTCTTCATATGTAACTACTTTCTCTATAGTTAATACCAAATTTTTCCCAGCTAATTCTAAGATAATTTAAAAATTAAGAAATACTTTATTTTAAACTAAACAGACTTAATTAAATAAAGTTCTTTATAAAAAAAAAGAATTTCAAACAAAAAATTATTTTTACCTATAAAATAATGCCAAAAAAATACCAGATTTTTTGAATTAATTATTCTAATTCAAGGAAAAAAAATACTGAAATAAAAACGGCTTTATGTGCAAAATATAAAAAAAAAATTTTGTTTGTATCTATTATAATTTTAAGATAAAATAAATACAAAAAAGTTTAAAAAATGATTTTATAAGAATATGCAAAAAAATACCAGATTTTTTGAATTAATTACTACTGATCCAACAGTAAAAGATTTAGAAACGTTTCTCAAGCGACCTAGTGTACGTTGTAGGTCTTGTCGAGATATGATCACGATAGTGTTTTTCAAAATTGTCTATACACTCTCAAGATCGGAAGTTAATCACTTAAAAAAGCCGAAATTTTTCATGGGATACATGCTGATCTGGAGCTTCCCACTGTACATCAACGTCGCCATTTTTCAACCGATTTTCGGAATTGGCTTTACAGGTCTTTGGAAAGAAGAAGATTCATAACTTCTAAGATGATATTACACTTGTTTATACTTTATACAAAGCAACTACGAGATTTTTTAAAAAAAGCATCGTGATCTGGAGTCGAGGCTTAGGCACTCCTTATGTATTTTGAAGCGCCAAATCCTCTATCACACTTGTCCAAATGGGTCCCTTTTTTATACCTAATCTCAAAATCCTCATTAAGCAAAGTGATTTTAATTTTTTTTAAATCGTATTTTTTAAGAAAAAATTCCGGTTGGAAAAGCGGTCTTGAAAACTGATTTTAGTTACGACGCTTATTGTAAACAAGTAAAATTCAATTTTCATCGTACTAAAAATCCAATGTTTCAACTCAGATGGATAATTCGTGTTGTTCATGAAGATATCGTAACCAATTTGGTATACATGCTTCCGATTTGGTATAATGCCTAAGGACAGATTAAAACTTTATATGTGCCAAATTTGGTCGCAATATTTCAAATCAACAAACGAAATATCAACAAATTTTGTCTCAAAAATCGATATTTTGACTGATCGTTCCTATGGGAGCTATTTGGATATAGTTAACCGAATTTTGTTGAAATTTGGCACATTGCTATAGTACTCGTAAAAATTTCAAAACGCCAAATAAATACTAAAAAAGTTAATGTTTTACATGGAACAAATGTTGAATTCCATAAAAAAAGCATCGTGATGTGGAGTCCAGGTGTACGTTTTTCTGTGCTTTTCAACGTACCGAATTCATTATCGAAATCGGCCAAGCAGGTCTGCTATTTATCCTAACCTCAAAATTTTTAGCAAACACAATTGTTTTGGAGGCTACCTCAGAAAACTATCGTGCTGAAGCTTTTTGAAATCGGATTTGGATTGAGTGACCCCAAAAGCAAGTAAAAAGAAATATCGTCTAACGAGCGATCTCGAAAACCAAATTTTATGAGACTTTTTGAGTTTTATTATAAGAAAACTGATTTTATTTTTTAAGTTTTATTATAAGAAAACAAAATAAAATATTTTTCAACTTTTATTATAAGTTTTATATAAGATCGCTGAACTCGTTTCCGAAGTTAAAAGCCCATAAGGTAGTTCAAGTCCCAAAAAACGCGGTAAGCAGAAAGACGAAATGCTACAGTTTTTTTTTTGACTTCAAGCAGAAATTCAGCGACCACAAAACCTTATAAATAACATAGCCAACAAATTTAAAAAAAAGTGTTGTCCAGTTTTTTGGGGTTAGGGTCGAACTTGAAACCGATGAAGCATTTCTGTTAGTGGATGCGAATCACGTCGAAACCCAAAGGGAATTAAATGTTCTGTCCTGACATCATGACAAATTTTTTTTTGTCTGGCTGTAAAATATTTTTTTTGATTAGGTGCTTTAAATGGAATTTCAATACCAAAATTCCCATTATATATAGGGTCAGTGGCGAAGCGAGAGCGTTGAATGGGGGTGATGAGCCTCAAAATGCCGACTCGATTCAACAAATTACCGACAAATAACCGATTCTGAATTTTATTTCACGAATATTGCGTGAAATATCCGAGATTTGCCAACTGATGGATCTTTGGGGGTGTCACACCCCCCACACCCCCACCTCGCTACGCCCATGTATAGGGTTACCATGTTCGCTTTTTCTGTCCTGATCTCGCTTGTTAATTTTTTTGCAGGAATGTTCGCTTTTCTTGATTTGACCGATCAACTTTTGTAATACATATTTTCATATCTTTTACCAAGTATTTAAGAAACAAAAACCACCAGATCCACAAAACTGGATTAGAGTACGAAAACAAACCCGCAGTTAAGCGCGTTTACAATTTTAGAAGGTTTAAAATCATATTTTCTGTCCCAAGAGAAACCCACTAAAATCATAAGAAATTTCTTTGCGAACAATTTATCTGAATGTTTTTCGATTGTGGAATGTCCGCTTTTTTCACCCGGACCACAGCTGATTTGCTAATTGTCAAAAACAGTCACTTTGAATATATTTATTCAAAATTTTAAACGAGTTCCAGTAGTGTATACAAAATTCGTTACCTAAAACCTCATCGTGCATATTATCTGCATAAAAAGTTGTAGTTTGTTTGGTCTTTGAAGTTCAAGTTGGCACCGCCACCATTGCTTTGCTCTCTGCATAGATATAGTCAAGTTAAATGGTAGGATTCATGGTTTCATGGATTCCATGGACTTGGTGGCTTTGGCTGTTCAATTAAGGTGCATAAATTATAAGCCGTTGTGTCTAAATTGTAATCGTAAATTAACATTTGCCAGACGCTGCGTCACATGCAATAACTTTTACATTTTTTGGCCAAAATATTTTTGCAAATTTTCACTAAGAGTCTGGCCTGGCCCCGTGGTCAACCCACGCAATCCAAAACAACTGAGAAATCAGAAATCAGTTGGGGCGACAACGCCCCAGGTGAATGTTGGAAAAATTGTCAACCGTCTGTAACATGTGTAGTATTTGGCGTATGTTTGTCGGATTGCAAATGAAATGAAAATGGTAGCAATTGCTCTGGACATGCAGCTTGTGGCATGTGGCACGATGCATGTAGCATGTAGCACATGTAGCATGTTGCCATTGCCATTGGCCAAAAAAATGTGACAGTTGCAAGTCTGTCAACGACAAACAGCCACCAGCGGGCAAACGACAGGAGCGGATTTAGGGGTAGACAGGCCCAGATACCAATCTGTCTCTATAATAGCTGAGTTTTTTGAAAATTTTAAATAGATCTACACATTAATTTGCCAAAAGCACTTAACTCAAGAATTTTGGCCTTTTCTGACTTTTCTGACTCCGTTCCTGTTATAGTATCCATATAATTTCGGGTTGGATTTCGCTTTCTGGTATTTCGCCTGGCTAAAGTCGTTTTTGATATTTTTATGTGTGACAGTTTCTTTATGTTACAATTTCTACCACTTTATTTTATTTATTTCTTATACTCATATATTTTTTTTGTTTGGATTTCAAGTGCAAAATTTATTACCATTTGCGCTTTGGCCAAGTTTACACCTAACAGAGGAGAGCTACTGTCTCACTAATCAGTGGCAATGTTTGTAGTATTTTTTTTTTCAGCTTTTTTGTGTTTTGTACTCTGGCTTTCACTAGAAAATGAAACCAGAAAGAAAAGCTAATTTATAGGCGACAACGTTTAGATACACTTGTAGGCCGAAGAAAAGATTTCTATAGTCAGCTTTAGGTAAAGCTTCTGAGACAGACAAAAAAAAATTATCTATTCCAATGTGTCAAAGAAGCTGCTGAATGGAGTATAGCAGCTATACTTATTGACAAATTCGAGCTCTTAAATTAAGCGAAGAATAATCCAAGAAACGTACCACAAAAACCAAAACTACAATGTGGTAAAAATTGTTAACGTTTTCGAATGAGATTAGTTTGAAATAACTTGTCATATACCAGAGTACTGAATGCATTGAAAGAACTTTCCGATCTATGGTTGTAATAATTCGAATGGGATTGTCGTTTTCTGTTTATCCTTCCCTACACTAACGTTCTATACTTCGTGGCATCCAGTAGGACTATATGAGAGTTGAAGAATTTTTTCTAGGCAATATAAAGTTAAACCCAACAGAATTATTATCGGATAGAATTATTGGCCCATTCGCGATTAAAGTTCAACCAAACAAAATTAAAAATTTAGAAAATTAGCAAGATAAAATACCACTGGAATTTTTATAAATGTTCAAAGAATACAAATATGGCTATTATATTTGATAAATATATCTTTCATAGATTTAGGATAGGCCTGATAGAGGCAATATAACAGGATTACCTAAGAAAAACGTATTAAAGTGCAAAGAGAGAAAAATGTTTCACCTAGTACTCTTAACCAGAATTAAAATCATTTTGCTCTCAGATTAAAGCTGACTAATGGTAAAAATTAAATACATCCGTATAAGAAAAAACGAGGATATTTTATTATTTACGTTAATACAGCAGCAATTTAATACTTTTACAGAGCATTTGAGATGCTGTCAGAAATCAAATATAAGTCTCCAATAGATTATTACGATGTTTGAATATGACTCTTGTAAGGAAACGTTCATGTTATCGCTGACATCTTTTATTTTCATTCCATATTAGAATACTAAGTAACCTTTTCATTGATATAATTTGAATACTCTGACTCAAAAATGGTAATGGTTCGATGTTAATGTTCCAGATTCTTAGAATTTTTATTTCGCATATTTTATGCCTATAAAGTAAAGCTGTAAAGCTTTGGAAAATTTGTGTGTACAAATATTTGGTGGTGAAAGGGGACGTCGCAGAAAAAGAAATATATAAATTGATCTGGCTGGTCATATAAGGAGTCAAAATGTCTAGTTTCAATATCTAAACTATTATAATATTCAGAGAAACGTGAAAACAAACAGACGGTCACGTGTTCACTTATTTTTATACTTTATTGGTAATATCCTTGGGGGATTTCCGATATCTCCCTCTCGTTCGCTCAACCTTTATATAACTCTTAACTTTTGTACAGGGTATAAGAATATATCACTTTAATTTAAATGCACACATCTAGATATTATTAAAATTTTTATCTCATTTTATCTCACTAGTTGGACTATTGAATTTCCAAAAATGTCATATAAATTAAGTTAAAAGTGATTAAAATCATCTCAGAATTGGTTTATTCTGGATTCTTGTAAAGTCCTACAAATGACAATGAAGAAACATATTGCAGTCCTTTCATGATCTTAAGAATAATTGTTTTCTGATTGCTCTAGATCCACAAAAACTTAAAGCCCTACTCGAATAAAGATAAATAAGACTTGTTTACATATTTAAGGGTTATTGACATCATATTCTTATAAAAGTGTTATTGCGGAGATATTTTAAGTCGGGAAACATGAAAAGGATTTCAGATATGTTTTAAAAACACGTTTTTAGACACTTTTTTATAATTAATCGTTAATATCACTTAAACAACATTCTGTATTGTCTACATTATAGATGATTAGATCGAAAAGTTATATATTATATGTACAGATTAGGTAAAAGTTATTGAATTTAGAAGCAAGCATAGTCGAAAAAAATAGATTTTCGAAAATTTTTTATTTAATAATTTTTATTTTTATTAACGAGAAATTGTTTTTTAAAATTTTATTAAGCTGAAAAAAATACGAACATTTCGGGTCTAAGATTTGCGAAATCGGATAGGAACTGTTGATGATGGACCATGTTATATTTTTCGTAAAAAGTCTCGAAATCGGTGCTTAAGAAATAGGTAACAATTTTCGTGTTTCTCGAACCAAAATTACCCTCAAAAACACTTTTTTACGTAGGTTTATTTTTCGTGTAAACTAGTGTAATTAGCCCTACTCCGAAAAAAGATATAAGCAAACCGAACAATTTTATTCCGACTTCGGTTTTGCGTGCTGCTAAAAACAAAATGATTTTTGTTCATGAAACAAATTTTTCAAAATAATTATCAATAACTATATAATTTTAGGTTGGCATAAATACGTATAATCTTCAGAATATCGAAGAATATTTAAACAAACTAGGAGCATGTAAAAAATTCGATTTGGCGATTTCCCAAAACCAAATTAAAAAGTACGGATTCGTTTTCCGAAGCACATATATATGTACTAGCCGACTCCGGCATGCTCACTTCATCGTGTCTGATCTTTATTTCTTCAATGATTTATTTCTGTAACGAATTCACGAAATTGCATTATGTGCAACTATTGATCGATCATATGTATTTTGAAATCATAAACAAAAATTGAAAATTTTTTACAGTTTTGTATTCACGTTTGTATTTAAACTTAGGATTACACTAGTCGACAAATTTCACACTTTTGTTTCTCCAGAGATGAAACTAATATTTTATGCTAGGGCGTTGTTTCAGCATTCAAAATCCCTTTTTTTTATTATCCTCTTATAGCTTGTTTTTTTCTAGGACTATTTTAGTGAAAAAGGAATTTTATCAACATTTTGTTTTCTTAAAAGTAGAATAGAGTACCTTTCCATAATGCTCCCAATCATAAAAATCGGTAATCTGAAGAAAAAACCACAACCGGAAATGTGTGCCCGAATATCGTTATTTCTTTCAGAAAAAGTCTGAGACACTTAAAAAGTTAGCTATTTTATGTTATTGGTTGCGATTTCTGTTTAGTGTTTACTCTTATGATGGAAATTGACTGATTTATTGAAGTTATAGTAAAAATGGAAACAAATAATTTTTTTCGGACGATTTTGCTTGATTAATGGTTTTTCGAAGTTAGTATTTTCGGTCCTTGAGCTATATATTGAGATTTAAATAAATTTGAATATTTTTTTGCAGCTTATCGAAAATTTGATAATCATGATTTTATTCAAACTAAGGATTATTAGCACTACATTAAAATTTTTTTAGATCTTTTACCTTTGCATTGTTCCCGCAGTTTTTTGAAGCTTGAATTTTTGAGCTATAAGCTATATTTTGAAATTAAAAAAAGTTTAAAATATATGAAAGTTATGGGAAATTTTGATTTTACGTTTCTTTTCGAACTGTGGCTTAATGGCATTACTCTGCAATTTTTTTTTGTAATTATTACCTTCCTATTGGAGCTATGTATAAAAACTGAAAACAAAAAAATATATATTGAAAGGAGTATCGATATTATGGTGAAACATAAAAAAACACTTCAACTTTTTTTTAAAGTGTCAAACCCTGCAAACCTTAATGTCCTACTCTCTCCAAGAGTATATAAAAAATACCCACAATTTTCGTTCATTGCCTTTAAGTGTATCCGTATTGCAATTGCTGTAGTTAAGGCCAAGTACCAAAGTTGCTCTTCATTTAGCAACTTTTTGTTTGCTTTTTCACCTGGTCACAGTGATTACATAATGCATAAATTTACCTGCACATGTATGCACATATGAGTGTGGTGTGTGTGTGTGTGCACGCCTCATCAACAACATCAACAAGCCAACCTGGAGACTGGACTCACCGCCTCCTTTGCTTTCCTTGCTCTCTTTTGGCCAACAATAAAAAACTTTTCCTGTAACAAGCCGCCGCCAACTCAACTTGAGTTTGGTAATATGAGCCTGGCCGTTTTGTTGTTGTTGTTGTTGGTAATGTTGTAGTTGTTGTTGTTGCTGTTATAGCCGCTAGAGTTTGGTTGTTGGCTGGCTTTTGGTAATAATGACAGTATGTGTCACATTGCAACCCACACGCATTCAATTTTACTGCCAACAACAACCACAACGGCAACAAAATGCTTAAACGAGGGCGGACTGAGAAGTTACTGATTAAGCCAAGAGAGCAGTACTTTTTTCAAAGTAAAATTGAATATTTCCAGCTCCAGGCTTTGTTTTACTGTCAGAAGTAAAAAGATGACTAATCATTCTCAAGCATCTCAAGAATTCGCTTTTAGAAGACAGATCCGCCTTGACAATGGAAGAAATCTGCTATCTAAAAGTTTGATTTCCAAAAACATAATGGAAACAGTACGCAGATGAACGAACAAAAAAGATGACCCAGTGTTGCCCCATGATTTTATAAAAAAGTCATAAGCGGCCCAAAAGGTTTTCCAGCACAATTTTGGAAGCGGAAAAAAGGCACACACTGTTCGTTCCTAAAGCCATTTTGGTTTAAAAGTGTTCGAACTGCTGCGTACTGGTTAAAAAAAAATTTTCCTTTAAACTCGACTTCATGCTCTTCTGGCTAACCCAAATACTTTGCAACCTGCCCTCGTCCAACCAGAGCCTTGCGCTTTTTATGAGACCGTTTGAGACAGAGTCTTAACCATGTTTGTTGTTGTTGCTGTTGTTGGTTCGTTTAGCTTTGAGTTGACTCTTAGCGCAAATTTGATCCAATTGTGCACTCATTTAATCGTGATCTTTATGAGAATGTACAGTTGGATGTGTTTAGCCTTTTATGTCGAGTGCTCCCCTCTAACAGATCCCAACGTCTTTTGGCGTCTTCCAGGCCAACTTTACGGCTCTGCTGCTGCTCCTTTGGCTTAATTTCATGTTGTTGTTGTTGTTGTTAGTGTTGTACTATGTGATTTTGGATTGCGGTAGATGACCTACATAACATGATCTTATGTTGTTTTTGTTGCCGCTGTTTTTTTGCTCTCATTGTTTACGTTAATTTGCGCTTGTTGGTAATTTAAAGTAAAACCACTAAAATTTTAAACGTTTAAGGAAGTTAATTAAATCGAAATTATTTGTTATATATTTAAATATTTTTTTTAAGGATAAGAAAGTTGTTGGCTAATTGAAGAAAGTGTGGGTGTAATAGCCTGGCAAAGAGAAATTTTTAAATGAGCTTAAATTGTATGTAGTTAAAGGGTATTTGTGTGGGGCTTTAATGAAGTTTGGGTGGATGTGGATTGATGGTTATGCATTTATTTTGAAGTACTTAAAAATTAAGGTGACAAGCCACTAGCCAGATGGTATTAAAAAAAATGTTATTTACTATATATGTTTAAATTTGTTTGATTTAAATATTTATATGTAATTGAGTAAAGTTATGTTTTACAGAGCAAGATAATATGTCTGAGATATTGTACTATACGATAATCAAAGGGTTGTAAATTAATTTAGATAAGATGGCGGATATTCTAGTTGAATCCCAATCTGATGAATGGCGTTAAGATGATGATTAAAGCCACGTCTGCAGAATGGCATTGTGATGATGCTTTCTAATGGATCTAGATCTAGATAGATCTATATCTTGTTGGTAGAAGAGCCGTTCCTGCTCTTATTGATAATTGCATAATTAGTAACTGTCGAGTATCTAGGCTTCTGCCTAGAAGACACTTTCGAAGTCCTCAAAGCATTTACTTCACAAGAAAAAGAAAGTCTTCTAATATTGTGACTACTTGCAGAGATTCTAGTTGAGGCCCAGTCTAAAGAATAGAGTTGAGATGATGCTTTTAAACGGACTTACATCTAGATAGATCTATAGTCATTTGCTATAGGAGCCGTTCATACTCTTATTGATAATTGCATAATTAGTAACTGTCGAGATATCTCCTTTAGAGTATGCAAGGCTTCCGCCTTTCTTCTTCAAAAAAAGGAAGTCTTCTAATGTTGTGATTCTAGTTGAGGTTCAGTCAGAAGAATAGAGTTGAGATGATGCTTTTAAATGGATTTAGATCTAGATAGATCTATAGTCCTTTGCTATAGGAACCGTTCATACCCTTATTGATAATTGCATAATTAGTAACTGTCGAGATATCTCCTGTAGAGTATGCTAGGCTTCCGCCTTTCTTCTTCAAAAAAAAAGGAAGTCTTCTAATGTTGTGATTCTAGTTGAGACCCAGACTGAAGAATTGAGTTGAGATGATGCTTTTAAGATCTAGATATATCTTTAGTAACTGTCAAGATATCTCCTGTAGAGTATGCTAGGCTTCCGTCTTTCTTCTTCTTCAAAAAAAGCAAGTCTTTTAATATTGTGACTACATGTAGAGATCCTAGTTGAGGCCAAGTCTGAAGAAATGCGTTGAGATGATGCGTTTTAATGGAAATATATCTAGATAGATCTAAAGTCTCTTGTTATAGGATCAGTTCCTAATCTAATTAACTCTCGCAGAATCAGTAACTGTTGACTCACTAACTAGACTCTAACTCTTTGGGTTTATTGTTCTTGAGATAGAGCGTAGAAAGTGAAAAGTTCGAAGTTCATATTTCTGGATGGAGTAATTGACGCTTGTGTTGAAGCGCTGTGACGTCACTGCGCCTCTTATACAAGCAAAAGCTACAGTGTGAGCGGGTTTCATGCCGGCCACTGTTGTAGACCAATCTTGCATAGAATTTTGCATTCTATAATACTTAAAATCCAACGAAAATTAGCTATCTTCAATATTTTTAGACTCAGTGATATCTATTGCCATTGTAATGCGCTATCTTTCCATTCCAAGGATTTATGTTAGTTGGCATTATAGGAACAAAACATTTTTGTACCCTCCACCTTCGGGAAAGGGGTATCTAAGGTTAATAAAAATGTCATAATATAAAGATAACTCCAAATACAGCCAACTAGTTACCTTCAATAAGGAAGAAAAGAAAAAAATTTATATAGATATATTTCTTTTTTTTTGTATAGGTAGGGGAAGCTTGAAAAGCCGAAAAGTGTGGGACATGTCCTACCTCACCCACTAAACCTACCACCTACTCTCCGTTTCCCTCTCACGGTACCAACTTGGAGTATTACTTTGTCTGTAAGAACATTTAAGTCTTAGATATTATAAAAGCTAGAATAACCAATTTTAATATTTGTACTCCTTATAAAATTAATTTTTATTTCTTTTCCCCACTTTTGACCCTTTCACCACCGAATAACTTCTTAGCGCATAATTTTGTATAGTTTTAAAGATAGAGATTAAAGATATTTTTTTTCTAAAATACCGAAAGAATCCTACGATTATGAAAAAACTGCACGAAAATCGTAAATATAGGCGATAATCGAAAACTAGAGTTCAAGTCGCTTCAATGAAAAAATTATGCGAAAGGCTAAATTGATCTAGGAGTATTTTTGTATTTTATTTAAATTTAATTTTATAATTATTGTAATCTTATAGTTGAACAGGACAAAACTCCTAAACACTTATTTGTATAATTTACTTCATTGTTTTATAATAATATTATTCCAATAAAAATAAAGATAAAGATAAAAAAAAACGTTTTTTGGGGAGAGTCCCGTCACATGTCCAGTTCTCATCAATTTGTTTTTTGTAGACCAAAACAAAACAATATATGATATCATTTAGGTGCAATAAGTTTGGAACTACGAATTAGTTATGATTTCTAAGATAGTATTTTTGAGTATAGTATCTTCGTCTTCTTTTTGACTGAATGGCCTGTCCCAAAGGCAAAAATTTTGGAACTTCGAATACAGTCCAATTTCATTTATAATGTTTTTTGACTGAGTGGAATTGGGCCTGCCCAAAGGAAAAATTTTGGAACTTCGAAAGCAGCCCGATTTCATTAATAATGTTTTTAGATCCTCGTGGTATGTAGGACTCAGGCCTGTTAGCACGGAACAGGTTGGTTTCCAGTAAATTTAAAAAAAAGTATTTCTTTCGATTTCCTAAATAATGTTTTTAGATCTGCCATCTTCATGGTAATGTGGGTCTGCTGTGAAAGTGGCGGATGGTTTCGAGTAAATTTAAAAAAAAAAATATATATAATTTCGAAGTTTTTTGCCGAAAACTTTAACAAATCGGAAATAAGTGAAGCGGGCCAGTAATTCATAGCAGAATAGCTATATTTTTTGTTAAATTCAGTTTTCTTTAAAATTTCATTCATCCATTCTTTAAAATTTTTTTTTAAGATACCTAATAAAATTAGATTATATTTCGAAGCAGTCCCGGCTTGCACTTCAAAAGTTTGGAACTGGTTCTAAAGCTATCTAGCTCATGCTCTCTAATCATTTTTAGCAAAAAAGCACTGTGTAGAGATTTATAGCCCCATAATGGATTCTAAATTGTCGGAAATTATTTCTTAATTTGTCAGCTTGCCAAATATTAAGTCAAATACTATAAATCTTTATTCCTAATTTCAGATCAATAGTTCCTCTTGTACAGTAATAGTCTACAATCTCTAAAATCTAAAAATCTCTCGATGTATCGATATATCGAATGACCAAAAGATATCAGTTTGATATATGAGTGAATCCAAAATAAAACTTCAGTTTCTCCACCACTCAAGTTATTCTAATCTATTTTAATATTAATTCATAGTGTTATATCTACTAGGGATTGTGGTTCAAGATGAAATATATAAGGTAGACCAGAGAAGCCTTAGACCTTAACCTCAACCAAAAATTATTTTACATTTCCTATTTAACAAGCGAAAAAAAACTTGAACTACAGTACGAGTAGTTCCCAGAAAACCATGAACTATGAGCTGTCTAAAACGATTATTCCCAAGCCCCAAACCTTAACTCCAATTTACTTAATTATTTTAATCTATCCACCAAGTCATTAGAATCAGTTTTGCGGAATAACCTCGTTATAAGCAATTAACTTAAATCTACTATGCTTTCAGTTGCTCGTATATCTTAAGATCTAATAGATGCCAATCTCCCAGCCCAATTGGTTCACCCAGCCTTTAAAACCTTGCCTTGTCTTCTCAGCCAGCGTTCCATTCTTTCCGATATATCGGCGGCTTGGTCTTTGAATCCAATTTGACATTTGGTTGCAGTACTTACTCCAAGTTAATTTCATGGTTTATTATTGTTAAATAAAAAACCAAAATTGTATAAAATTTTTGCACATTTATTTCAAATTTCCTGTCATTGGAAGCACGTCAAGTCAAACCCATGTCAGTTCGAGCCATTAAGTCAGTTACCAATTACCAGTTACTGTAATTACCTGCTAAACATAGACAATACATAATTTCAGTTAGACATAGCCATAAAGATAGAGTTGGCCAAAAGATGTGTAATTAAGATGCAGCCGGATATGGAAATTGACATGATTAGGCCAATTGTTGGAGTAGTTACCATATAATTTGTATATGAAGTTTCTTTACTTATATTATTTTTTTGCACAGGTGTGTCCGTAATGCAAAAACCAAAACTAACGAAATTTTTTTTTAGAGAGCGTAAAATTGACTCTAACGCGAACAGTGTCAAGGGCATTGAATTACACTATCTTACAAAAAATGGGGAACATAAATGGATGCTCACTGTATCCTCAATGTGATTATTTTTAATGAATATTTTATTGAAGGGAATGTTCAGGATAAATCGAATTTACTCAATCGAGCGAATTCATAAAAAGAAGACAAAAAAAAAAATATGAGCTATGAGGCGGACAAACTTTTTTTCCGAACTTCTCCGATTTTGATGTTTTTTGCAAATTTGGTAGAGCTACTAGAAACAACGTCAAATTTATGCAAAATTCCGATTATTTATCGAGTTATCCATAACTGAATATTGGGTTTCAATTTTTGGACTATGTTTTGATAAACCACAACTTCTAAACGAATATAAATATTGACGCGAATAACCTTGACAGATAAAATATTAAATTTAAAAAAAATAGTATTTTCCTCACTTATTTTCGATTGCAAAAAAAAAATAAATTTTCTTTCAGTACGCAGCAGCCCGAACACTTTTGCACAAAAACTGATTTAAGAACAAACATTGTGTGCTCCTCGAGGGATATACCAAATTTAATCGATTAAGCTGGTTTGGTTTTTGTTGAAAAGCCAATGTGAAAAATGTACTAGTAATCCTGAACTACTTCGCTATTCCAAAATTCGATATGAAAGAGTCCCAATTAATTTCGGGAAAGTTTTCTGTTGCGTACATTAATAAAAATACATCTTGTTGGAATCTAGTGTCTATATAGAATACGAAAGAATTCAATAATGGAAAACTATATTGTCGCCTCGAAGGATCAATTAGATAAAACTGATACAAAAAAAATTTGCTGTGAATAAAGATTCATTTTGAGAAGGACTTTCTTAAGATTTTAGAAAAAGAAAAAATATTGTATGTCCTTAACTAACTCTCTTGGAGAATTTACCAGATTTCAGTAAAATTTAGGAACAATTTTGATTCAAATTATTTGCTTAGAACTATATATAAAGTAATTCAAAGGTTAATTGTTTATAAATAGTAAATTCTAATCGTTAAGCTAAAATTAATCCATAAAAAAATTTAAAATCTTAATGGCGGATTTTAAAAAATGTTGAAATATAATTTTTCTGGTTCATTTGAAGAACAAATTGTTATTATCTCTAGAGAAAAATTCTTTTTTATAACCAAAAAACCTTAAAGATGGGAAGATTAAAGATTACAATAAGTGCAAAAACTTAAAAATTCTTTATCAAAATCAAAAAAAAAAATTTGTTTACACATTTTTTGGGCTTGACTTGAAAATAAATGAGTACATTTTCTGATTGATTTTCTTAAAGATTTCTGGAAAATAGTAAAAACCAAATGTAATAAGCTTAAGTTACTCTCTAAGAGATTTTTAAATGTATAGCAGAAGCGGAGTTTTTCAGATTTCAGAAAAATTTTGGTAAAAATTTGATTCAAATTATTTGCTTAGAACTATAAAGTAACTCAAAGGTGACTTATTTATAAATAGTAAATTATAATCTTCAAGCTAAATATGATCCATGAAAAAATAGAAAATCTTAATGACGGATTTTGAAAAATTTTGGAAGATAATTTTTCGAACTTTTTGAAGAACAATCTGTTATTATTTCTAGAAAAATAAAACTATTTTTAAGGACCCAAAAATCTTAACGATAGGAAGGTTGAAGATTGACAATAGAGCAAAAAGGTTGAAATTCGTGATCGAAATCTTATAACCATTTTGAATTACAAATTTTGTGGCCTTGATTTATATTTATAATTTATTTATGCTTAAAATCTGTTTTTGTGAATTTACTTTATTTTAATTTATACTCTTATCTAAATAAAAAATGTTTTTTCTCATTTTGATAATGTTTGTTCTTATTAAAAAAAACATTTTTTCTATTAATTCAAGATTTAAATGATGTTTCATGATATTTTTGCCTTGTTTAAGTCATCATAGTTTTCTCTTTAGCAGCTTTGGCCCAATTTCTAAGGAATTTGAAAACTGCTAAAAATCTTGTTTTAAGATTTAATTTTTTGTTTTATTGGGGCATATACCTCATTCCATTAACCCAGATATGCCGATGAGTTAGTACTCCGGTAAAACAAGGTAATTTTTTTGCATATTATTTTAAAATGGTAAAATAAATTATTTGTATGCTTCAAATCAAAGTTTGCGCTAGGTCCTGAAAGTTTGACATAAATTTTCAATGTAAAACTAAACCATTAAAATATAAAAAACCTTTAAAATTGATATAACGGTATTTGGAAACATTTATTTCTCAATAACTTTCCATATACAAAACTTATACTTTGCAAAAAAGATTACATTTTGTAAGCTTGAACCTTAATTTGAAATTTTCCATTCCTAAAATATAAAAATGGCGGACGTAAAGTCGGGCGCGGACGACTTTAGGATACCCTGTACCACTAGCTTGTAATAAAGTCCGATTTCTTCACAAAAAACCAAAAACAGAAGAATTTTTAAGCAAAAATTTTTTTTTGACCGATCGTTCCTATGGGAGCTATATGATATAGTCAACCGATTTCAATAAAATTTGACACGGTGCTTAAATACCTTAAAAAGATATGAATGCCAAAGTTATTTAAATATCTTTACAAACAAACAAAACACATCGAATTTTGTATAAAAAGCTGTTTTTGGACCGATTGGTCCTATGGGAGCTATATGATCTAGTCAAACGATTTGGATTAAATTTGGTACAGTGCTTAGGAACTATAAAATACTCACGAATGTCAAATTTGGTCCCAATATCTTAACAAACAAACGAAACACAACAAATTTTGTTAAAAAATCGATGTTTTGGAAGATCGGACCTATGGGAGCTATATGATATAGTCCACCGATTTTGTTCAAATTTGGCACATTGCTTAAGTGGTCTAAATTTCCAAACGCCAAATCTGGTTAGGATATCTTTATTAAAAAACGAAATATAGCCAATTTTTCTTTAAAAAAGTTATTTTGGCCGATCGGTCCTATGGGAGCTATATGATATAGTCAACCGATTTTGATCAAATTTGGTACAGTGATTGGGAACTATAAAAAACTTTCGATTGCCAAATTTCGTTACGATATCTTCATAAACAAACGAATTATTCATCTAAAACGCTTTTTTTTTTCGAGGTCGCCTCAAACACCCCCATGGGAGCTATATAATTTATCCCCGATATCAAAAAAATAAAATAAACTTGCCTCCTATGGAATAATATGGGATCTAATGTGAAAGTTTGGTAACTCTAGCTCTTACCATCTCTGAGATCTAGGCGTTCACACGGACGGACGGACGGACGGACGGACGGACGGACAGACGGACGGACGGACAGACGGACAGACGGA
This sequence comes from Chymomyza amoena, assembly GCA_037043745.1. Lineage (NCBI taxonomy): Eukaryota > Metazoa > Arthropoda > Insecta > Diptera > Drosophilidae > Chymomyza > Chymomyza amoena. The sequence goes on from JBAMAX010000145.1 coordinate 78,856, forward strand.
CAGACGGACATGGGTATATCGACTTCTCTATTCACCCTGATCATATTTTAGGTAACTTTGGGGTGTCTCCGACGTCTCCTTCTATATGTTACATACATTTTCGGCTTGCACTAAACTTAATATACCCTTGGACCATACGGTACAGGGTATAAAAATTTCGAATTATCGCGTTAATTTCCTTTAAATGGGCATGTAAGATCGCTCTCAAATGAGGTGTCCCATATGTAGGACATTATTATCTGAGTTAATATAAACCACATTGTATCTTGATGTAACCCTTAAAAATTCCATATCATTAAGAGTTACGGTGGCATCAAGTGGAACTGATTTTAAACAAGAGTTCAAGGAGTTTTAACAAGATTTTGAGCTCACGAAGCGTAATCCCAAATACTTAGACATTGCATTCCACAAGATATGGTCTAAGACTACGGCTAACTATTGGAAAAGTCTATTAAACATGCAAAGTATTTCACAAGGGTAAGCCGTGAAGCAATTTCAAGTCTTTCTGCTTAAAACGAACCATTATTTGCTTATTGGCCTGTCATTTTGGATTTTTTTGTATTTTAATAACGAAAATCAGATTTGCTATTGCAATGATATTAAGGGTTTATTTAAGGAGCTGTTCCTTCTACATTCAGAAATTATTGCAATTAAGAAGTTATTCCAAATCTGAGATCTAAAAAACCATACCACTTTAGGATTCTGACATAACCTCAAAAACGGGGTATTTTGGGGGATAAAGGCTAGAGGGTACAGGAAGTTCTCGAATTTAGATTCAGCGATCATTAAGGCAAATATATAATTTCGTTATAAAAAGAAAATCGAATAGAAGCTTATAAAGTTTTTGGAACTTGTCTGAGAACACTTGGATGCTGGTCATTTTTAGACATCGTATTTGGATTCAGCGTCCAACATACACTGCCGGACAAGAGTTTTCAGACACCTAACGTATATTCCTTAAAATTCAGAAAATTAATCATAGACGTTTGAAATTATTGATAGGATGTGAAAAAACTTTATTATAAAGTTGGTTCTTTTAAAAACTGTTCAATATATTTGTTCAACTATAACAGATAATATGTTTGTGCACAAGGAACGATTCTACTTATTCTCGTCATCTACCTTTAGCGATTTGGAGCATTACGTTGCCAAGTTTCTCAAGAACTGTTGGTTCCAGCTGCTCCCACGCCTTCTTTAATGCAATCGAGAGAATTTCTTTTGAAGACAGACACTGTTTCTTGACATGACGATCATGTTCATCCCAAAAAAGTTTGATTGGATTAAGGTCATACTACATATATGAAATATGAAACATCGCTTCATAATGCAAGGAAAACGAAGAAGCTCGGAGACATATTTACTGCGCAAACAAAAATTATGAACTTAGTTTATTGATGTTGCATATAACTCAGTGCGCACATAATTTCTCAAGTGCCCGGAAACTTTTGACCGGCAGTGTACATGTGAATATCCCTGTGACTTTGTGGGTCTTTGTAATTGCAAGTCAATCGGACTATTTTTTAGTTTGCTCCTAAGTACTTGCATCTGCTCTTAGCTTATAAAAATCGGCAAGTCGAGGTAGCCTCAAAAAATTCATCGAATTAAGAAGTTTTTTTAACTTATTTTTCTCTGATTTTCGAAACTAATATTTTCTCGCATTTTGTAGGCCAGTGTAACAATTCACATAATTTGCCAAGGAAAGGCGCATTTAAATTATACCTAAAATCAATTTGGCTTTTCAAAATTGCAAAAATTTATGAAAATTTGTTAAAGTCAAAGCTAAAATTTGGCTCTGGCGAAAGCCAACTTTAAAAAGTTGCTGTTGTTGTTGCCAGATATTTGATGCATTTTCGTTGTATTTTTGCAATGAATAAAACATTATGAAGGCGTTACTGCACCAAAAGAAACAATATCTACAGGCGTTGCTGCCGAATCTCAGCCAGAGATCCCAATAGTGGAGCCCCACTATCTGCATCTCCCTTTTACGTGCGGCCTGAACTCCATCCATATGTTCATATATATGTTGACTGGGTGGCAACCTCGACTTGGTAGTATGTGCAGTTAGGCCCCCGTAAGGCGGTAATACGTCAATAACCGTTTAGCGTACAAATTGAAATTTTTATTAGTTACGGACACCAAGACCAAGGCGAAAAAACTCTTAACCGGCAAGTTGCGGCAAAAAGCAAACTAAGCCATAGGCCTGACGGGCGTAAACATAAAAAAAAAATAATAAAAATAAAAAATAAAAAAATATAAAATAAAGAGGCAGCAGCTACTTAGACAATTGCAACGAAAGGTGGCAAGGGATTGCAGGCAATGGTGCATGGTCGGGGAAGCCACACAAATGCACAGCGCAGATATCGCCAGAGATTATGGTTTAATGCTCTATAAGCCGTGTATAGAGGGCTGTTCAAGTTGTTGGTAACGCCAAAGATCTGTTTTCAGTTAACGCGATAACTATCGACAGATTATATAATTTATGAATGTACAAATTATGATTGTAAATCGCGTTTTTGGGAAACTACTATTATTTGTGGTTTATCAGATGATGCCACCTGCTTGTTACCAGGAAGGAAGTCCTTACATTTTTGCTTGAAAAATTGCTGGAATTCGATTTGACTTGGGGTTGTAAAGAAGAAAATTTTTCATTGTTATTTATGGATCCGTCAGACGTTGTTATTTTGTCTGTTTGATTAGAGAAAACTCAGAAACAGATTTGCCTTTTAACATTATTTTTGTCTTAGTAAAAAATTCGTCAAACCCAGAAATCTGGTGTCATCGTTTCAAAGGTAATTCTTAATTAGACAGCCTTTGAAAGAAGATAAAAACAAGAAAGAAAAGCCTGAAATTGTTTAGATCGACCTACTCAAAATGTCGCATACCGATTATATAGAGAGACGCTATAACATTTTGTAGAACATTGTTAAAAAATGCATATCAATAAAAGATTCAATTTTGAATTTATAAAAAAAGGTTTGAATTAAAAAATTTTTTTGTTAATATTTTGAAAAAAAAATGTTCTTAGCTTTTTTTACCAAAAATAAAAATTAAAAAAAAAAAATCGTGCTTCATTTTTTAAATTTTGAAATAATCTCAACTTCTCTCAAAAATATCGCACTGAAAAAGCCATGTAAATTTTTGTTTTTAATTTAAAAAGTTTTTGTAAACAAAAATTTGTTTAAATATTGATAATTTTTTTAATTTTGAAATGATTCAAAAATATCGCACTTAGAATGTTATTTATCATACTTTTGAGGGAAGTTTTTAAAATCAATTAAACATTTTTAAAAGCTTAAACCATTTTTTGAAAATAAAAAATTATAAAAAGTAATTTTTTTTTTAAATTTAAACCTTTTTTTTATTAATTAAAAAGTTTATCTTTTATTAAACACAATTTTTTCAAATATCTTTATTTTCTTGAGAAATATGTCTTGTAATCTTGTCTTAATGAAAAAAAAATATTCAGTTGTAGATAACTCGATAAACAATCTGAATTTTGAAATAAAAAAAATTTGCTTGGTTAATATTAAAAATCATAAAAGCAGTCCGACTTCACTTTTTTCACCGATGAATATTTCTACATTTGAAAAATTGTCTTTACTAAAAATCAGTTCGTATCTGTCTATCCGTTCTCAAAATATCATAAAAAAGAGGTGTTCCTAAAAAAAATAAAATTGAGCTTCACAACAAAGAACTTCTCTACAACAAATATTCAAAATTATAAATATTCAATATATTTTTGTCTAGTACAGTACAGCTTTAGTCAATTAGACAATTATTTTTTCATATTTTTTTCATAGCGAAATTTGTCGATGTTTATTAGTTCTTCAGCTATTTTATATATAATAATAATATTAATTTTTTTAAGATTTTCATTTATTGAATTTCATTGATTATTTTCAAATTCCCAAATTCATATTTTAAAACACTTGAAATACATTTTTTTTTATTTTTAAGATTACGTTTGTTTTCTTGGATATATTTCATATAAAAAAGTTATGGAAAGACAGAAGCGCCAGTCCCGATTGATCCGAATCTGGTTCTGAACGACTAAGAATTAACTATCACCAAAAGCTCGAATCACCCTATGCGGATTAATTTCCACCTACTTTACTTTGCTTTAAATACAGTCGAAATTTCAAAAAATGAAATCTCTTGAAATCAATTTTTCATTATATTGTTTTCCTTTTCCTATTACACTTCTTTTACTTTTCTTATAACGAATTTTCTAAAGAAAGAACCAATTTTCTTAATTAATTATTCAATTTTTAATCTTTTATTCAGATGTTAAATATTGATTGACTGGGATATGCAAAAATTATTAAACACAAAGTTGCCTCAGTTTTTTATCATACTGAATTTTCTACGGCTTAAAATCTAGAATATAGTCATGTATCTTAAATATGAAAACAAATTTTGGCTATAAAAATGTATTATTAGTGCGACGCACATTTTTTCAAATCTGTTGTGTTTTTGAGTTTTCTCGGAAACCTGATCCCAAAACATAAAAAAACAATCGATGGGAACTATAAATAAAAAATCTTGTTCTTCTTTTTTGGTCCTCTGATTTCCCAAAAGTAGTCCCGTCACATGTCAAGTTCCCATCATTTATTTTGTAGACCAATGCAATTCGACTCTGTAAAAGGGAAAGATTTTCAAATATGTACTCTTATCTAGATAATTTGAACATTAATTAGGGTTTTTATTATTTTTAGATTTCGTTCAAGGAAATCTCATATAGTTTTTGCGAACTACGAGGCATGTACAATAGAACACCTAAAAAACCGGATTTCATAGATAATGTTTTCGAATCTTGCATCTTCTCTAATTCAAATATTGAGTGAGATCATTCACTGGATGGGATAAGGGACAGGCCTAATTACCTTGGGGACAGTTCCAAGGTGGCTCTACTCGATCTTAAAATTCTCTAAAGGGTCTGTAAGTCTAGAAAAAAAAACTATGATATCATTTTGGTGCAATAAGTTTGGAACTACGAATGTAGTTCAGACTTTTTGGATAAAATTTTCGAATCAGCAGATGCTGAGATAAGCAAAGATTTGGTCATTGAAATATCGAGTGATATCATTCACTGAATGACATTAGGCCTGTCGTCAAAGATGGCGCTACCGTGGAGTAAAATTCTCTAAAAAGTTCGCAAATCCGAAAAAAACAAACTATTACTTTTGAGTAAAGTTCGTCGAAATATCTCAGATCTATTTGAGAAATCTCTTATATTTTGCGATAGGTGGACAAAGATAATGCATTATTATTGTAGCAACAATTTTGGAATTGTGAGTGTCCGATTTCATCAAAAATATTTTTGGATTTATCATATTCGCGGTATGGTAGGGTCTGTCGATCTAGGTTGTGGATTGAGTTACCAGTAAATATGAAAACAAAAACGTTAATTCATTTCGAAATTTTTTCCGAAAATTTTTAAGAATCGGTAAAATCTTGCAAAATTTTGAAAGAATATCTAATTGTCCATAAATATTTTTATAAAATAATCTTTTTTCCATATACATGTGACGAATTTCATTATAATACTATGTATTAGTCTATACTTGACGAAATTTGTTGTAAGTATATGTTAACATAGAAAATTCTCGGCGACTTCCCGTGAGTCTGTTGTGGTGGGTAGCGATTTCTGTCTTCATACAAAGGTACGCCCGTAAGCACTTACCCAGTACATTAACCATTACTCTCCTTAAGATACCCTTAGATAACAACCAATTACAGAGTATTTAATCATCGGCCTAGTTAAAATAACTAATCTTATTTTTTCTTTGTAAGAGATGGCGGTGGCATCGGTAGCAGCTGCCACCATTGTTTTTGTTGTTTTGTTTCGCTGCTCTTTCGCTGGCCTTTGCTATAAGACCGTGTCCGTCTTTTCCTCCAACTCCGTCCGTCTGTCCGTCTGACTGTTCGTCTGTCTAGTGACTGCTGCAGCGTTCGACTGCTGTCTGTTGTATCTTGGCGCTGGCATCTGTGCGATGTACAACACTTGCAACAGACAACTTGGCGCTTTTTTCTCTAACTGTATGGCATGGTATCAAAGGAAATTGTCTGGGCCTGAGCTGGTTGGGATTGGATTGGGTTTTAGGGAGCTAGCAAGAGGTACGTATTATAACAGTAACAGCAACAACGGCGCTATGAAATTTGTTTATAGAAATTAGTTGGCGCGCCTTTTAGCCTGGTCAGTTGGCTAGGCCAACAACAAGCGACACGCCCCGAACTGCCCTGACGCTGCCGCTGCTGCTGCTGTTGCTTTAGCTTTTTGACCAAAAGAGCTGCCACAGTGTCTATCCGTTTATCTGCCCGTAGGTGATTAAGCCATGTGGCTGTTATATTCAAGCCACACTTTTGCTTGTCAGTTGCATTTGCATGTGGCAAACAAGCGGCAGCCAGTTGTTGCAGCTTCCTGCAGCTGTCTCCGCCTGCACCCTCTCTGACGGCATATACCATAAGTACTCGTGGCTGGTGCCACTGTTTGATATTTGTTGTGGCTGTTGTTTTGGCGGGTGTGTTACATCCTGCTGTCATTTGCTACCGCGCACCACACACATAAGCCACATGAGCGGGAGGCGTCTCCCCCTATCGTCAATTTCGGGTATTTGCCACATGACAGCTGTTGCTGCAGCTGAGGGAAGTGCGGGTTCGGCGGTGTAAGTGATAATAGTTTTGATAAGTTTGTTGATTTGTGAAATGTGTGGCAACAAATGTTTTTCTTGCGTGTGGAAAATTGTTGATGCTAGTGGTTGCTGTTGTTGCATTTTCCATGCTCAATACAAAATATTACTCATGCGACCTGTGGCACAATTTGGCGATGTGAAAATGTTGATCATTGAAAAATGGTAGGAGTTTAGGCAAATGAAGCATGTCAATTGTACGTTAGAGATATATATCTGATCGTTTACGGCTTGACACCTGATTTAAGGTGGGATTTAGATGGGATGGGCTACAACTGGAGGGGTAGTTGATTGGGAGGAGGTACATAGTTGAGAGTCTGGTAGGAAGAAAGTATCAGCAAAGGAGGTTGTCGGCAGGATTGGTCATCCATTTGCTCTGATAGCTTAGGCTGCAGAAAACCCTTTGGCTGAACCCTACAATAGGTTGCCGGCTGGCCAATGGTCTGTGTACTGGCTAAAGCCCCAGAGTCAATTACTTGTTCTCCCTCGAAGCTTGGGTCAGTGCTTGGTCTAGCTGAGGCAACAGCGCAGCAGTATTCAGATTTCCAAGTCTGGTGCTGCTACGTTGGAGCCATGGCCAGAGGTGCCTGGCATCAGGTATAAAATGCAATGTCCCAATGCTGTCCAAATGCTGGTTCCCAAGAGCAAAATGTCAGACCAAGCCCCCACGCGCTGGAGTCCTCAAAGGAAACAAGTCGAACTGGCTGCAGCCCAAACGACGGTAAAGCGTGACTGCTACCACCGGCAGAGAAGGAGAGTATATATCCTCTGCGTGACATCAGCGGTCACACCTCTGGTATACCGCAGTAGGCCAGGACAGTTGTACATCTACTGCTACAACAACAACAACGGAACACGATGCCAAATTGTGGCGTTGTTCTGCAGTCCTTGGAGACTCTGACTGCGAACTAGAAGGCTAATGCAGGAAGTGGGTAGAGGCCAAAGAGATTCTGGAACACCTCATCTGCCGCTGAAATATCTAGGAAAACCCTGGTAAAGGTATCACTGGAAGAGGCAGCCGACAGGGCACCTAAAAGCTATACACCAGCCGATTCCTACGGTTCCACTAAGGCCTATGCAGTCTATGTGTGACTCCACCCATAGGTCAACCGGTGTAACCTAACCTAATAAATAGCTAAGCTTAAGCTAAAATAAAAAGAAAAATTTCCTACACAGAATTAAATAATGAATTTCCCACAATCGAAAAGGAGTCACGTCGAAAAAAGATCTAGCGGTAAACGAGGACAAGACGAAGTACATGTGTCTGGGCTCCCATGTTGCAGCAGGATCCGCCTATACCAGTGTTGAAGTGGTCATAGAGAATTCACGTACCTTGGCACCGCCGTTAACACCGAAAATGACGTCAGCCTGAAGATAAAACGAAGAATCCCACTATGCCAATAGGTGTTACTATGGTCTTAGTAAGCAGATGTGTAGCAGAGACCTCTCTCGACCAACAAAAGTAACACTCTACAAGACGCTCATCTCGCCGGTGCTCTTATACGGCGCGGAAGCATGGGTTGTGTCACGGAAAGAAGCATCTGCTCTTGGGGTGTTTGGGAGAAAATTTTTGGTAAAATCTTCGGTCCCATTCGTTTTGAGGACGACTGTCGTATACGGATGAACCACGAACTGTACGAGCTCTACGATGAGCATAGATGTTGTCCAGCTGCATCACAATACATACGTCTGCGCTGGCTCGGGTATGTCGTACGTATGGATAACGATGCTCCAGCGAAAAAGGTATTCGAAGCGAAAGCTGACGAAGGAAGACGAAGGGGACGACCACGACTCCGATGGAAAGTACCAAGTCAAGGAGAACCTCTCCTCCCTTGGTATTTCTAATTAGAAAAGGCACGCGTAAGGCGGAGGCGCCTGGCGAGAGCTGTTAAGGTCGTAGCCCACGATCGTAGCCGTATATTGTTATTTATATTCTCTTTATCTCGAAATTTTTTTTTTCTAACGTTCTTTCACCAATTTTTCCCAATTAATCATGCTCTTGACCAAACAGTAAAGGTGTTTTTTGATATCCTTCCTAAAACTCGGATTTCTTCGGCAAATTCTTTCATCATCAATTGCGGGCCAACCTTGACAACACTTTCGAAATCAAGCGTTTTTCAACTAGCGCCAGCGCATTACTTACGCTAATTGGAAGACTCTATAAAAATGAATGCCACTCCCACTTCTTGGGGCTGGGCTACAAATTACACAAGTTATAGGTATTATTCCCGTCTAGTGCTGCGCTCGGCAATTAACTCTCTGTGTGCGTGTATGTCAGTAGTGGCATTCCCCTTATTGAACTGCGCTACCTTTATTTGTCTATCTTGTTGCAAGTTGCAAGTTGATCAGCTTTAAAACGCCGCCTTGGGGCACTCACATCTTTTTGCACTGCAATCAATAGATGCTCGGCACGCAACTCTCGGCTAAAGAGATTGCCTTAAAGACGTTGGCGTCGCCGTCGACAGCGACTGCGACGTTGGCGTCAGTTGCTAGTTGCAACTTTGACTGCACTTGCAACAAACAGCTGTGGCATAAACTGGGTTAAGTGTGGCCTTTGCTTGGCTTGTTTGCAATTTATGCATTTCGTGTTTGTCTGTTTTTTTATGATTTTGTTTTGCTCAACACTTTTGTAAACAAATAAACAAAACCAATCAGCAGAACAAACGAACATTGTTGTTAGTTATGTTATGCACGAGGGTAGTTTGAGAAGTCGGCGGCGCTTTGAGTTTTCTGCAAGACTGAAACTATCAGCATTCTTTAATATTAGAATGTAGAAAATATTTGTAAGTTGTGTCTGTCGGTGGGGTTTTTTTTCGATATGAGAAATGATTAGGAAACCCCCGGAAAGCGCTTAATAGATCAATGAGTCCTTCGCCCCATCTAGTGAAGAAGCAGTTAACTGAACTTTATTGTGGTTAATTACATCTTGAGTAGTGAAGTGGAAGAAAGTTTAGCTGGTCTAGTAGAGGTCATCACCTCAAGAATTGGTCAATATTTACTTATTTATTTATTTTATCTTCTATAAGTGTCTGTAATATGAGTTTTAATGTTAATGTGGAAACAGCAGTTTCTTAATCAAGTCCATGGATTTGTGCTAAACTTGGTGAAAATCCTCAAGCGGATTGCGTCTGTAGTCATCTCAAAAGGGGATAGAAGACATTATATGCACTGATTGGCCTCGCTCCGATCATCAGTGGATAACTTCAAAGAAGATTCGTAATTGCAGTCCAAACTTGTTTCCATGACCATGGATCTATCTCCACACACAATAAGCCAAGATTCAGTCATATCGGTGAATTACTCAGTGGTCTAAAATTTTTGTAATATTAATAATTAGAAAACAAAAAGGCTCTATTTAAGAATACAAAATTGTACCCAAAAAATTAAAAAATGAATACCTTATATTTTCCTGAAAATATTTTTATTTAAGCGCTAAATGCTAAGTTAAAAAAACACATTCTTTTGGTTTCGTTTGGTATAGCTACTGAACCAATTCTTTTGGCTTTAAGTTTTTTTAAAACTTTTTTTTCACTCATCAATTATTTTAAAAAATGTATATACATTTTTTTTATTTATTTTCAATATGCTCCGTATATATGACAATGTGAAATTTTCTTTTAAATCGCATGCATTTAGCGCCTGTTATATATATAACAAAACCATAATTTTAAAAATATTTGAGATCATTAAAAAAATCTTAAAAAATAAAAAAAAAATTTAATCAAATACAAAAAAATTTAAAATAAATTACCGAAAATTCCATTAAAAAAATGGCGGACGTAAAGTCGGGCGCGGACGACTTTAGGATACCCTGTACCACTAGCTCGTAATAAAGTCCGATTTCTTCACAAAAATCCAAAAACCAGAAGAATTTTTAAGCAAACATTTTTTTTTTGACCGATTGTTCCTATGGAAGCTATATGATATAGTCAACCGATTTCAATAAAATTTGCACTTTGCACTGTGTTAAATACCTTAAAAAAGATCTGAATGCCAAATTTATTTCAAATATCTTTACAAACAAACAAAACACATCGAATTTTGTATAAAAAACGTGTTTTTGAACCGATTGGTCCTATGGGAGCTATATGATCTAGTCAATCGATTTGGATCAAATTTAGTACAGTGCTAAGGAACTATAAAATACTCACGAATGGCAAATTTGGTCCCAATATCTTAACAAACAAACGAAACACAACAAATTTAGTTAAAAAATCGATTTTTGGAAGATCGGACCTATGGGAGCTATATGATATAGTCAACCGATTTTGTTCAAATTTGGCACATTGCTTAAGTGGTCTAAAAAATTTCCAAACGCCAAATCTGGTTACGATATCTTTATTAAAAAATGGCGGACGTAAAGTCGGGCGCGGACGACTTTAGGATACCCTGTACCACTAGCTTGTAATAAAGTCCGATTTCTTCACAAAAAACCAAAAACAGAAGAATTTTTAAGCAAAAGTTTTTTCTTGACCGATCGTTCCTATGGGAGCTATATGATATAGTCAACCGATTTCAATAAAATTTAGACCACAGTGCTTAAATACCTTAAAAAAGATATGAATGCCAAATTTATTTCAAATATCTTTACAAACAAACAAAACACATCGAATTTTGTATAAAAAACGTGTTTTTGGACCGATTGGTCCTATGGGAGCTATATGATCTAGTCAAACGATTTGGATTAAATTTGGTACAGTGCTTAGGAACTATAAAATACTCACGAATGTCAAATTTGATCCCAATATCTTCACAAACAAACGAAACACAACAAATTTTGTTAAAAAATCGATTTTTTGGAAGATCGGACCTATGGGAGCTATATGATATAGTCAACCGATTTTGTTCAAATTTGGCACATTGCTTAAGTGGTCTAAAAAATTTCCAAACGCCAAATCTGGTTAGGATATCTTTATTAAAAAACGAAATATAGCGAATTTTTCTTTAAAAAAGTTATTTTGGCCGATCGGTCCTATGGGAGCTATATGATATAGTCAACCGATTTTGATCAAATTTGGTACAGTGATTGGGAACTATAAAAAACTTTCGAATACCAAATTTCGTTACGATATCTTCATAAACAAACGAATTATTCATCTAAAACGCTTTTTTTTTGTCGAGGTCGTCTCAAACACCCCCATGGGAGCTATATAATTTATCCCCGATATCAAAAAAAATAAAATAAACTTGCCTCCTATGGAATAATATGGGATCTAATGTGAAAGTTTGGTAACTCTAGCTCTTACCATCTCTGAGATCTAGGCGTTCACACGGACGGACGGACGGACAGACGGACGACAGACGGACAGACGGACAGACGGACATGGGTATATCGACTTCTCTATTCACCCTGATCATATTTTAGGTAACTTTGGGGTGTCTCCGACGTCCTCCTTCTATATGTTACATACATTTTCGGCTTGCACAAACTTAATATACCCTGGTACCATACGGTACAGGGTATAAAAACGAAATATAGCGAATTTTTCTTTAAAAAAGTTATTTTGGCCGATCGGTCCTATGGGAGCTATATGATATAGTCAACCGATTTCGATCAAATTTGGTACAGTGATTGGGAACTATAAAAAACTTTCGAATACCAAATTTGTTACGATATCTTCATAAACAAACGAATTATTCATCTAAAACCTTTTTTTTGTCGAGGTCGTCTCAAACACCCCCATGGGAGCTATATAATTTATCCCCGATATCAAAAAAATAAAATAAACTTGCCTCCTATGGAATAATATGGGATCTAATGTGAAAGTTTGGTAACTCTAGCTCTTACCATCTCTGAGATCTAGGCGTTCACACGGACAGACAGGCGGACGAGACGAGACATGGGTTATCGACTTCTCTATTCACCCTGATCATATTTTAGGTAACTTTGGGATGTCTCCGACGCCTCCTTCTATATGTTACATACATTTTCGGCTTGCACAAACTTAATATACCCTTGGTACCATACGGTACAGGGTATAAAAATTTGTACAAAAGTTACAAAAAATTGCATAAAAAAAAATAAGTGAAATTTTACTCGATTTTAACTTAACAAAAAAATAGGCGAACATTTTATTTGTTTTTAATTTTTGTAATTTTTTTTTTGAATTTTCGTTAATTTTTATATATTAACGAAAAGTTTTTTATATTACATAGCCATTGTTGATATAATAAAATATTTAATAAAAAATTATTTTTTAAATTAATAAATAAAAATTTTATTGAAAAACTAAATCAAAAATTTTATTTGCAAAAATTGCCAACAGTTTCTTTAAAAAAATAAGTAAAAAGTTTTAGGTTTTTATATTTTCATTAATTTTTGACATTTTTTCTTTAATAGATGGACGTAATGTTTTTTATATTGCAATAAATTTAAATAATTTTAGAAATTGTTATTATTTATATTTTATTTTTTATTTTTTTATTTTTTTTTTTTTAACAAAATTAAATATAGTATTTAATACTAAACTTAATACTAATTTACTGAGCACTAGCAACTGGGGCCTTCGACTCGCAAAATGGGCTTCTAAGCCGATTATTCTATATATTACATTTTAATGCTTTTGTAAAATTGAATATTTTTAATATATTAGATACAGTGGGTGTTTCAAGTATTTGGTATGGGGTCTGGGATCCGAAGAAGGTAGCTCTAATACTCTCAAGATATGGACAAGAAACCAGAAGATGATCCACGGTAAGATTGTCTCCACATAGTACGCAAAGGGGCCGTGCAGCGCCAGTTAATACATGTTCATGTGTGCATTGTGTATGTCCTATTATTTTATTTTTATTTATATAATTTTAATAAAATAACGTATTTTTTCTAATATTACAATATATAGAATATAAATTCAATTTTTTAAAAATGTACAAAAAAACTATTTTTGCCAAATAAGCATTGCTCAAAAGATTTTTTAAATATTTGCATTAACCGATGTAATTTTAACTAAAACGTTAACTTTTTACTTAGAATATAATTAATTATCTTTTCAATAGTCCAAAAGATAATTTATTAGTAAAGGCTTCGTCGAGATAATATTTAATAGATTTTTTAATTGAATATATTTATTTTAAGGAACCTTTAGTTATCTTTTTATTTAATTTTTTGCCGTTTTAAAGCTAAAGTTCTTTAATACCTGACTTAACTTTAACTCCATCACCACTTACTTATAAACCAACCCTCGCATATGCTCTTTTGTTTTTTATGTTGCTGCAACATTTTGCGTTGCGCTTCGTCGCAGGCGATCAAGGCCATTAAGCTAAAGCTTAAGTACTATAAATTACACACACACAATGAAACAAACGGAAACTGCTTTATGTACATTTGTACATAGGTACTACGCACTTATGTATTTATGTAAATAAATTTATGGATATGCAAAAAAAAAAAAACAAAAAAGAATCTAAGAAAAATAACAAAACCCACACAAATTGTTGTTCGCTGAATTCAGTCTAATGAGCTGTGCCCAAAGTTCGTTCATAAAACTGTGTCGCATGTTTCTTGCCTTTCACAACACTGGCAACATCAAGCTGCAACTGCAACTGCAACAACAACAACAACAAATATTGCAACGCCAAGGTGTCTGTAAAATCTAATTAAATTTTATCGCGCTAATAATCAACAAATTTACAAACTTTCTAAATATATATGTAAGAAAAAATCATAAAATAAAAAGATGATTTTCCGACAAACTGGGAAAACCGATTACTAAGTACACTTTTTTTTATAGTTTTGCAATATTATATTACTTAGACATAATGTATTTTCACTCTCAGCCCGTTTTATGTGGAAAATTAAAAAATAAAAGTGAAAAACCTATACATAGTAAAAATTTTCTTGTATTTAAATGCAGGTGTGGTATTTAAATTTTGTGTTAAAATTTATTTTAGCAATAAAAATGGCTCCACCTGAATTGTTTTTTTTTCTTTATATTTTATTAACAATCTGATTGTTATAAGACAGTAAATAAATTTGTAAATAATAAAAAAAAATATAATATAATATATACAAATAAATAACTAAGTTTATTAGCAAGCTTCCGCTGAAAGTTGAAAGTTTTTTTTTTGAGAAACTAGGGGGCTTCGCCCACTGCTCGCTTCGCTCACCAACCGCCTTGATTACTACAAAAAAATGGCGTACGTAAAGTCGGGCGCGGACGACTTTAGGATACCCTGTACCACTAGCTTGTAATAAAGTCCGATTTCTTCACAAAAAACCAAAAACAGAAGAATTTGTAAGCAAAAATTTTTTTGTTGACCGATCGTTCCTATGAGAGCTATATGATATAGTTAACCGATTTCAATCAAATTTGACACAGTGCTTAAATACCTTAAAAAAAAATCTGAATGCCAAATTTCTTTCAAATATCTTTACAAACAAACAAAACATCGAATTTTGTATAAAAAACGTGTTTTTGGACCGATTTGTCCTATGGGAGCTATATGATATAGTCAAACGATTTGGATTAAATTTAGTACAGTGCTTAGGAACTATAAAATACTCACGAATATCAAATTTAGTCCCAATATCTTAACAAACAAACGAAACACAACAAATTTTGTTAAAAAATCGATTTTTTGGAAGATCGGCCCTATGGGAGCTATATAATATAGTCAACCGATTTTGTTCAAATTTGGCACATTGCTTAACTTAAAAAATTTTCAAACGCGAAATCTGGTTACGATATCTTTTTTAAAAAAAAGAAATATAGCGAATTTTTCTTTAAAAAAGTTATTTTGGCCGATCGGTCCTATGGGAGCTATATGATATAGTCAACCGATTTCCATCAAATTTGGTGCAGTGATTGGGAACTATAAAAAACTTTCGAATACCAAATTTGGTTACGATATCTTCATAAACAAACGAATTATTCATCTATAATGCTTTTTTGTCGAGGTCGTCTCAAACACCCCAATGGGAGCTATATAATTTATCCCCGATATCAAAAAAATAAAATAAACTTGCCTCCTATGAAATAATATGGGATCTAATGTGAAAGTTTTGGTAACTCTAGCTCTTACCATCTCTGAGATCTAGGCGTTCACACGGACAGACGGAAAGACGGACGGACAGACGGACATGGGTATATCGACTTATCTATTCACCCTGATCATATTTTAGGTAACTTTGGGGTGTCTCCGACGTCTCCTTCTATATGTTACATACATTTTCGGCTTGCACAAACTTAATATACCCTTGGTACCATACGGTACAGGGTAAAAAAACACTTTTTGATATTATAGAGGGATCTGCTTTCGACTATTAAACTTTATGAAAAAATAATTTTTTTTTTCTTAATAATTATATTTTAACTATCCGCAATGGACTTATTTGTGTTAAAAAAAATGTAGCTGCATGAAGAAATAAAAATCATTTCCAAACAATTTTTAAAATGTAAATAAATTAATGCGAAACAAGAAAAAAAAAGAATCTTTCATATTGAGTTTAATTAATTCCTATTAAAATTTTATTATTTAATAAACATAATAATATAATAAGAAATGTAAATTTTTTTTAAATTTTTTTTTTAATATTTAACTAACCTTTATTATTAAACTTTTTTTAACGAATTTTAACAAATAAAATTATATTCATACAATCAAAAAAAAATTAAAAACTTTTTTTCTAGCCAAAGACCTACGTTGCCACCGCAGTAATAATATTATTTTTGTTTTTAAACTAAATCATTTTTTTCTTGCTATTACTCCAAATCGATTTAATTTATTTTTACGTCATAAGAATGTGTAATAAAAGGCGTTCAAAAATATATATTGACATATTTTGGAAACATATTTTAAGGATAAAAACATTTTTAAACAAAAAGTCGAAAATATAAAAATGCATTTTTTAAGGCAGCTTATATTTTAATTGTTAATAAAAGAAGTAAATTTAAAAAAAAAAAACCCAACATTTTTTAAAATTATTTTAATTAATTTTTTTACAATTCTACTAATAACTTTCATTTATTCAAGCAACATTATTACTTTTTTAAAATTGTTGTAGTTAATTTAAAAAAAAGTTGTACGCCAAATTTTTTTGAATTATGATTAATAATTTTGTTTATTAAGCAAACCGCATTCTTACTTTTTAAAAATTATTGGACGTTATTTTTATTCCTTTTTAAAAATTAGTAATTTTAGCGAAATTCAAACTTAAATAAAAATCTTTAGGACGTAGGATATTTTGTATTGGTTCGAGTTAGTTAATATGGCTCTTAAAAATGATTTTAATATTTTCTTTTTAGGTTCAATACTTATCAGACTTCAAGTCAAACGAGTTGATTTCTCTTGTTCAAAATGGGTAAGCCGAATTCTTAATATTTTCATCTAGCAAAATATCGGTATTCTAGAACAATCCAAAAATAGTCACATGCCAGGTTATGAATGGAAGCCCGAAATAAGTCAAAAAACGGCGTCTCCAAAGATTCTCACAAGGTAATTTAGTATAAGTATTTACTTTTCGGACTTCAATTCCGATTTGTCTTTCAAACTTTTCCGCAAAATGTTAGGAACTCCTACAGTCATTCCAAACTTACCCAGTTCGAATGTAATGCACAATAAAGTGTTCGGGGCTATTAAATATTTATATATTTTCTCAAATTTGAGCTTCTTTTGAAGATTCCAAGACTCTTGTTTACTCAAGTAAGGCATAGAAACAGAAAGAGTTACAAAAATCCTGATTTCTCCGCGTTGACAAAATTTTAGAGTTTTTTAGAGTTTCCAAGAGGCTCAAAATTTATTCCATTACAGGCCAAATGGCCTAGAAGATATCGTAAAATAAATTCTACCAAAGTTTTTTTTAGGGTTAACTAGGTAGTAGAGATAAGCAGAGTGAATTCGAAAGAATTTTTTTTGTAGATTTTTTGGAGTGTGAAAAAATTATTTTTCTTCATATTTGTAGAAAAGATCTAAACTTTTGACTCAAATATTTCACAGCCGTCTTTGTAATATTATTTATCAAAGCTATTTCAAAAATGTGCTTTTTTGACGAATCGTTCGATCCAAGAAATTCGCATACCATTTATAACATATTGACTGATTTCTTCTAGGCTGGAATTCTTTTGAAGTGGATTGTCGGTACATATTTCTTCACATTTAAAGAAAAGATCTAACTTCGACTCAAATGTTTCGAATTTGGTAAGGAGTCTGTGACAAATAATTTTTTTTAAATTGTAATATCAGGAACTGCTCAAACTATGTTCCATTTTTTCTAATTTGAAAATAGTTGAAAAAAAACTATTTTAAGCATTTATATTTTTCCATTATATTTCTTTGATAGTAAAGAGAACTCCTGAAATGATTTTAAAAGACGGTTGTAAATGCGTTTGCTTTAATTTGTTATGGTTATGGTTGGCGTTTTTTTTGGAACGACAGTTTTGAATATACCTTAAGGTATAAACTTACAAATTTAAAGGTCATCGAATAAACATTCGTAAACAAATATTTTTTATCGTCATTTAAGGTCGAAAAATTCAGAAATTAAATTTTTTCTTTAAGCACGTTTGTGATATTTTTTCAAAAAACATTTTATTATGCACTTTTTTTTAGCTATTCAGTCAATATCTTATGAACAAAATTTTGGATCGACATGAAAGATAAAAAGCAAGCCAAAAATTCGAAAATTACGTTTTTTTTTGTCTATAGTTGCTTGTAACTTAAATAGATTTTACTTAATTAAAGCGATCATCACAGATCACAATGACAAAAGCTTTGGCATAAATTTTCCAAGATAGTAAAATTAAGTAAAATAATTTTTAAACTTATGAAATAATCGCCAATGATGATCTCTAGCTATTCGATGCTATCCTTAACTTTGAACAATAATGTGCAAAAATTTTAGAAAAAGTATCTAATGAAGATAATTTTGATTGCTTGTTAAATTTTATTATATATATTCTATAACGGACCCACGGGGATGGTTTTCGGGTCCCCCCCTTCGCCACAAGAGTTCGAAAAAATAGGTTGAAAGTCTTTTGCGAGATTAACATACTCTTCGAAGTGAAGAATCCCACACAAGACCAAATACTACATCCGCATCTGAATATATTATTAACAGATTTGGTTATCAAGATTTTTCTTAGGATTATATAAAATGCTGGTTCGTTTATATACCTGATATGATGAAATGATAGTTTATAAATGATTGATCGTAATGGCAAAAAAGCTTCACCAAAAGTCATTCAATTCTTTTTGAAGTTCATCAATTATTTTATCGCTAATCTTTAATTAATTAAATCTAAGAATTGTTTGATTTGATCATTATTTGTTTTGATCCCAACCACTCATTGTAAAGTGTAAAAAATATTGATTTGAGTTTATACCTTAAGGTATTTCGAAGACGAATATTTATGAGGATCTTGAAGAGCACTAAAAACACAACTTTTTAAAGAAATATTAAAAATATATTCTGCCTTTAGTTTCAAAAGATTTAAAAAAAAAGATTCAAAAGAATCACAGATCATAATGACAAAAGCTTTACCATAAGTTTTCAAAGATCGCAAAAGTAAGTAAAATAATTTTAAAGCTTATGAAATAATCGTTAATAATGAATGCTATTCGAAGCTATCGATAACTTTAAAAAATAATGTGCAAAAATTGTAAGAACAGCTTGCAGGTATTATTATTTCGTTGGTTTGTTAAATATTCTTAAAAAAATTTCGTAATCAAGATCTTAAGTATAAGTTCCTATAAGTCCTACAAGGACTAGAGGGCCGTTATCAAGATCTTACTTAGGATTATATCAAATGCTGGGGTATGTTTGTATGCCTAATGGAAGTTCATAAATGATTGATTGTCAACGATTGTTGATTGTTGACGATTTTACGATCTAATTGTCTGTAATGTCGACACAAAATTTTCGAGATTTGACAAATATTTGAAAAAGTGCTCAAAAACATGTTTTTCGAAAAAATCTCATAAACATATCTCTAATTATCCAAAAAAAGTTGTTTTTAGATTAATTTTTCATGTAAACTAGTGTAATTTATAAATGCTGAATTTTCGCAAGAAATTGTACAGATAATTATAAATAATGGGTTTAAGCTTATAAAAATATCATCAAATTGCAATGATTTACTTTGGAGTTATCTTATTTGATTTCTCAGCTCAATCTGCTCCAATTTTGAAGCACTTTGTCTGAGTACAAAATATTTTTTTTCAATTTTTATTTATTCAAGCTGTGCTCAGGAAATCGGGGGTTCGGGGAACAAGGGGAACTGAAATACTTATTATTTAATTACATTTCAATTAATTTAATTTCATTAAACATTATTTTTCTACTACTTACACTTGTGGTTTGCCTGAACTCGATGTGGCTTTGACATCCTTGGATCAAGTTCTCGCTGGCTGAAGCCGCATTTCGCGCAGGTGCGAGCGAGACAAACACACAGTGCAAAAAATCCGTTACTGGAATTGCTACTGACAAGCAACCCAGTAGGAACTATTGGAACAGTCGACGGAATATTACTTTTATTATTATTATTTAAAAAAAAAGAAGTTAATTTTTTCAAATTGCTGATTTTATTTTATTCTATGAATTTAAGAGTTTTTCGAAAATATTTAGACACGTTAAAAATTGAAATAAAAAGGTAATATAACTTTTTATTTAGTAAATGTTCAATTGAATTAAATTCTTTTACTTTAGAAGTAATTATATGTTTTTTTCGAAGCTGCCTGCTCCAGTTTTATAGACATAGCCAACGAAGTTTCCAAGAACAACTCAAAGCTTTTAAATATATAATAAAGAATTAGGTTTCGCAATAAAACAATTTTTAAATATTTTATTTTTTAGCTACGAATAGATATTAATTTTTTTTTCTTATATTCGTTCTCACAAAAATTACGCCACAATTAAATCTTCTCTAATTGCTAATCTTCTTTATTATTCAATTTTTTTCGTTCTACGAAAACTTTTTAGTGTCTTACAAATTTCTAAAGAAATTTTATACAACTTTTTCTTTGGTCTTCATAGTGTATAATAAACAGCAATGTGCTCTTTATTTTTTTGCTGTAAAATATATTATGTAGACATAAAAAATCTCTCAACTTGGCTAATTATGAACGCCTAATTACATAGACGGATGCCAGAAGACGGAAGACAAGACAAGCAGCAACTTCAAAGACCACAACAACGACACCAAGATTCGCCATGTAGAGCCAGCCAGCCAGCTGCCAAGCTACCATGCTACCAGTATCTAAAATCTTGAAATCTCTAAAATCCAAATCTCTGCGTCTCAATGTCTGACAAGCGAAAAGCGCAAAACAAAGCCAAAGCGCGCCAAAAACAAGTTGTAGATCCAAGAACCAGGTAAACTTACGAAAAAAAAATAAATATATAGATACAACCGGAGGGGGAAACCCACCTTAAAAGCTACCCAGCTAGACGTTTGGAGAGCGCTTGAGAAATGCGGTGGCTGCTGCTGCAGAATTATGATTTCAAGAAATGCGCGTGGCAAAGTTGTAAGCAACTCAGCTCAGCTCAGCTCACGTTGTCTGACTTTTCCGCCAGTTTGATGATTTATGTGGCAACTATGACACCAACATGTGCTAGGCTTTATAATTATATGGTCAGAGCGACACCCCGACAGACAGACGCACTGCCAAAGCGTCATCCAATGCAGTAGGTGATTGGTTTTGTTTTGTTTTTTTGGTCGTGTTAGACACCATGGCGGCATTGTGTGAACCAAGCGTAGCAATTTTTTCAAGAGTTTTGGTCACACTGTGCGGCTTGTGCCGCCTCTGTGCAGCCAGCGCATTGTTTTCAACACCAGCTGCATATTTGTTGTTGTTGGTAAGGCTGTCAGCGCTAGATTTTCCACACTGCATTTTCCGAGTTGAGCACTTTGTGAAAATTGTGGAAATATATGCATTTCCTGGTATGAATGTAAAGCACTAAAGAAAAGTTAAGGAACTTAAACCTAATGCATGCAGAACTAAAGAGCCATATGTTTGTGGTTTAAGGTAGTCCCATAAAATATGGATTTTATGCGGTTTTCAACATTGAAAGTTGCTTCTGGTTTGCATCAGCTTTGACTATAGTTAGCAGAAAGTTTAGTGTCAGTTGATAGGGGAGTTGTTCTTGAAAGATTTTTAGATCTGGATCGCATAAAATCGAAACGTACTCTAATTTATGATAAAAAGATTTTAAGAGGGACTAACACCGGCTCATTGAATGTTTTCGTCGCCCATTACCTTTTTAAGTTGCCCGAATACTCATGTGGTCTATTCATGATTGAAATGTTCTCATATTAAGACTCCTTGTTTCATGCTTAAAACATATATTTAAACTTCTCCCTCAATTTGAGAAATCGGCCAAAGAGCTGTTGAGTTCGATTAAATCGATTTAAATCACAATATAATTAAATCTTACCTTTAAGGGGAGGTTCTTTCACATTTGGTCGAAAAAATCGAATTTTTTTAGAAAAATAAAAGCTTCATATTCGTAAAACTTATATACGAAACGACTTTCAAAACGATCGATATTTATAGAATTAGATAATAATAATGTTTTGAATGGCTTATTAGTTATTAGTGTGACAAACACTGAAATTGGAACATTTTCATAAAAAAGAACTAAAAACCGGAACAACTCAAAACCTGGCAATTTTTAGGAAAGCAGCTTTACTATTCAACTTAGATTGTGTTACAGATCATTTGAACCTATTTATACGCTGTAATTAAAAATACAAAAGGTAAACTATATTTGTGCAATGTATGTAAAGGACCTAAGGAGACGTGGCAGACCCCAAGTCCTTTATACCAAAATGCTTCTCATAACCTCAGTTAGGGATTGAGTCATGTCCGTTCGTCCGTCTGTAGGAACACCTAGATCTCGAAAACTATAAGTGCTAGAGATACGAAACCTTACCACCTGCTATGCCCTGCTATTGCCGGGCCAGTTGGTCACACTACTTAACATATACTATATATATGAATAATTTATAAATTCCTATTTTTAGGCAATGTCAAATCTTCAAAAAAGTGAAAATATAAAAGAAATTTTCGAACGTACAAATTTCAGTTAATTTTTCATCAAAACTCACTGATTTAGTAGAGGTCACACAAAATTTCATAAACAAAAAAAAAACATTTGTCATTTCAACGTTCTGCGTGCAGACAATAGCCGCCTTTTTAAATTTCGTCGAGATATATTTAAATGTCCAAATATTGTAAAAATCGCATTTAACAAACAAATCAGGAAGTTGGTATGTCTTTTCATCATGCCACAAATAAATCCCAAACTTTGTCTTCTTTTCAGCCAAATTTGAAAGAATCTTCCCCTAATTGTTTAATAATTTCCCAAGATTTACGGTTTTTTGTCGTACTAGTAAGGAAATTAATTATTATGCACTGAATTTTCTCTACAAAGTGTTTATTAAGCTTATGGGAAAAAGGCCTAAGAGGAAACGAGTACGACCCCACAAACTCTGCATCAAAATTCTTAGTGCGATAATCCATTTTATATATCTGAAATCCCAAATATTGATGTTGACCATTCCTTCCTCCCTATAGAATTTCATATTGTAATTTTGCTTTTTATAAAACGACACAGGTTTCCATTTTTGAAAACACAAAAAAAATTATTTGGGGACGTCGCGAATAATGTTAATAATGATCATGGATAATTCTCACCTACTAAAACATCCAGTAAGTTAATATGATTTTAAATAAATATACTCACCGAAATTAATTTTTTTAAATTTTTATTCATAATCGACTTTTATTAAAAAAAAAAAAATTGGCATGCGTTAAAGTCGAATGCGTACGACTTTGGGATAGCCTGTACCACCATATAGCAATTAAATCGGATAATTTGCTTTCGAAATGAAAATTTGGTTACGATAAACAAAAAAAAGTAGAATTTTTCACCAAACACGACTTTTTTACCGCTTGGTCTTATAGGGACTATATAGTCAACGTATTCGATCAAATTTGGTATAGTGCTGTCAAACTCTAAAAAACTTCCAAGTACCAAATTGATTAAAAATTTCCTGAAATAAACGAAACAGAATGAAGTTTGCACCAAACTCGTTTTTTTTTTTACCGATCGGTTTAATGGGAGCTTTATGATAAAGTCAACCCATTGATATCGAATTTGATACAGTGCTAGGGATCTCTAAAAAACATACAAATTTGGTTCCGATATCTTCATAATGAAACGAATTATCCATCTGAAACTTTTGGTCTTTTTCAAATTCCTCTGGAAAACCCCTAGCGTACCTATATTATGTAAGCCCGATATTACAAAAATAAAATAAACTTGTCTCCTATGGAATAATAACGGATGTAATACAAAATTTGATTGCTCTAGCTTTTACCACTGATGAGATCTAGGCGTTTATCCGGGCGCACAGACAAAGAGACGGACATGGGTATATTATATTATCGATCCAACTCAGTAATGTGGCGGACTACGGGGCAATGAGAGCCAATTTGAGCTCATTAATCGGTGAAGCGTTGATGGACAAACACACAACGAAAATAGGTCAATTCTAAATCATCTGGTCTGGTGTTATTTTTCATGGTCTGGTGTTACCATGGGATTATCGAAGCTCCACATTAAATATGAATTCTTGAAAACAATTTCGAGGAATCGGTGGAAAAAATGGACACTGACAATCAACAAAACAATCAAAAACGATCCCAAGCATACGGCCGGCATTGTCAGGCAATATGTTGAAGCATTTTCAATCTATGTACCCGAATGGCTAAAAGTCCTAATTTGAATCCCATCGAAAATTTAGAGGCCGCACTTGACTCCAATGTACCTCAAGTCACAGCACGAATCGAGAAATGTCCTTCTTAAATCATTAATCTATCTGGGACGAAATTCAGACAGCTTTGTTTAACAAATTGATCGAAAATATGCAGCAACGGCTCTCTTCTACCATAAAGACACGCATAGGAAGTACAGAACATTAAAAATTCTTAAATACGCATTATTTCATGTTTTGTCAAACAAAAATTTTTAATGTCCTCTTAAACCTGTCCAGCCAAAAATGGCCATATTTAAAAAAACTTAGGAAAAATCAACATGTGCCTTCAAATTCTACCAATTTTTTTTTAAACCTTTGCTAACATTATTTCAGATCAAATAGTACCAAAAATAAGAACAATTTAATCAAATCAAAAGAAATACTTTGCATTTAGCTTTCTTATTTAAGCTGTCCTCTCAATTCTGTCAATGACTGTCCGAGTATATTGAGCAGTATTTTTCATAGACTTCAATTTTTTTATCAGGGTGGAGTCGGTCTTTGGGGAGCGCTTGCCTGGAAAATTGTCTAATTGTCACACGGTAGTGACCTACGACGATTCCCTAACTGGCAGATCCAACTAGCTCACACTTCCAGCTTTACGCTAGGCACCCTCTGGTTACTGCTGGATACCCCTTTCCAGGGGTGAACTAATGTGAGAAGGCAGCCTCTCAGGCGATCTGCGATTGAGGAAGTTTTGCATGAAAGCGTAAGTGGACATCTACTACCATGCAAGGGAGTCGAAGGCCCAGTTAGCCGTCATTTCCTTTTCAAACCCCATGACTACGAAAGTATCAAAAAAGCTTCGGATAATGGATGCGAGCGATACAGGCCTAAACCCACATCGGTTTCGTCGCGCCATAGAATAATTTTTGTAAGGCTAATAACTAAGCATCTCTTTAAGATCTATGCGGCCGGTTCTGAAAGTCAAATAGCATAATTTGGTATAAATAAATAAAAAGAGTTTTGATTTTTCGCAGTTCTACTGCATGTACTTCATATATTTCAAATATAATGATGCATAACAAATGGTATAGCAAATATTACAATGTTTGTTTCTGGTTTCCGGCATTTAATTTTCTTGCTCCATAATCATATTTGAAATTTCGTTAATTTTTTGTTCATGTGGGATCTCTAAATTCCCTTAAATTTTTTTACTTTATATATATACTTTTTATATATCTTAATATATTTTTTAATTTTCAAAAGTTTTCCTCTACGGATTTTTCTCTATAAGCATTATTTTCCAAAGTTTACCTCTACGGATTTTTCTCTATGAGCAAAATATTTTTTTTTTTTTTAAGTTTTCCTCTATGGATTTTTCTCTATGAGCATTATTTCCAAAAGTTTACCTCTACGTATTTTTCTCATGAGCATTTTTAAAATATTGTTCAATTTTTGTTTCCGTGGGATTTTAATACTTATTCCTTAAGGTGTTAGTATAAGAAAAAAGTAAAAAGATCTTCCTTAAGCCATTATATAAAAAAAAAAAAAAAAACAAAAAAAGGTTTTTCTTAAACGTTTCTTCTCTATAAGTTATTTAATAATTAAGCCCATTTTTTTGTACCATTGATTTTGTACTATATTTCTTCAAGCTCTCTTGCTTAATGTTATTTTTCTTCAAAATTTTCATCTTTTTGTTTTAATGCAACCGTGCATCATCATTATTACGATTTCCTAAATTATTTCTTATCATTTTACTCAAAAACTTTTTTTAGAACTTACTTTGCATTAAATTTTCTCCTCATGTCATTACTTTTTTTATCAACGATATAGACTAGACTACTTACTCCCTTTAGGGACCTGCAAACCAAACATAATTCTGCTTCTTGTCGATTTGATCCCTCTCTCTGTAAACTTCTTGCTTCATGTTAATTTTTCAGCCATTTTTAACATTTCTTTGACGCTGCATTAACATTTCCATGATTTCGTCCATATTGTAACTCTCATCTTGCCATACAGTCCCATTACGGCCTGTTTTAAAATTTTTTTGCTGCTGCATTAACATTTCTATGATTTCGTCCATGTTGTAACTATCCTTATCATTTATTTGATGCTGCCTTAACATTTCTACGATTTCGTCCATGTTGTATCGTTCCTCATCCTGCTTTACATTCACGCCCTTTTTAAAATTTTTTTGCTGCTGCATTAAGATTTCCACGATTTCGTCTATGTTATAAGTTCTGTGAGTTCTCATCGCGGTCTTGTAGCACCTCCTTTGCTTTTAAAATTTTTTGCTTCTTGCTCTTCTTTTTCTGCTTTTTAATAATTTGAACTGGAACTTGTTCATCCATTTTCATAGTTTCATCCGTCTCGCGTTTTATGAAGGTTGCCTCATACATCTTTTTAGCTTTGTTGTTTGTAATCAAAATTTTTAAATTTTCTTTATTGCAATCTTTGCTCTTTGACACCTTTTTCCGATTTTTCCGCTTTTTCTTTTTAAGTTCAGCCAGCTCTTTGTTGCTTTCAATCAGATTTATCACATTTTCTTCATAATTCGGATACGGTGCACTCCTCAGCTTTAACCTCATCATTGCTGTCCTCGCTCTTTTCGGTACAATCAAACGTCACCTTTGTCTGCTTTTTCATTGAGTTTTTAAGTTCAGCCATAGCTTCGTTGCTTGCCATCAAATTTATCATATTTTTATCATACTGTTCTTCGGTGCACTCCTCAGCTTCAACCGCACCATTGCAGTCCTTACTCTCGGTCGTCACCTTTTTCTTATTTTTCATTGAGTTTTTAATTTCCGCCAGCTCCCGCTCAACTTCTTCTAGCTCTTTCGCTACAATATTAATGCGCTCATCCAGTGACAATTTCGGCACCTCGGCAGACTTTTTTGCATTGGTTCGCACCTTGGTAGCCTTTTTTTCAACCTTTACATTGCGACTTGGTCTTGGTCGCAAATTATATCGACGCGTTTCAGTCTGAGGGGTCTCCATTTGATTATGATTATGAGTCCAATTATGATTATCAGCCCAATTATAACGCTGTCGGCAGAGCATGCACAGACGGTATGCACAAAATTCGTTTTCACGCTTATAAAGACAGCAGCAGTCACTGCATTGATAAAGGAAACTTATCTGCAAAATATTGAGTTTTATTAAAGATATTCAATAAATAATAAAAAACTTACAACTTCTTTGGTTCTTTTCGTTGGCCACATTTAACAAAACTATTTTACTTTGTTACGCTTATATTTTGGTTAATATTGTCAGCGTCTGCAGCAAACAGTGTTGGGCAACGCAAACATTTTGATCTCAACAATACTTATTGTAACGGAACCGGGCTAGTCGCTTTTTACGTGCTATCGATACTTATCGTTTAAGTTTTACCAACACTTTTTGTATTATCGAAAATTTTCAAACTGCGCCGTTGGATTGGACAACCCTTTTGTGGCCTTTAGATAGTATAACCATTTGCTCCACCTGCCAGCCAATTTTCCCAAATATGATCCCAAACGCTCTGATTGCATTGATTGCAAAATAAAGAAAAGAGAGAGTTCTGGTATTTGGCAAGTTATGTGGCTTAATACGGCAGAATGAGAAATCTGAAAACATGCTCTCGACGTATTAAGTTCGAATTTACTTGTGATATGTTTTGTCTAAATCCAGAACTGCTTACTTTTATTCCACTTGTGCTGGTTTTTCTTTCTAAGCTTTCTTAAAACATTAACAAATAACACAAATTATTTCGGTGATATTAAATGCATTTAAATTATATATAAATAAAATTTTGCGAACCAAAAAAATATTACATTTAAAAATATTTTTAATAATTTAGTTTTTAACATTAATTTAAGAAAGTTTATTCATTATTGTATTGTTTAATTATTTATCATTTTTTGCTTACAATGCGTGCAAAAATAAATATAAATATTTTTCCCGCCATTCGTTTGCAACAGCTGTTCGCATCGTTGTGAATGGCAAATTGCATACATATGTTTACATTTTGTCCATGCTTGTTAGCCACTGAGGAAATAGGTGATTGAAAAATAATTAAAGAGCGACTGCGCGCAGGTTAATAAGTAGCTTAAGATTGCTTCAAGATCCTCTTTTATAAGATGGCAACTACGAATTTAAGTGTACTTTTAATATAAACCATCCACTGATAAAAACAAAACAGCAAAAGCTGATGAAAATACATGCATATTGGTGGACCAAAAGAAAGGAATCCGAATTGGAGGAACTACTTGATGACATCTAGTGACAAACGCAATAAAAATTGGCAAAATTATGGTAAGTGAGCCGACTTGTGATTTTGAAATGGCTTAAAGCAGTGGTCGGCACAATCCTATCTCAAGTGTTTAGGGATTAGCGACGTCGATCATGCATCAATGTGTGCGTGCTTCTACTGAAATTTTCTCTGCCGCTGTGACGTATTGTGACGCTGTCGTTGTACAGTCTGTACACTCTTGGGCTCTTGTTGCTCTGCTTTACTGCCACCGCAGTAGAGAAAACAATAACAGAAAACGACGCCAGCGTCACTGTGGCAGAGAAAACATCAATACATACGAAAAAAAAAGTTATATATTTATTGCCGACTACTGGCTTAAGGTTGATCAAAAGCAAGTTAAAATAGTTCTTTATTTGTGATCAGCTGCTAGAAATATTGAACCGACGACTAAGTATGACGAAGCGCAGAAAAGCACGTAGAATACTTGGAACATATAGTAACTCCTCGACAACGGCCAGACCGAATATCCAAGAGGCTTAAATTTTGGTCTGTTTTATGTGGCAACAAATTATTTTTTTGGAGAAGGTTTTACTTGGTGACCATATAGGGCAAAGGCCCTACCATATGAACAAGCTTTCGCAGATTGTGGGATATTTGTTGGTTACATAGTTTATATCTTTTATTAACACAAAAAATGAAAGAATATTATGCTTTATATGGCTTTGGAGAAACAGAGACAATGTTTCGTAAAAAAAGGCGGAGTTATCAAGTTTTATATAGTCACGTTTAGGAAATGTAAAGGCAGATATTTATATTAGAAATGGATGGATGGGTGCTGATTTCTGATGAAAAAGTTTCGTGTTCCACGATATTCGATA
This sequence comes from Chymomyza amoena, assembly GCA_037043745.1. Classification (NCBI taxonomy): domain Eukaryota; kingdom Metazoa; phylum Arthropoda; class Insecta; order Diptera; family Drosophilidae; genus Chymomyza; species Chymomyza amoena. Next base: position 108,347 of record JBAMAX010000145.1, read on the forward strand.
TCTTTTAGGTATTCGAAAAAGTTCGGTTACAAATTTTTAATAAAAAGAAAAAATTTTTTTTTTTATATTTAAAACAAACTTTGTTTAACAAAATATCTGCCTTTTTGATGGATAACCTTTCGCCATTTCCAATTTTTTTAAGCGAAAAACATTCAAGTGCGTTTTGCAGGCCTCCAAATGAATTAAAATCTACACCATTGAGTGACTTCTGCAGAAATCAAAACAAATGATAATCTTCAGGTACAAGGTCCGGGATACAAGTTGGATGCAGCTAAACTTCCCAGCCAGGCTCTCTTAGTTTCTGCCGGATCATCAAATATGTATGTTTTATGTTGATCAATTCTGTCCGTTTTAATTGATTTGCATGCCAAAATCTCGTTAATTGCCGACAGTAGAGAACAGAATCAATCGTTTGATCAGGTGGTACAAGCTCATAATGAACAATTCTCTCCCAATCCCACCAGATACACAGCATTACTTATCTTGGTGTCAATCCTGGCTTTGCTACCTTTTGTGAAGCTTCATCTTGCATCGACCATGATCTATTTCGCACATTATAGTCGTATGGGATCCACTTTTCATCTCTCGTAATCATTCGCTTCAGAAATGGTTCGATTTCGTTTCGTTTTAGCACTCATTCTTAATTTTTTGCTGTTAATTCATATGGCACCATATATAGAGCTTCTTTGTGTATCCAGCTTTCTTCAAATGGTTGATAAGTGTTGGGTGATAATTGCCTAGTTCCCTAGCAATATCCATGCTGCCTTTGTGCCGGTCTTGCTAAACTTTTTCAATGATTGGTCCACCAAAGCGAGGTGCATCTTTAACATAAAAATTACCAGATCGAAAGCGAGCTGTTTTTCTAGTTTCAGCATCATCTCCGTAAACTTTACAAATTTTGTCAGCAGCCTGCGACCCATTCTTACCTTATCTATAATAGAAAAGAAAAATATGACGAAAATGTTCAGGATTTTCAATCATTTTTAAAAGTAGAAAACTTTTCACAGAACAATGCGATTATAATACTGTCTTCTAAGAAAAATATGCCTAAAATGTCACCTTTCAAACAAGGTATAGTTTTGCTACATCCAATTTATATAACCAAAGATATAAACTTTTTATTTTATTAGGTTTTATTTAGGTTTTTGCAAATATACTATATGTATATTGCAAAATAAAATAATTAAGACAAACAAGTCAAAAGGAATACAATTCATATAATTCGTTTGTCCCAAAAAACACCTAGATCTTGAAGATAACAAGGTAGAAACAAAAAGTAGAAGGTTTGATAGGGGGGATTCTTTCGAAATGACGGCTTGCTTGATTTATTTGAACATTTGCTAGAAATGAAGTCACGATCTACGATAAAGTAAAATCTCGAACAGTGTAACGCCATTTAATGCTACGCCAAGCTCGGGAAATCCGCTACGGAGACCCACAGAATGATTGGGAAAAATGTTGTTATGAAACGTGCATCATTCGTCTTTTCTAGACTCAAGCGGCATCTCAAGGGAATCCGATGATGATGCGCGTTTCATGGCAGCATTTTCCTTAATCATTCATCTGTTCTCGAATTAAACGGCATATCAAGTGAATCCGATACTGACGTCCAAAGGGAACTGACTGGACAGGATAATAATCTTTGAGATAATCGTAATGTATATAAATAGTATTTGATATAGTAACAGTTCGAATTGCCTTAATATTAGGTAAATCATATAAATAAACTACAGCTTTAAAGAATTGGCAGAGTTTGCAGATTGGAGTTCCAATCGATACGAAAATGGTTTTTTAAAACCTTCTCGTAGGTAGGTTAAGCCGGCAGTTAGGGCTTAGCGTCCCAATTCACTTAGGCCAAGAGCAGGCCCTTTGTGATACCGACTATGGGGATAAGGATATGGAATAGACGGGAAAAATTAGGGAAATAGGAAAGTGGAAAATGCAGGACCATGCTTGAAGTGTGACTCGAACGCACAATCTCTGGGATGATAGTCTAGTGCACTGCCGCTATCGAGGCCGCTAATTTTTTTATGTGTTATAAAATTTTGGTAAACGGAATTTCCGTTCCCGGCTTAATTATTTGCCTTTTTTTGTAATTATGATTTTTTTATATTCTTGGAGTCGCTGAATTAGAGGTCCAAAATATACCAGCATGAAATTATGACTATGTTTATTATATATTTTTGGCTTCGCTGAATCCAAATACAAAGTCAGCAAAAATTTGGACTTCAGATTTTGAAGATCTCCAAATAACTCGACTTGCGCTGTTTCTTGAGGATATATAGGAGCCCTGACAAGCAAGTGTTTTTTTAACGTCAGATTCGGAATCAGCGAATCTAAAAAGTTTTAGGGAGTTCGTCTGACCGATCTGACTGTATAGGGTATTCGCTTTTTTGAAGCTGTTTTTGGGGTCGCGTAATCCGAATACGAAGTCCAAAAAAGTCGGAGTTCTAAGGCAGTCTCAAGAATCGCTCGTTTAAGTCGAAATTCCGAGATTCGAAAAATAGTTCAACTCTTTTTATTGACGCACTTGTAAGCAACTCAAAAGTCATCTTTATTTTTTTTCTTTTCTCTTCGGTCGAAAGAGTTTTAAAATTTTTGTTATTATTTATAGACCGTACGTAACCCTCGTTCGATCGAGCTTGGAATACTGATCACGTACTGTTGATCGATTTTCAGTCTCCTCAAAAAATTCATGTTTACCAAAGCTGCTATTTGATATTGAACTCTTTCTTTTCAAAAGGATCCTCTTTAACGCTTAGCATTTCTTTCTTTCAGTGTACCTTTTATATCTAACATTAAAGATTGGATAGCAAATAAAAGATCTTATGCAAAAGTAATTAAAATTTAGTTAGTCAACAAAACTGATTATGTAATTTATCAGGATTAGCTGGAACTCCCCAACGTTTCGGCTCCTCTCGCTCTCACGCTCTTTCTTTATTTCCTTCTACATCTTTCTTTTGTACGGGATTCCGTACTATGTGTGAATGAATTAGTTGGATGGTTTGTTTTTCAGGTCTCTTTGTTTTGTTGCTGTTTTTGTTGTTGTTGTTTGGTTGCGTGTTTGTTTCTTTGGCCAGTTTCGTAATATTTTTTTAAGGTGTGTGCTGCGACGGCGGTGGCGGCATCCTTATCAAAGGTGCGCATCAACGTCACCGATCTGGCCGTGCGTGCTCGCTCACGTTCTTGCCTCGAAATGCGGCTTTGAAATTGAAACCACAGCTCGGTGTGGGGATGCGTTCCATTGTGTCTTGGTATCTAAGCAGCAGACGCTCTGCTGCATATTGATGGATAGTATATATGTGTGATATATACACATAAATATATTTATATATATTTTTTGTTGTTTTTTTCTCTTGAATTTCCATTGAAAAAGATGCTGCGCAGATATTTATTTGGTAGCATATTTTAAATACTTTTCAATGCCAATGATCGCAACGGCGCGCCTTTTATGACCTGTATGGATTTTTTCTGGTTTTTTCTTTCGGTCTCCCAAATGTTTTTCAAATTCATCGCTATCGGAGCCATAAAACGTGAACAACGCAAATTATTTTCATTTGGCTACTAAACGCACTTTTCTCTTTTACATAAATAATGCAAATAAACACTGTCCAGCACATAAACCAAGTTATATATTTGCCGCACACAGCTGGGGGGCTTTCTGGCAATAAAGCCATTTGTGGACTTTGGGGGTTTTCCAGCCGGTGCACAGTGGGCGAAATGAAAGATGTAGTGGATTAATATTTGATGTGCGTGAATAAAATTTTTTTTATTTATTTATATATACCAAAGAGTAGCCTCAAAAATAGTTTGTAGCGTCTACAGATTTTATCCAAACCTATTTTTAAATAAAGGTCTTTTTATTCTTTAGGTGAAATTTTGCCAAAAACACGTTTCTTTAAGGAAAAACTAAAAAAAAAATACACAAAACGACTTCATGCCATTCTCAAAAAACTAAATAAATATCTAATATGGATTTCGCGACCTCACAATTCTATATTGGGTGGTGAAAAATTAACGTTTTGGGCCTTACGAATGGTATTTAGTTTGATTTTTTAATACTTAAAAAAAAATGCGATTTATTCTAGTATATTTATAAAGTTCAAAGTTATTATAAAATTACAAAAGAGTTTGCTGCCAGAGCAAGATATTATTTGATCAAGTCGATGTCATAACTATTATATATTAATATTATTATATTATAGGTAATTCGTTGGCTCATTTTTCTTATTTCATTGAAAACTTTAGAAAAATAAATTATTGTTACTATCAGAATTAATCGTCTTACGTTGCATAAGTATTAATCGGTTGTTCTGAAAAAGTACTTCTTCGGCGAAGAACGTTTGCTCGGTTAGGAACGTCTTGGAAGACTCATCCTTTATATAGTTAATTGGTAGCCACCGAAAATAGCTGCAAACTCCTTTCAGTCACGCTAGGAGCGATGTTGGTTGCAAATATAAAGCCAATGGGCAAAATTTTTTTTTATTTTCTCAACTATAAAGGCCCACAACTTCTAAACGTGAAGAGATAAAGTGAAAATAAGACCATATACAAATTCTTGATTCGTTTTACCCTTTTATTTAACTTTCCTCTTTGCCAGCTTTGACACGAGTGTTCTTTGGAACGATCATCAAATTGGGCGGCATCCAACGCAAAGTAATCTTGGTACTCATATGTTGGTGAAAATAATACGCATGAAAGATTTAATTTGATGATCTTTCATGATCATTTCGTGCATGTAATCGATTATTGTCGATTTTGAACGACTTTCAGGAAAATCACTTTTGGGATAAAGTGATATGCGTAGCTTCATACAAATAAATTCGAATAAAATTCACTTTTGAAGAAATAGCCCAGAAGTTTTAATAAATCATGCTTTCAAAATCGGTTAAATTTTTTTTAAAGGTTTTGTTAAAAATAAGAAACCTTTACAATCGGTTGTGGCCAAGGCGCAGAACATAAATGGTGATCCTCTTATTAGCGATGTGTAAACCTCCATGGAAACATTGAAAGGGGATTAAAAAAACTAAATTTCCGTTATTTGTCTCTACTGTTCAAATCGCAGAGCTAAAAAAAATTCAAAAAACAATATTTTACAACAAAATTCGATCTTTTTTCCTTATTTTTTAATATTTAAAAAAAATTTTTTTATTTATATGCTTTACGAGATATTTTTCATTGGATCAGAAGTATTAGTACCAGTCAAGACGATGACCAAATTTGGAATACTCTTAATCACGATTTCCCAAACAAAATCTCTCTACTGTAATTCGTAGCATGGTTAAAGTAATTTTTGTACGGTAGAGGAAGAGGGTGCTTAAAGATAAAAAAAACTATAGGAACTTCTCGATATACCTTCCATTATTTTAATGGGTATACCTTCTTAAATTAAATTTTGAACACTTTTTGTCTTGGAAGTTTTTATGTACGCTTATAGAATTCGAGATAAATGCACTCAAACATAGGTCAAAATTAAGGAAAACCATACTGGGGGAAGAGGTCACAATTTTGTTTTTAGACTTTCTGGATAGTCCTTAATACATTAGCGAGAGAAATTCCAGCATCCAATTTTTTCGGTCAACCTCTTTTCTATAGAGAAGGGTGCTACAATTATTGGATCCAGCGTTATTATTACTACAATATAAGAAAATCAAATATTCTGGAAAACAAAAAAAAAATAATTTTTTTCGTTTTTACGAATTTCACATTTTTTGCTCTCGATAACTTTACATATATCCCTTACACTTTGTTAGCACAACTCTACACCTTGGGATTAAAATTTGCAACGACTATGAAATTCTTTTTAGAAGGGAAATTTTAAGGACATTTTTTATGCAAGACAAGAACCCCTGAAAACTATGCCAAATAAACTGTTTCGACTTGTACACGATATTTTTTGGCTGGATTTAGTATGAATAGCTAATTATTAATTGGGATTGGGATTATCGAGGACTTTTTCCCCCAGGCCCGGAGCTCTCGGAGAGGTCCAGACTCGAGAGTCATTCAGGAAGTTTTTTGTTAAAAAAAATAAAGTAAATAATCATTCTTCCACAGATCCGTAACATACTTTTTTGTTTAGCTATATCGAATGTTGTTAATATGATTGAAATCAAATCTCTCCGAAATCCTTTCTATACTTTTTTTTATGTGGATCTCCAACTTTTCAACAATTATACGTATTTTTATGAATTAAGAAAAATTGATATAGGCCCGCATCCGAGATTTCCCCCGGGGCCCGGATATTATCTCTACGTCCCTGTACATATGCAATAAGTTTTGGTTAAGTAGTTAGTACCAAATTAGGGGTTTCGTAGTGAATTTGAATAAAATATTCGGATTCGATTTTCGAAACTTGGCCGATTGTTCCGGATGTTTTTAACCGATTATAATTTTTGCAAAATAATATTATTAGTTAACGCAAAATTGCTCGGCAATTATTCAGCGGGGAAATTCAGACAGATATGGATATGAATTGAATAACTTTACCAATATAAGTTTCTGTAGACTTCTCTAGCTTTTATGATGTGCATAATCCAGATCTTCAAAAGAACGGATGGCTTGGCCTGGCTACCTACTCAAGTCGATGCTGATAGATTTCGCTACTTGCTTAAAACTCCATAGAACCTTTAATCTCTTGAATATCCGTACTATAAAATTTCCAATAACTTTACTTAAATCCCAAATTTCTCCCACTGTGCGTGGCGATATCGGAGAAAAGTGGCATAAAAAAAGGCAATGGCTCGCACTGTCAAAGCGCCATTTGCGACATGGTTCTGTTAATGGTCTCACTGCGTAAGACCCCAAACCGCTTGCTCCCTCCCCCCATTACAAATACCCTCCCTTGATCCTGACTGCATTAGGCCTAATGCATTTAAGCCATTTGGCCATTTGGCGCTGCCGTCTGCCTGATAACTCAAGTTTTTATGGCCAAAGTCGGGCTTGGTGTGTGCGCGCAAATACATTCAACTTGATTATAAACGACGGCCAAGTTGGCATATAAAATCGCTTTTCATTATAACTCCGTCATATGAAATTAATAAGCGGAAAGTCTCACTCAAGTTCGTTGCCAAAGTCTTTTGTTTTGTTGGTGGCCAACACAGCCAAGCTGCCAACCTGCTGTGTGTGTTTTGGCCAAACAAAATCAAATGCTCTTAGCGAGTACATTAATTCCAATTCAAATCGTTTTCAAACGCATTGCACTCATTAATCTCGCCTCCGGCACACTCAATCCTGGCAAAAAATTCTAATGCGCTCGACATGATTAATGTGGCTAAAAAACCAATAGATGGCTTTAAGTTTAAGCCCCTACACTTGACTTGTCTGTTTGTGTTTTGTATAAAATTTATGACTTAATGTAGTTGGCGGGGATGTCATTTGAATGCCCATCAGGTAGCAGCTAGTTTATAGGGCTATGTACTTTTCGTCCTTTTCAGACTTAATAGCACTTCCGGTTTGCCAGCCACTTGTTACTTTTGAAGTCAAACAAAGAACCTTCTTGGCGTAAAAAAAAAGCAAACAAACTTTTAAGTGCTATTTGCTTTGAAGTTAAGCCATAAGAAAATGCTTCAATTAAAATGCCAGACAGCAAACAAAAACTTACAACAACAACAACAACGTGTAAAGTGGCCTGATCCAACACCTTTCCATCAGACTGAGTCATGACGTAGATAGAGGCAGAGGCTATATATCAAGAAGTTTTTTTCAGTTTCTGCATCGATCTGGGAATTTTGCGGCTGAATTGAACAACTTCAAGCAGTCCGGAATTAAAGATGTGGAACGATAAGATAGGAATAAAACCTATGAGACAATTATTAAAAAATGGCGCACGTAAAGTCGGGCGCGGACGACTTTGGGATACCCTGTACGACTAGCTTGTAACAAAGTCCGATTTCTTCACAAAAAACCAAAAACAGAAGAATTTTTAAGCAAAAATTTTTTTTTACCGATCGTTCCTATGGGAGCTATATGATATAGTCAACCGATTTCAATAAAATTTGACGCAGTGCTTAAATACCTTAAAAAAGATATGAATGCCAAATTTATTTCAAATATCTTTACAAACAAACAAAACACATCGAATTTTGTATAAAAAACGTGTTTTTGGACCGATTGGTCCTATGGGAGCTATATGATCTAGTCAAACGATTTGGATTAAATTAAGAACAGTGCTTATGAACTAAAAAATACTCACGAATGTCAAATTTGGTCCCAATATCTTAACAAACAAACGAAACACAACAAATTTAGTTCAAAAATCGATTTTTTGGATGACTGGCCCTATGGGAGCTGTATCATATAGTCAACCGATTTTGTCCAAATTTGGTACAATGCTTGGGTACTCTAAAAAACTTCTGAATGCCAAATCTGGTTACGAAATCTTAATTAAAAATTTAAATATAGCGAATTTTGTATAAAAAAAGTTATTTTGGCCAATCGGTCCTATGGGAGCTATATGATATAGTCAACCGATTTTAATCAAATTTGGTACAGTGCTTGGTACTATAAAAAACTCTTGAATGCCAAATTTGGCTACGCTATCTTCATAAACAAACGAATTATTCATCTAAAACTTTTTTTTTCTAGTTCGTCTGAAACACCCCTTTGGGAGCTATATAATTTAACCCCGATATTAAAAAAATAAAATAAACCTTTCTCTTATGGAATAATATGGGAACTAATGTGAAAGTTTGGTTACTCTAGCTCTTACCATCTCTGAGATCTAGGCGTTCAAACGGACGGAAGGACAGGCGGGCATGGGTATATCGACTCTAGCCCCCCTGATCATATTTTAGGTAACTTTGGGGTGTCTCCGATGACTCCTTCTATATGTTACATACATTTTCGGCTTGGACCTACTTAATATACCCTTTGAACCATACGGTATGGAGTATAAAAAGTAATGCTTTGGATTATCTACAGATTTAAAGTCTATTCTAAACGATGCTGTAATATTTGCCATTCCTGATGTTGTTATTGTTTGGTAACACTGTAAACTAACTATTCTAAAGTACTCCTTTTTTATTGAAAATGTTTAAACTGATCAGATTATTTTTTTAGTGTGGCGTCGATGTTTTCTGGAGGAAATGGGGTAGAACTTGAAGCTAGAAAAGGTGACGATATCCGGGAAAATCTGAGGACTTCTGGAAAGCCAGAACAATCTGTGAGCAGAGCTCTGGAAGGTCATGTCGGTATGTACCCCGGGACAAGGTGTCCTTATAACGATCGGCATCGACGAGACGACAATGAAGACGATCGTAGCCTAAGAACATAGGTTGTTCTTCCGGTTTTATATTGTTTTTCGGCCACAAACTAAAATTTGCTGTCATTTTTTGTATTCCCTTTACCTTAGGGTTAGAAGAAACAAACTTTCAGATTAAATCCTGTTACTAAGGGACCACAGGAAACAAGTTTATTTAATTTTTTTGATATCTGGGTATTATAGTATATATAATAGCTTTCATAGGGTTGTTTCATAAAAGATTGTTTCGACAAAAAAAAAGACTTAGATAGACAATTAATTTGTTTTCCAAGATATCTTAGCCACTCCTAAGTTTTTGAAAGTACAAAATTTTTATCAGACTGACTATAGTTCTTATAGTACCTACCTACTTTGTACCACATAATAACGATTTTGGTCAAAAATTCGTTTGTTTTCAGTTTATTTCATAACCTTTGGCAATAAAACTCCTATTGGAGTTCTTAAGAAATGTTTTTCTTGTTTTTCTGTCATCCTTGACTTCCAGTGGAGCATAGGGCCTCGACCAACCTCTTGTAGCTAACTCTATTACGGTATTCACAGCAGATATCATTTCATGAGTATATGGCGGCTTGATCATGATCAATAGATCTTCTCCATGTTTTTACTGGCGCACCAATGCGACGACCTCTCCCCTAAGGGTTCCAACAAAGTGCCTGTCAAGCGAGGTTCTCGTTGGATCTCCGAAGGGTACGCTCAATCTATCGCCACCTTAAGAAATATACCCGATTTAATTGCAATGTGGCGGTACAGGCTATCCGAAAATCGTCTGCGCCCGACTTAAATGAATGCCACATATTTTATACAAAGAAAATGGTCCGTTCTTATTTTCGTCCGTCTTTCATACCAAGTTTATATTTTTTTCTTCTGTCACGCTCCCTTTCACCTCTAAATAATTTGAAAGCGCTGGATTCTCTACAATATTAAAGTAAATAAAAAAATTTTCGACTTATGTCCAGGTTCATACAGAATAGAATTTTACAAAAGAGATTTTGAATCACCTCTGTGGCTGACATTACCATGTCTAGGAGGCACTAAGGTTCGATACCCAGTCGAGGCAATTGTTCATTTTTTTATCTCTTTTTTTAGTGCTATTTAATAATACTTATTATAAGATGTATATCTATCTATATATATAAAAATGAAATGCTGTACGTTTATGATTGCATAACTCTGAAACGGCTGGAAGAATTTGAAAATTTTTTATTTTGTTTTTTATAGTGTGTTGAAGGTTTACAGCACAAAAAGTTTTGAGTAATTTGTAAAGAGGGGCCACTGCTAGCATTTTTTTTAATTTATCGACAATTTTTTTTTATTTTTTTTTTTTGGCATTGCGTACATTGTTTTACGTGTTACGGGGGTTCTCACGAACGCGTTGAAGAATTTCAAATATGATTTTTGCGTGTGTTAGAAGTTGTCAATACGGAGGTTTTAAGTCTATTGCTATGTGATTGTGTGCATTGGTTCGTGAGATATACGCATTTTGGTGAATATCGTGAATATAGTATAGTAGAAAATTGTTCAACACCGGGTATTGGACATTGGGTGCATTAAGTGCAGACAGAAGCGCAGTCGCAAAAAGGTTTAAATGTAGTTTCTGTGGGGCATGAATTTATTAGAGATGCGAGCTCTCTTTAAAATACTTTAGTTCGTCCTTACGGCTTTTTAGAGAGTCATGAAAGTCAACTAATCCAAAAATCTAATGATTGTCTAGTGAATCTTACGATGCTTATACACTTTAAGACTATTCCAAAATTTTGGGCAAGACAACGTCTACTACTATTACGTCCACTAGTATATTGTATTAATGTGTTTCCATAATTATTTTCTGTTAGTAAAATATTCCATCGTCTATCACGATGGTGTATTATTCAATTAATAAAATTCAAATTAGATTAGGATTATAATATTTCAGTTGAATATATAAATTCTGACATACACTTTAGTGCATAACAAATTGATAATGTTAACAAAGTAATTTTTTACCCAAAGATCCAATAAAACCCAAAAAAAATTTCAGGAAAGCGACCTCTGTTGGCATTGGTTAAGTCGAGTCGTTGCCGATAGTTTAATATATTTTGTCACGAAAAAAATGGGTCAATCGTAATAGAGGTGATGATAAGCATTTTGGTATGAAGGACGCCTTCTTTATATTACACAAATCTAGTATACCTTTAGTACTTATAGGTGCAGGGTGTGTAGCGATCTTAGGATCAAAGTCAACGTAAACAAAAGTCGCGTTCCCTGATTTTTTTTTAAATTTCAGCAAGATAATAATTAAATAATATTTATTAATTTGTGTGCAGATATAATTATTGTAATTACTAAAAAAATCTAAATGTTTTCAAAAATAATAAGGAAGTAACAAATAAATTCTAAAAAATCATTAAAAAAGCTACAGAGTCCTAGAATATTGACCCCAAGAGTCCATAAATTTGGTACAAAGCATGGTAGTCGTTAGGAAGTCGTTAATAAAACCAAAGGGGGTGTAACCAAACATAAAAAATCTAATAATCTCTTTTTGTGTAATTAAAAATAGAATGACTTATTTGCTAACAAGCGTTCATATAATTTTTGTTCATAAAAAATGTCTACAGCTTTGGAAAAAATTATGCAAGTGATAAAAATGCATTATAAAATCGATAAATCGTAAACGAAAAAATGGTTAATTAAAATAAGGTTAGGCATTGTTTGTACAGAGAAAACTATTCAGCTGAATATATATTTCTCAAAATGATGAATGGTGACAATTATGAAGCATCTCTGTTCTGTTAAAATTTCTGCGTACTGCTTGTTCTGGGTATCAAACATTGCTTAGCGTGTTGTTATATAAAGTTCCTTCTGTTTCGTTCCGCATATTGTTGCAACTTGAGACGAAAAAAAAATTAATCGTTTTCAATGTCAGCTGGCAGATATCGCGTATATTATAGTAGAAATATCTGTACTGCCAATTGTTGCAATTAAATACAGTAAACTGTGGATATTCCTAGCTTCCACAGCTGTGGCGCCTCTTGGAAGTTACTAGTCAGTTAGCCAAAAGTATTTGCCAACACTTACCATCATATAAATTGTATTTCAAGCTGTTGCCACATATCCCCACATGACAAGTTTCACTGTAAACAGCTGTTTTGCTGCAAGTTACACCAAGTAGTAAGTTCAACCTTAAGCCCGCAACAGCTCAAGGTTGACATTGCTGGCCATATTTATATGTCTGACATTAAACGCCAATGACAAAATATATAAATCAACATGACAAATGAGCCACAAAGCAGCGGGAGGGCAACGGAAATGCAAACCGAATTCTGCAATAAAATTCAAAACCCAAAAAAAAAGCAACTCATCTACCCCCTCCAAAAAAAGAAGCATTGTACTTGCTACACTATACAACAGCAACAACAGAAGCAACATGAGGCAGCTCATTGTTTTGGCTTAAATGGGTCAACTTCGGTGGCAACGGAATCGGCGGCGTTGGCGGCATTGGCTTTGGTTTTGAATTTGGTTTTGTTGTTGTACTTGTTACGCCTGTCTGAGCGCTGCCAAACTGTCCAAATGTCCAACTGTCCACTGTCCGGATGTCCGACTGTCTCACAGTCCGGCCACAATTGCCGTGCATTCATTGAAATGCATTGAAAGTTTTTGTTGTTTTTTGGTTTTTGTTGTTGTTGTTGTTGTTTTTTTTGGCAGCGCCCGGAGCTTAACTTGTTAGCACAGCAGTAGCCACTGTGGCAACAACAACAACAACTGCAACAAAAAACAGCGGTAGTTTTGTTATTGGTTTTCTGGATATTTAATTTTTGTTTATGGCTTGTTAGGTGTTGCCACATTTTGACGCCATGGTCAATTTATTAACCCAAGCCAATGGGTTTTTGGAGTGCATGTAATACGTATGCGCAAGTTTCAAGTGGTCTACTTTGGAAGATAGATGATATACCAAAAATTTTGGGTGCAGTCAAATGCTAGGTCAAATCAAGATCATGATTATAATCTTGTTCCTAAGGATAAGAAAATGCAATTTCAGCTCAAGGAATTTAAATGATGAGCTTATTTCTATTTCACTCTAACAATGTTAATTAAAAAATGAGCATGGACTTCTTTTAGAGTCATTAGGATGGGTCAAAATAATAGCTAACCATAAAAATCTAAAAAAGTGCATTCCGATTTTGTTTCTATTAGGCATTCCAGGAAACTTTGCCAAAAAACACAGCACTTAAATGAATTTCAAGTCTACCGCTATTTCAAAGTAGATATGTTCCAGAAAAACCTTTGAAAAACAATTAGAAAGTGCAAATCTCTAACAAAATTTCTAAACGATTAGGTTAATAAAAATATTTTTCTTTAAAATTTCAATAAAAAGATTTTTTTTTAGTAAATGCGATCGATGAAAATTGTGTAAAACTATTTTTTTCTAGACTGTGCGTTTCCAAACCGTCTTTGGGCCATGTCCATCTGGCCGTTCGTCTGTATGAATGCATAGATTTCAGAGACTATAAGAACTTCAATATTTGACTCTACATAATTTTAGTAGTAAGTCACCTAGAATCACAAATTTTAGTAAGCTGATTAATATGGCTCGAATAGACAAATGTACATCCTAGTTTTACCCATGCGACCCCCCAGCCCACCCCATCGATTTATCATGATTTCTCCCAAACCATTCTTTCAACATGAAACTTAGACCACATACTTTTAATATTTTCTTTCACGGAACTTTCGATTTTCTTCAAAATCGGTACTTTACGGAATTTATTGGCATAAATATCGTTTTGCACCAAAACAAATAATGGTCCAATTGGAAAGTTCTTGAAAGGACTAAGCAGGAATAAAATTGTTTTCGCGAAAAAAGGTACTGTCAGGCAACGCCTTGACTGTATTATATTTTTTCTATATCGGCGTTATATGATATAGCTTCCATAGAAATGTTTTAAGGGACTTCGAAAAAAACAAAAAGTTTTGGATTGATCTTAACCAAATTTGGCACTCGGAAGTTTTTAAGAGTTCCCAAGCACTGATTTTTATTATAATCGTTTGACTATATCATATAGCTTCCATAGGACCAATCGGGAAAAAATATTTTTTGTATTTATGTTTATAAAGATATTGTAAAGAAATTTTACAGATAAATATCTTTTTGCAATGTGGTGGTTCAGGGTATCCCAAATTCGTCCTCGTCAGACTTTGGAGTACGCCATCTCTTTTTATCTATCAAATTTGCAGTGCTTGTAACAATCGCAGCAGTGTTTAAAAATGCCGTTGATGAGTGCTGCCAACTGGCTTAATGAGGCTACTAGGTGGGTTGAAAAGTAACCTCCTTGGGAATGGGCATTTTTTTGTATATTTTTTTTTATTATATTCATATAGTTCCCTTTTAGCTCGATACACTTATTCCAGCGATTTTCCAACTTCTTGGTCCAGTTCGAAAAGTAATTTGCCGGAAGGTCTGCAAAATAGTCCTCCATGCCGTCGATGATTTTCTCGCATGAGCTGAATTTTTTATTGAAGAGCCAATTTTTGAGGTTTGGGAAGAGATAATAGTCCGAGGGAGACAAATCGGGCGTATACGGTGGATGCGACAGCAATTGGAGACATAATTCATTGAAATTTTATTTCGCTTCATGTGAGGCACAGTAATACTTGCTGTTGATGGTTTTTTCTTTTTTGATGTAATCCACGAAGAGAATGTCATGACAATCCCAGAAAGCCAACGCCATAACCTTGCCGGGCACGCGTTATGTTCTCTGGTGTGTACTAGTGGATCCAGGTTTCATAGAAAATTACCAAGCGACGTCAAGAGTTCGACCGATTCCATATCGGCAAGTCCACGCTTTCGAAGTGCTAAGGGCAGCGGCGGGATAATTTTTTCATATGCAGAATATTGCCCAAAATATGGCATGTGCCATCAGTATTAATCTTTGTGATATCTGTTACAATTCGGACCTTCACTTTCCGGCCAGCCAACACCATTTCAAGTATTTTTTTGACATTCTCCTCGGAGGGTCTGAACGGACTTCAAGGCACCGTAATCTTTTTTGCAGTAGCAGCGCATCCTGGCGGTCAAGGATGTTAATTTTCACCCCACCTAGTATTTACCCATCTAGTTTGTTTTATTATTGCATAGCAACAAATAATACAAATTTTTTTTTTTAAATGTCGCTGCATCCGAATGGGAGCTCACGGAAAATTCCAACCCATGAAGCTTCTGCGATAAACACTGAAATTAGCTTTTTCATTGAGAGTTTTGAGATTATGGTAGAAGCTTGACTTGCGGGCAATTGTTGGACCTCGGATAAGGACTCAGCGACTCCAAAAAATACTTATAGAAGCGATGGGTTTGAGCTTCAAGCTCGATTATTCTGAGTAGCTTAACATAAACTTAAAACAGCTTGATAACAATTTTTTTTCGAGATGGAAGAAGAAAGTTGGTTCTATTCCGTTATTTGAAGAGTGAAGAAAAAAAAATGGGAATTTTTTTATTTTTTCCAACATAGTCTTTTCCTACATCTGTTGGTACTTCGTATAAACAAGGTTTAGATATTCAAAAATATTTATTCAATAAGGAGAATGCCCGTACCTATAAAATCGGATGCTGAATACCCTACGGCACATAAGGAACATTTATTTTTTATATGATAAAATTCAGTGAAATGAGAACTTTTCGATATCTATTCGAAAAATGATATTTTTATATTATTGAAATAATTGATACAGTAATTATTATTCTTCAGCGCCCATTTGGGAATATTTGTTTACTTATTACACTTATAGATCTTCAGGTCTCAGTGCGAGAAGCCAGCAATATGTTCCACGACTATTTACTATTGCTTTAATTTATATTAAAAAAAAATTATAAAAAAAAATGTTAAAGCAAAAATCGAATATCTTAAAAAAAAGAAGCAAATTATTTTCACAAAATTTTGTGACGGATTCGCTGAATAAACACATTTGCAACACGCCTTTCAAAAAACGTTTTACAACCCTAGTACAAAGCAGTGTTGTTAGAGATATATCATTATCTTTTAAAGTTAAGCAACACTGCACATTTTGACGTTTACATAAATTAGTTGCTATTGTGGAAAAAGCCAAAGAAAAAATAATAAAAAAATTCTCGCATAACCATGCCATCAAAAACTTCGGACGATTTGGTAAGTACTTCAATTGCACCACGTTACGCCCATATTCTAAAACATTTTCATTTTCCTATAGACACCATTTCTATATCAATGCACCGAGTGCCTTACGCTTTACGAACCGGGCTATTTTGGCGACCAGTGGCGAGAATTCCTTATGTGCAGAGCTTGCTGTCAGCGTAATAAACCCATCCATGACTATCTGGAGACCTATCAGTATATACCAAGACGTTTCTATCGTTATCAACCATGGATGAAACGCGCAGCTGCCGTGTTAACCTTGTTCGATGATTTGGAGTCGGATATAAAAGCTTATAAATATACGCTTGACGAACGTATTGATATGGTGTCAGATGATATAGATGAACTCGAAAAGGAACTGGCTGAATTTAAGGAAAAGAAAAAGCAGAAGAAGAATCTTAAAAGAGCCAGACGTATGGGAGAAGAAAGTGGCTCGCAATCTAATAATGAAACGGAAGCTAAGAAAACAAAGGAAAGTGTAGAGGAGATAGATGTTGTGGAAATAGATGAAGCAAATGAAGAGGACATAGATGTTGTGGAAATAGATGAAGCAAATAATAATTCAGATGAGGATATGGAAAGAGATGAAGCAAACTATAATTCAGATGTGGATGTGGAAGGAGATGAAGCAAATTATAATTCAGATGATGACAATTAAAAGAAGACCTTTGAAGCAGAAGATGGAGCGGAAATTGTGGCCGTAAACCGCGCAATGATTAGTTTAAATTTTGTTGTTGGTTTATAATATATCTAAAACTTTGATATGAACTATAACTATGAAAGTTGGTGGAATGGGCGAAAAAAAAAGGTCAGGTTAGGCCGTGTAGGTAGCTCAGATAGTGACTGAGATTGCCAAGAGACCCTGAGGTCCATTGTGTTGCCTTCTTTTAAGAGAGGGAGGGAATTAAGAAAGGGAAGAATTATGGAGGAGGCTCAAAAACATGTCCTACAAATTCGTCTAAGTCTCTCATGTTGCAGAGCCATTTTGAGGATTCGACAAAAGCAGTCAGATCCGCTATGGGCACATAGGCTAAACTACCCATATCCTCAAAGAATGGTTTACCCAGAAACTGGGTTCGTCTTCTAAAAAGTGCTGGGCAGAAGCATAGCAGGGTATTGGATGCTTTCTGTCTCTTCCGCAGCTGCGGCAGAGATCGTGATGGGGAACGTGCAATCTCTCAGCCATATTGCCTATGAAGCAGGAGCTCAGATGTTTGCTTTGGATCATATCTCGGCCAGAGTGCTCGGCAGATGCAACAACCGGACACCATGTCCCATTCCCTTTCTGCCAGAGCTGTAGCCGTCTTTCTGATTTGCGATACGACGTGCTGTAATGGTCTTTTTATGTCGGTAACCACAAGGTTAGCTCTCAGCGCTGAGCCGTTCCTGGCGCACTCGTCCGCTGCCTCGTTACCAGGAACACCTGAGTGACCCGGAACCCAGCAGAGGGTTA
Source organism: Chymomyza amoena (assembly GCA_037043745.1). Classification (NCBI taxonomy): domain Eukaryota; kingdom Metazoa; phylum Arthropoda; class Insecta; order Diptera; family Drosophilidae; genus Chymomyza; species Chymomyza amoena. The sequence goes on from JBAMAX010000145.1 coordinate 126,201, forward strand.
TTTAATAGTGATTGATTCAGTTGAGCGCTAGTGTCGTGTTACGGATTAGCTTACTCCTTATGGTATCAGATGACAGAGCTGTAAGTACAGCCTGACTATCGACAAGAAGTACAATGTTCCTTGGACTTCTGTTCAAGGGGTCAATAAGCTTAGACGCTTGCCAGACAGCGTATATCTCCGCTTGATAAACGCTCCACCAGTCGGGGAGGTGGAATGAAAGCTTCGACCAAAGCTCTTCAGAGAAAATGCCTGCTCCTGTGCTCTCATCCATCTTCGAACCATCAATATAGATCGCAAGCTCGTTTCCTTTCAAGGGGGTTCTTTGCATCCAATCTTCCCTCACTGCGACAAAGTTGTCGTTCCATCCGGTAATACATAGGCGACCCGCCCTTTGCACCCTTCAAAAGTTGTTTATGTGAGATTTGGTATTAGCCGCCTTCCACCAGATCAAACCTCTATAAGTTAGGATAGGTCTAACGACTGCTGTGTGTAACCCGTGAATTATATAGGGTTGCAGTTCCCATTTCCTACCAAACGTCGTTATCGGCCAAGAAGATTCTTCTTCCGTTTTTTTTTCAATAAATTGAGCTTCTTTAAATTCTAAAATAACTTCTTATTAGCTGGCGGTTAGCTAAGTTCTAAGTATCTTAGACAAAAAACATTTTTCAACTTTCAGCAAAACAAAAATTCCAAAAAAGGCGAGATAAAACCTCTCCAGCACTTTCCAAATATCTCCCGTTCTGGTATCCAATTAATAGAATGCTAAGTAGACTACGATTTTACTTTTTAATGGTCACTACACATTTAGTTACTGAAGTAAAAGTTTAAAACAAGTTTTATACATAATTTTCGATACAAATTGTCTTCATTCTTCAGATTTTTTTTCCATTTTATTTTGATTGAGCTTTGAATTCTTCTCTATGGCCTTTTTTATAATAGTTTTTAGTCCTGGCCAAGGTTTATCTCTGGATATTCTAGATGTCGTAGACTGTAAAGATTTGCTGGTTTGAAGTACTGATTTTCTGGTTCGTGGCTGAATAATTTTTGAGGGGTTACGTTTATTGGTGCCCTTAGACGTGGACGCTGTATTGGATAATAGGCTCAATAGGCTATCATTAGATCTGGACAATGCGCGTCTTTTAGGACGTCGTCTAGCAATTTTGCGCTTTTCTGTCAAATGATATTGGGACTTGTTCTTTTTAGCTCTCGGACAACGTGGCACTCGAATACGGCTTCGTTGGCTTCGAGAGCTACCAATACTAGAACTACAAGAACTATTACTGCGAAGATTTCGGGCACTATATAATGAACTAGTTCGGCGTACAATTCCACGTAGTTGATCAAAGTCATAGTCCACTGGAGAGAGCTCAAGGGAGCTTCTAGCCAACAGCTCTGTAGAACTGTGTGTTTCCTCTGCATGAGTTGCCAACCTGCGATATTTAAACTTGCTTTCTTCGGACATTACCTGCCATAAACGGCCGGCCGACTGTTGAAGCAAGTTGGTTTCTCGTGGGGTCAAGCGATTCTTGGAAGTACCATCTAGTGCAATCATTTGCATCTCGTTAATGAAGTTTTGTACTGCCACGGGGGAAGCTATCCGACGCAGATTGCGTTCCCGATCCCAAGCAAGAGTGCTGGGTGTAAAGGTAACTTCGTGTCTCTCTGACGACACCAAATGAGCATAAATATTTTGAAGAGCGTTAATTAACCAAGACATTGTAGTAAAAGTGCACTTAACAATTTTAAAAAAATTTGACACTTAATGAATTTATTAAAATATAACAATTTTTATGAATAAAAAATTTAGGGTACCTGATTCGAATTATTTTAGGTGCGTATTTGCTAAAATTGTCAGTTTGATGCCATCTTCCAATACCAGAATCTCCCAAATCACGAAAGAAATCTTGATAATCGTGATCATTCAACATTTGGCTTATAAGTAAAGTCACTGAGCTTCAAATTTGTGGGGCTTTTGTAAAGATCTCATATAAGATTAATGGTCTTGAAAAAAATCCAATCGAAAACAGGGTTAAAGATGAATGTGCATTATAGTATTTTTCACACACAAGCCGAAAAAAAAGAATGCTTATATTAAAAAAAATAGGTTTAAATTTGAACTTAAAATTAAAATCAATGCAATATTAGTTAAATAATATCTACTTAAAAATAGCCGAAAAACTCTTAATCTCTGCGCATTTTAAAAAAACTCATAATTTTTAAGAATTTGTATTTTAATAGTTACTTTGCAATTATATAAATTAAGGAAACAACTGGGGGTAGGATTTTTAAAGATGTCAAATAGTGATTCATACTGACAACAGCCTTCTTACGAATTAAAAGCTGTCAATATTTTGTGGACATTGTTTACAATTTCGCAGCGAATTTAGAGCTGCACAGAAAAAATATCGAATATATTTTTATCGGGACACAATAAGATAGAAACATTTGGGATGATGTTAAAATTTTAGGAACGGCAAATTCATAAAGGCTCACAGCGATCTTAAGCCACTTTCCTAAAGAAACTTAAAAATAAAACGCATGCAATTTTATTCAAGTCTTAAAATCTACTTAAAAGTAGCCAAATAACTCTAAATTTCTGAGCTTTTTAAAAAAATAATTCATAATTTTTGAGAATTTTCATTTTAATAGTTACTTTGCAATTATATTACGGAAACAACTTGAAATTAATGCATTAACTCTCAAAAGGAACGAATGGAATATATTTTTTACAGTCCCATGTTCGAAACTAGAACGACGGAGTGATATATAAAAATATATGTTAGTTAGGGTGGGACAATTTGTTGTTGTTCGGTCTGAAATGAATTTCAAGTCGCCCACTTTTTAAAAATCATTTTTTTCAAGAAATTCAAAAATCGACTTAGACATTGCATTGAAATGGCCAAAAAACTTTATTTTTCTTTAGACAAATGTGTATTTGGGGGTTTTTGGGGTCGAGGAATCCATATTGGGCATCAATTTTTCATTTTGAGCGCCTTCAGAGGACGCTTGAGTGTAATTTTAGATTTTTTTCCGATTTATTTCTTCGACAAATATTTTCAGGGTACAATCTCGAATTCGAAGTTTCCCAAAAATATTCAGAGTTGCAAAATGGAATTTGAGGGTGTTTTAAAGACGTACTTTTTTACTTTTAAAATTTAACACAAGAAATCGGGGCTTTTTTTATTTACTTTAAACAAAAAAGGAATATTTTTTCTTAATTAATTAATTTAATTTGCCAAATTGAGCCCAGAACTCTTTTTTTGTCCCTGTACAAATTAACCCGACCTAGGAATTTTCGAAATAAAAATAAATGTTCAATTTAAAAATTTTTTTCAATTAATGCGCGCTAAAAATATTTGTGTGATCTACACTTTTATATCTCCCCTCATAGATACTTGATAGATTAATTGTAGAATTGCCCCAAAATAAAGTAAATATTTATTGAACCACGATTTGCATTATAATAGTTAACACATTTAGATGATCCACACTTCAATAAGTTTCCCCATTCATCTCTAAAATCTAGACTTCGGGGTTTATAAACTAGGGATACTTAGGACTAAAGTATTTGAATTATTCATACGCAGAATACATCCATACTATGATAAGAACCTGACCAAAGCTTAAAAACTTTTACAGATTGTTTAAGTTCGGGAGAAATCCCTAAAAATAATATAAGAAAAAAATTGAAATAGTTTGAACTGATTAAAATTATGATTTTCTGTTCGATATTATTACAAAATAATTTTAAAAATGAACATTTATTTTGGACATTTTAAATTAAGTGTAATAAACAACGAAATTTCGATTTTTCATTTACCATCTGTCGAATATTTTTTCTATCGAAAATGATTTTTGTGGTACACTTTTATTTTTTAATACAACTGTTATAGGCTTTTTACACTGAGCACATCTGAGAGGAACGCATGGGATTGTGAGAAACTTGTTCAAACAGAGCACATCTAGCATTTTGCATCTGTCAAAGTGACAGGCTGACAAGCAAAAGCAGAAAATTGTGCGTAATTTTTTAAAAATATAAATAGCATATAAACAAATATAAAATATGGATTATAAACAAAAACTAGAGTTTATTTTATGTATCGCTCAACAACAACACAAGTTACTCAGAAATGTAACAATGCTATTAAGTAATGACGACGACGATGACGAGCTGATGGACTTGTTGATGGACGAGCTAGACAATGCATCAAATATGCAAGTGCAGCGCCCGCGAACCATTTGGATGGTTGTAAGTTGTGTGGTTAAAATGAAATGAAAATTCAAAACTTAAAATGTAGAAGCCCAATAAATGATACTTGGAAAGTTGCCACTTCTGAGCTTCGTGAGCAACCAATTCACACCAATATTTCTGAGGACTACTCAATTGAAGCAGAAGAAATTAGATCTGCAATAGCAAGATCCTTCAATAAAAACAACGAACAAAATGAATAATAAAAGAAACAATAAATGTTTGTAATTTACATATATTTTTTATAAATATATTACATATTTTGCTTGGAGCTATTTAAACTACTACATTATATACTTATTTATTATTACTTTTTTCGATAAGCTCCAACATTTTGTTTTGGAATGCCTGTTGGTTGTCCGCCATTTGCTTAAGTAAGTCAATAATTTTTTCTTGACGCTCGGCACGTTTTTCTATAGCTTCAACAACAACGTCTTTGATACATTTTTGCCGCTTCGGAGGCGGTTCCTCAACCACGCACTCCTCAGCGACAACGTTCGACAAATATGCGATATAATTAAAATAAGTATAATATGAACAAATTGAATTTAATATGCTTACTGTTGTTGTTTGCAAAAACTACTTCTCGTATATTGTGCACTTTGAATTGGCCTAAAATTTCGTGCACCTTTCTGTAATGCACCCAAGTCGATGGACTGCTCCCCGACGCACCCACTTTTTGCCTTTCCTCTCTGTATCTTCTAGTCATGTTATCTATTTTTGACTTAACTTCGTTCCAATTGCAGTGGAAGTGATTGCCTTTCAATTTTTGTGCCATTTCAGTATAAATATGCATGTTTTTGCGCACACCTCTTAGATCAGTTATATTTTCAAACCATAAATCTAAGAGGTGCCGCTCTGCATTAACCTTCCACTTAATTTTCATGGAAGCAGCTTTTTTCTTATTTTCAGCTACAATTCAAAAATGTTTTATTACAATTTAAATTAAAATAAGAAATTTATGTATTTTTACTTACAAGTGCTTGGTTGTTCCATTTTGTTTTGACATTTCAAAATTGCCAGTCTTTTCCGTTGACAATGTTTACATTTTGTCGCAGTGAATGACAAAAAAAGAGTTGCACAGAAAAATAATCGAATAATTTCTCATCGGGACGCAATAAGATAGGAACATTTGCACAAGATGCAGGAATGATTTTGAAATTTTCGGAACGGCAGATTCATACGTAGCATCTGAGGCGGCAGATGCGAAATGTCAAATGCGCCCCAGTGTAAAAAGCCTATTAAGGGTTTTCTTTTTCGATTTGTTTTTTTTCTAGATTTAAGTAGATCTAAAAATTTGATATCGTGGAAAAATTTGTATAAGAATTTCATTAGCTGTTTAGCTGTAATTATTTGCTGTTTGGTAAGATACGAAACGTGCCACAGCTCCCTTTGCGCTTCATCTGGAACATGCTAGATCCAGATCATATATTCCAGTATTAACTTTAATCCTAATGCAAATTTAATTAAGACAACGAAAGTGTTAAGACCGCTTCTTAGGAAATAATGACGGCTGTTAAACTTGCACATTACAACTTCAGCCTATATAATGATAGTAAGTCCAACACAGTGGCGTAGAGGGAAAAGTAACAAAAATAATTAGTTTTTTTTTTTAACTATCAGAAATTGAAGAACTTTTTTTAGAGTTAACTTCTTGGGATTAAATTAGGTCCAGGACAAAAATAAGCTGGTTGTGGTAATTCGTTACCTTACACAATAGTGGAGAGATTAATTTCCTGAAAGATCTCCTTTTTAGTCTTCGTATAGGAAAAACTTCAATGAGATTGTTTTTTGTTTTGGTAACCCTGATAGGTTTATTGGAACGAATAGTAGTCTGTTAATATGAAGTTCAAAAGCTTGCAACAAAATAGAGCTCTTTATGTATTAATCAATCCACAGCCTTTTATTGCAGTACTTCTAAATGTGATCGGCCAGATAGCCGAAGATCTGTAACGGAGCTATTAAGCTAGAAAAAATAGACGTAAAATAGAAACAATAAAACTAACTTATTGCAAAATGACACGCCAATTTCGAAAAATGAATTTTCCGAAATATCTCGAAATCTGTTCCATGAATAAATTTAATTTTGTAAACTTTAAATGAACTTAATGATCATTTGAATTCAACATAAAAGAAATATAACATATGTTACGATTTAATTGTTTCCAACCAATAATTTTGGATAGCGCACCTATCTAGGTGTGTGAAGATAAGTTCTAACTATTCTACAAAATATTTCCGCAAGCAAACATAAATTTAAACGCGTTTAGATAGATCTTCAAGCATAGCTTAGAACTTCTATATAGAAGTCAAAACGTCAGTTTTTCGAAATTCCTAATATCAAGAACTTCACAAAAAGTCTTTGTATGCTTTTTTTTATAAAAATAATTTTGAAAAATTATCTTAACACTGACCTTGTTGTGGGACAGTAACATTTCAAAAAGTAATAACATTATAAGGAGATTTGTTGCTCGTTTTATAATAATCAAGAAGGGCCGAACTTTTCGTTGTTTGTATGGTAATCCCAACCTCCGACGAGAATGAGCTTAAATATATTCTCGTTTTTGCTTGGCAGTATAGAATTTGATAAGATTTTTTTTAAAAGTGAATTTCAATGACCATTTAAAAGTTTAACCTTACCTTATATAGGATATGCTTAGCCCCTCTAAAAATTTAAGATTTTTCCGCGAATCTTTTCTTGGCTCAATTATCCAAAACATTTAAAAGCTTTTTTCTTAAAAATTTTACCCATCCACCGCAAAAAGCTGAAGATAATTTCAAGTCGCATTCAATGACAGAACTATCCAAGACTAACTCTTTTTTTAAACCTCAAATGGATCTTCACATATGGTTGATGAGAAAAATTCTCCCTATATCAACGTTTATTCTCCTTATTTCCTCAAAGTAGGTGCTGAATTTTTCACAATCCTGACATTCGCCATATCTTATTTTGTTCTGCCAAGTTTTATACGAATAAAAAAAAAAATCAATAAAAAACTTTCGGCTTGCGGAACTATCGAAGACTACAACTACGCAACAATTTACAAAATCCAGTTAAAAGGCTTAAAAAAGTCTTGGTATCAGGCAAAGATCTTCATTTTTTAACAAATTTTATTTGTCATGTAAAAGATATACATTTTGTTTTATAAAGTTCTCTTGTTAGATAAAATCGCTAATCCAAACTAACATATTTAATTACAAATTAATTTTTTTTCGAAGCCTGTATAAGCCGATTCAATGAACGCCCTGCCTGGAGGGGTTTGAGCCCCTTTTATAAAGTTCTCTTGTTAGATAAAATCGCTAATCCAAACTAACATATTTAATTACAAATTAATTTTTTTTCGAAGCCTGTATAAGCCGATTCAATGAACGCCCTGCCTGGAGGGGTTTGAGCCCCTTAAACTTTCTACTCTCTACGCCACTGTGTCATGGCTGCCATTTAAATGCTTAGAAAGACATTAAATGCAGTCGGTTAGTTTGTGGAGAGATAAGCCCGAGTGTAAACTATTGCAACAACGAGCCAACTGATAAGAAGTCGGAGGATTTAAGACCAACGATAAAGAAGTCTCAAAACGATGCCACAAAAAGATACCACCAACAAGCAAAGCCAAGAGAGATGCGCTGCATCATAAAATCCCGAATCAAACAATCCCAATAAACACTAAATAAGATATCTCTCCTACTCTGGATGTTGTTCTAGAAATTGTCGTTGTTCAAGCTGTTTTTATGATCCCTCCGTCCGACCGTCCCTCTGTCCAACCGTTTGTCCCCTGTTTGGATTGGAAAGTGTGTAAATTTACACACAAAACCGAAAAAAACACCGCAGGTGGAAATTTTTACTTTCGATGAGGCAAAAATGCAACTGCAACTGATTCTAGGCAACATGCAACCACTGACAACACAACACAACGTGCTGCGTGTCGCATCAAACATGTTCGATGCAACTCATGATCGGTTAGCAACCGCTGTGAGCTGCGCGAAACGGTTTAGTCGGCAAACGATTGTCAAAGCGACGAGTTTATGTCGGTCGGTTCGTTTTTGTTGGTCGTCAACAATATTTTTGTGAATGAGCGCCGACGCGTAAACTGCAAAAGCAGCAACAACAATAACAACAGCAAATGTTATAAAAGCGAAAGAAAAACATACGATAAAAAAAAACAACAAACACGCAAATAAATACGAAATACGATAAAAGAAAACAAGTGCAACAACAACAAACTGTTTTTATTATAAACAAATACAAAACGAGCGCGGAAATTGCAATTGCAAGCGAAAACTAAATTTAAGCAAAATAAATACATAAAAATAATAACAAAATAAATAAACAAACAAACAAACGTTTCGTTTGTCAAAATTTCGCACGATACAACAACAAGCAAAAATATTAAAATAATAAATACAAATTTACAAAAATAAATGCAAAAAGCTTACAACACAGCAATTAAAAAAAATTGTATAAAAATTTCCAAATTAAATAGTGCGTAAAAATCGTGTTTTTTATGGCGTGTGTGAGTGCGTGAGAGAACAACAACAACAACAAAATTGGTGTGTTGAAAATTGTAAACAAAAATTTGAAGAAAAAGTAGCAAAAGCAAAACAAATTTGTTTGTAAAGTAAAAAAGAAGAAAAAAATTACAAAAGCATTGGGAAAATAAGCATAAAAGTTTCTGAATTTTTTAAGTGTTGTGCAAGTGCAAATATAAAAAAAAAATATATATTTATAAATAAAATTTTAACAAAATATAAAGCCACATTTTTAATAGCCTGCAAACGCGTTTAAAAGGTAAAAAAAAAGTCTAATGCTATGTTTACACTCAAGTTGCTCGATAATTGTTGCAACATATTCGAGCTACGTGCCTCAGTTCACGAACAGCTGTTTTTTGATTAGTTTAAAATTTAGACTTTAAGTATATTGAGTGGTTCCAGATAATAATTTATTTTATAGTTTTAATTTAGAACTTTAAATTGGAGTATGAAAAAACTGTTTCGGTTCGGAGTTTGTTTGTTCAGTTTTAAAACGAATAACGCACAATCGAGATCTTTAAGATTATTTGCTAGTTTTGATTCAGAGCTGTGAATTTCCTAAATTTCTTGTGATTTTTGGTTAGAGTGCTTTGAACAGTGAGGCAGACGAAAAGTTCTCTTGATTACTTTTTCTATAAACAATTTGCTTACAAACATCTGTTAATTGTTTTTTGTGATTTTGATGATACAGATTTTGGTTGAAAAGTTTTTTTTTGTGATATTGGTCATTGACATCCTAATCGAGACAATTTAATTTAAAATTAATTCGCACGCCAAGTGCTATAAAACTAATTATTTTCTGTGAAGCTTGGAACTAATGGGTTTCTCGCTGCTTTAAAAGCTTAATAGCCGCTTTGAGATGACTAAAGAACTAAAGTGCTCTAAAACTCTCCTCAACTCCTCAACCCAACACAAAGCTTGAATACCTCTTAAAATTTTTTGCCAATTATTTTTGTTAAGATTGAATTAAAATCTTATATGTTACACTGTGATAAAATCAAGTAATGCAAATTTACATCCGAAATGATTCTTCTATGATTGAAAGCCAAATTTTTATTTCAGATTCTTTCATAGAGAATGGTTACAATGACAATTGTGTTTGGTTATAGCTACAGATAGAAGTTCTTTATTTAAAAATGTTTAGAATGAATTTTGTTACGATCGCGTTTATAGATCGCTTATGACTAGCTTCTAAGACAGATATTCTTCATTTGAGGATGCATAGATAGATTTTGGGATTCTTCTTTTGGGAATGTTTACAATGATTTTAAGAAAAATTGTGTTTCATTATAGCTAGAGATAGAGCTATTTTATTGAAAAACGTTTAGAATGAATTTTGAAACGATATCGTTTATTTTTTAAAATAGAGTTTCTTTATTTGAAAATGTTTAGAATGAATTTGAAAACGATTGCGTTTATAGATCGCTAATGAATACCTTCTAACACAAATTCATAGTTTAAGCATGCTTTAAAAGATTTTGGTAACAATGACGCTTGATTGTATTTACTTCTTAAGAGAGAAATTCTGTGACTGAAATTCATCATTTGAGAGTGCCTAAAATAATTATTCGAAGAAAAGCTTTCAAACAACATTTTAAACTTATTGTGAGAATGTTTAGTACTAATAGTGGGACTGACAGAATTTTTTTTTGTTGTTTTTCTTATTTTAAGGAAATCTTAAATTCAATTATTATTCAATAAGAAGACAGATTTTCTTCATTTGAGCATTTTTAGAAAGATTTTAATAACAGTTGTGCTGGATTGTAGTTAGTTCTTAAGAGAGAAATTTTATGACAGAATTTGGGAATTCATAAAATAATTCTACGAAGAAAAACTTTCAAATAATTCTAATACTGGGACAGAGTATATTTTTTTTGTTTTTCTTATTTTGAGGAAATCTTAAATTCAATTAAATATTTAATAAGAAGATAGATGTTCTTCATTTGAGCATTTCTAAAAACAATTTGGAAACAATTGAGCTTTATTTTAGTTAGTTCTTAAGTGAGAAATTGTTAATTTGAGACTGCTTAAAATAATTCTATGAAGAATTGCTTTCTAATAACATTTTTCACACATTGTGGGATTGTTTAGTATCAATACTGAGAATGAGAGTATTTTTTATTTTTCTCAATTTCAGGAAATCTTAAATTCTATTCTTAAATTAAAACATTTTGGAAAGAATTGCATTTGATTGTAGTTAGTTCTTAAGTGAGAAATTCCACATTTGAGGTTGCCTAAAATAAAACTAATAATTCTTCGAAGAATTGCTTTCAAATAACATTTTGCACACATTGTCAGAATGTTTAGTGTTCATACTGAGATTGAGAGTATTTTCTTTTATTTTGAGAAAATCTTAAGTTTTCTTCAATATTTTAGAGTTTAAATCTTTTTCCAAGTTTTAGCTTTAAGTCTAGAATTTAAACTATATGCTTGTTCTTAATTGAGGTAATCTATTCATTAAAAAAAATCTTCTAAATTATAATTTTAAACAATTTGGATCTGAATTATATTATTAAATGGAGTTTGCTTTTATTTTCTGGGTGTAGAAAAATCAAATAAATATATTTTGAGGAGATACTATTTTGCAGTCCCTGAGTTAATAAGAAAAAAAAGTTATGGAAAATATCAAATTAAATTAAATTTATTGCTTGATGACGAGAGTGATCAGTCATATTTTTTTTGAGTATTAAATGCAGCCTATGAAGGTATAAGCAAAAGCTTATATAATATATATAATTCCCTGTTAGACCCCTTGGAGGAGGGGCATAGGGGATCTCAGCGGTGTCTTTAATTAATAGAGACTTTCATGGCAAAAATAGCGTCTTTGAGCTAGCGATGCCAGTGCTAGGCAAATGCACCAGTGCTACTGCGGGGAATCGAACCACCGACCTTCGGTTTTAGAGGCGAGTACGCTACCACTTGAGCCACCGACGGCCAAAAGCTTATGGGAGACATAATTGAGTGAAATTTATTGAGCTCAATAGCACCATTTTTGATTCTGCAAAACTTTTACAAGGCCGGATTGCTCTGCTCCAAAAAAATCTTTTAAAGTACCTAATCTTGACGAAGGACTCCGAGGCCTGAGTTGCCAGTGTAATCTATCTTTTATGTATGAATTATCCAAATACTCATATGAAGTATTTTGTTATCGCAATTTAAGTTCAAAATTTTACTGAAATTAATTTTTTTTTACCTATTTCAAGAACATTTCATCCTTTTTTTTTAAGAAATCTCGTTCTTAATTCAAGAATTTCGGACTTAAAATCGAAATACTTGATGTGAGATCGAAATTCTACATTTCAGTATTTTCGTTCTTCCAGCCATATCAAGTGAGGATTTCCTAGCTTTAAGGCCTCGAGGCCTGAGTAGCCAGTGTAATCTATCTTTTATGTTAATTGTAATAATAATTTCTCATGGTCCCATGCTCCACTAGGAGTAAGAAGAAGAAATAGAATAATAATTTTTTCAAGAATTTTCCATTCCCATATGAAGTATTTTGTTATCTCAATTTAAGTTCAAAATTTACTTGAAATACATTTTTTTTATTATTTCAAGAACATTTCGTCTTGATTTTTTTAAAAATCACTTTCTTAAATCGAAATACTTGATGTGAGATCGAAATTCTACATTTCAGTATTTTCGTTCTTCCAGCCATATCAAATGTGGATTTCCTAGTTTTAACTACAAAATACGTAATTTTTTTACTCAGGGTACTTTAGCTATTATTATCATTGTCAATAAATAAAAAATAAAATAAATCATTCTTAAATTTATGAATTTTTTAGCTGCCTAGTTTTGGATTTATTTTGTACAATTTTTGTTTTATTAATTTTTAAGTATTTTGTGACTTTTTCAGATAATGTAGGCTTATTAAATACTTCACAAAATACTTTATTTGGGAATAATTCAGAATAAATAAAAGTAATCTGAGTAATAAAATTGTGTATGATTGAAACCAGTTCTTCTAGAGCTTTGCTTGAAAACTTCTTCTCCTATAGCGCGACGAACCCGATGTGGGTTTAGGCCTGTATAGCTCACCTCCATATTTCCGTGTTCTTCGCTTCATTTTTCCAGTCGCGGATACCCAACTAGATAGTACTTTTTAGAGTAACAATAATAGTAGTACTAGAATTGTTGACATCTGTTTCTATTATGCAATTATTAGCATTTGTTGTTTACAAGTTTTGTTAATTAAACAAACTTTAGAGCTTTCGATTTGTTTTATAGCTGTCCAGTAAACAATACCTCATAAAGTATTCCCTGTTTCACAAACTATTAATATTAGTAATAGGGCTTGAGTTCGCTTGGTAGTGATTAGATACACTGCCTGCTAAAAAATTTCAGATGCTTGAGAATTTATATGGAATTAAACTCAAAAAGAGCTTCAAACGTGTTTTAAAATTTATCGAATTGGAAATTCATCAATAAACTAAGTTAATCATATTGGTCTGTAAAATCTATGTGAAAAATAAACAAAAAGATAAAACGTTCCAAATAATGAAGTGGCTGGTCGAATCGCCTGATCTAAATCCTCTCAAACTTCTTTGGGAAGAACTTGATCGCCATGTCAGGAAACAGTGGCTGTCCGGGAACTTTTGCTCGGCAGTGTATAATTAGTAGTGATTATATTTTTTTATTATTGCAATTATCTTCAGAGGCGTAGCGAGAGCGTTGAATGTGGGGGGTGATGAGCCTCAAAATGCCGACTCGATTCAACAAATTACCGACAAATAACCGATGCTAAATTTTAATTGCTCAAATACTACGTGAAATTTCCGAGATTTGCCAACTCCCCTGATTATCTAAAAATATATTTGCTTTATGTCCGCTATTTAAAACATTTTTCTTCCAATGTCTGAAATGCTTCTAGTTTTCAAGATTTTGTTTCCTCTCAGCGTGAACTACTTTTATTTGGAATTTTTAATACAAAATTTTATTTTTTAATATGATAAATATTATAATTGTTAAATACTTAAACTTTTATCAACTACTTTAGAGCACCCAATACCAAGTCTAAAGTTACTATGATAGAAGACATATATAGGAAACTTTTATCAACCACTTTAAAGATTCTAGTACCAAGTCTAAAGTTACTAGAACCATATACTTTCACTTTAAAATCTTTTACAAACAGCTGTGCATATTCTAACAGAAAATAGTTTTTATATATACAAAAAACCGGCATATGCCACACACACGCACACACATATGTGGCATACACATAAACACATGCATGTATAGATACAACTTCCATATAAGACCCAGAACGCTATCGCAATTGTCGAGATACAGATACTCGTACTCATAGTTTGCGCCCGCTTGTCGCTCCTTTTTTAGTCGAGTTGAGTTCTTGCTATACGCTTGAGTTAAGTTGAGCTGACTTTATCTTGTCTGGTTTGTCTGTATGTATGTCGACCGACGCCGTCATCTGTGTGTTAGTGTGTGTGTGTATCTGAATGTGTGCGGTCGGTCACAACCTAGCATGAGAATGATAATAATGATAACCTATTTAATATACTATGTTAACAGTTAGTTAGTCTTAGGCATTATCAACAGACTTTATCTCACAGTACGTTATGGGTTTGGGTTCTTTCTCGATTCTCGTTTACTATATATTTCATTTCGTTTCTTTCACCATTTCCGCTTTTACAGTTACACAGTATGTTGAGTACTTCAATCCAGAGTTCTTCTATTGTCAGCATTTTTGATTCATAAATTCATAAATCATATATGAACTCGGTTTTGTTTACAAGCACAATTTCTTCGTTCTGCTGTTGTTGTTGCAGTTGTTGTTGTTGCTGCTGTTATTGTTTATGCTCTCGAAACGAGAGCAAAAGAGCGAACGAACGAATTCGGAATTCCGTTGAGCCACTCACATATGTTTTTGTTTTAATTAAATAAACAATAAACACTTCAAATGATCATTCAACGTAATCAAAACTTAAACTCAGTCTTTTTTTTAGTTTGCCTTTAATTTGCATAATATTCGAGAGTTCAGAGAAATATTGTGGGAAATACGCAAAGGGGGGAATATATATTTCCGGTGCATATGTGCGTCACTAGCGCGATTAGTGAAAGGGGTGAGTTTGTTTTGTATGGTAACAAAGAGAGACATATGACGTCAGATAGGTAATTATGACAAGAGATATGGGTTGCGTGGTTGCAGCAAAAAATAATATTATTTCGGGTAGTTGTTGGTAAGCCGAAATTTCGAGAATATATTCAGTTTGTATGTATTATCTTTCATCTAAAAAAAAAGGGTTTCAGCTTACAGAAGACTGTATTAACTCTGCAGCACAAACAATTACTTGATTTCTTTAATTTAAATAGCTTCAGGAATCCGAACTAAGCAATAATAGGGATACTATCTGGGCTAGTTTTGAGTCTTTGCAGTCTTGGGGAACCTCTTAGAAGGTTGAACTCTGTTTTCTTCAAATAAGAAGGGATTCCTTCAAACTCATATTCACAGAGAGTGATGTTATAACCAGAAGAAGGATTTTCAGCAGGCACAAAATGTCAATACTCAAAGTGAATTCTGTTCCACTAAAGTTTCAGTTCTTTGTTCTTCAGCCGGATAAGGCTGTAAATTGGCAATAGCTAGAAGTATTAATGATGCAAACTATAGATGGGAACAAATTAGTACCTGTGTTATTAGTAGGAAAACTTGGCCGAGATGGAGCTTGAATAGAACCTAGCAATTTTATAAACTCAGCAGACTAGACATAAGATCCACGATAGGGGCTCTTACTGGGCATTATCTTATGGGTAGGCACGCCAATAGATTGGGCATGCCGCATTTTGACTACTGTCGAAGCTGTCAGGAGGTAAAAGAGGAGGAAGCAGTGGAGCATCTCCTGCGTGGTTGCACGGCACTATGTAGAAGGAGACTGATTAAACTGGGTTCCGAAACTTTTGGGAATATTGCTAAATTCGCAGGAATTAGAATAAATAAGATAAATTCGTTTATTAAATCGACAGGTTGGTTCAACCCTTCCTACAGATCTTTGCAGTCGGTGCAAATAAAGTTAAAATACCATTACAGAACGTTAGATATGGTGGAAGAATGCTTATTCCTCAGCAAACCATAGATCAGTTTTTACATACAAAGTCTCCTCCTGGGTTTAGGATGAAATCTAAACATTTCTTGAGAAGTGCTGGAAAAATTCCGTCCCGACCAGGTGCCTTGTATGGTTCAAAGCAGCCAATTGCCCATCTTACTTTGTTGGCATCGAATATAGTGCCAGATATTCTGGCAGCCTCTCGGAGGTTTGGCTCGATCCAATCAGAGAGTTGGGCATCCCAGCTGCAGATTGAAGAGCTTGGAAAGTGGATTCGAGTAAAAGCTCCAATGTTTCCCTACTGTCTGAAGTGAAGGAACCATCACTCAGCCCGTTTGAGGACTCTTTGGCCATGACTCGCTGAAGTCTAGCCGCCTCTGTAAGGGTTTGGACAGGGTTGAGTTTAGGTTTAGTTAAATTAGATTCTCAAAATTTTAGATAAATTTATTGTGCTTCTCTGATCTTTTTCAATTTTAAAAATTTCTTGTTGTGTGATTGGAAAAGATTGATGGCTCAAATAAGTAAGATGAATCTATTCAGTCTTAGATGAAATTTAACAATATGAAGAAGATTGACTACATAAGAAGAAATCGTACCATATAAGCAAAAATCTCTATTGCATGAAATCTTTAACTTAGGATTAAATTGGATAGTAAAGATTGGAAGTATCTTCAAGTTCTAAGAAGCAATCATTAATAAAAATATTTTTTAACCCAGTGAAGCATCTTCAGGGGCTAAGGGTCAAGGTTTTTTTGAATATGTATTCCTTCCATTTGGGCTGTCTGCAGGGGAGATGTTTACGCGTGGATATAGAATTTCTGTGCTTCGTAGATTTCATTAAAACGAATAATTCTTCCAAAGAAAATATTACTTTTAGGAATAGCTATCTCTCTACGCAATTGCTTTTAATTATGTTTTCTGAATACTGTTCGTATGAGTAATTTTATTTGAAATATAATATCCAATAGTTAATAAATCAAAACTGACCTACGACAAATGATTTGTGATAGATTTCGTATCAGTTTTGTCACAAATTCCTATTAAGCTCAAACGTCTAACGATCTTCTAAAAATCATCTGAGCCCATATAAGCTTCAAATAGCTTTCGACTGACTTTGGCGCTAATTTACCTTGGCTCCGCGTTGTATGAGTAATTACGCAAAAGATTTAGCTTTATAGAGTAACTTTAATATCCATTATAAATATGTCTGTTTCTATTTGTTTATGAAAATAGATTAAATAAACGTGATATTACAATAGCGCAAAAACACTTGTGCCTATAAAACTGAAACAATAGCTATGACAATATTTTGTATTATTGATATTAAGCAAACGCACTTCCTGTAAACCACAAGATACTTAAGAAAAAAAAACAACTTACAAGCCTCATATATCTTTTAAAATTAACTGCAGATTCATCAATTTTGTGCGTTAAAAGTGTCACAGAAGAATTTTTCCATACAAATAGTAGAGAATATCTATAACCCCAGCTGCTCAGATACATGTAGAGCTGACAAAATGATTTGTATGCGGAGTAGACAACTGGCGCCCCACGTAGGCGACACTGAGCGCCACCCTGAACTTAAATGAACATTAAAAGATACACATAGATGGAGCAGATACATATATATCTGTATATATACCTAGACAATGTACAGTGATCAAAAAACAGCAACTAATTTCAAACAATGTAAAGTATTATTTATTTTTAACTGAGGTCATCAAAGTCGTAGTCGGCGTCGACGTCGACGGCGACGTTGGCATAGTTGTTTGTTGTTATTGTTTTGTTTTTTTCGCTGTCGGCAGATCAGTCGTATCTGTAAGATGTATGCAACTGTATGTGTGCGTGTATCTATGTGTGTTGTTCTTAAATTCAAGTTAATGTGCTTGTTGTTGTTGTTGTATATATATGTGAATGTTTTTCAGCTGTTGAACTCGAACTCTCACCAAATTATGCTATGAGAGCGCAAGTTAGCGGGAGCGGGTGTATCTGAGCATCATCATCAACATCATCATCAACATCCACATCATCATCGCCAACTAAGACCCAGAGCAAGACCAAGACCCAGACCCAGACCCGTTGCCAGTGTGTCGGTCGGTTGGTTGGTCGGTCGAACCGGTGCCAACAAACATTATTTGAAATATTTATGCTTGACTTTTGCGCCTCAATGACTTTTGAATTGCCTTGCCTTTGGCTGCTGCTAGTATTTACATCTCCCAGATATAGCTATAAGGCATTAGTTGTGTGTAGGTTCTTAAAAAAATATGCATATGTTGCTGCATGCCACAAACAGACGCACATATGTTTGGCTTTTACTCGAAAATACAATAGATACCGTATTTTTGCCTGCTTGTTATGAAGCAGTTGCCGCGTTGAGTTTGTTTTCCCTGCCTCAATCTCTGAATCTCGGAATCTCTAGAATCCCAAGCAACCAACTCACACACATTAAACACACATTAACCTGCATTTAATTTGTCAATATTAGCTTGTCCCGACTCTCTAAAAAAAAAATTAAGTATTGTCTGATTTTTGGTTTGGTTTGGTTCTCAAGCCACACTTTTCTTTTCTATGGAAAGCAACCTACCTACAACAAAAACAAAACTCCAAACAGCACGACATACAAAAAAAAAAAAGCACAACATATCTGCTCGTTGTTGTTGTTGTTGCTGTTGTTGTTTTGGCCGCGCATGTTGACCTTTTCACAGCTGGAATCATCTCTCACATTGCCTGGCTCGTTCTGCCCTGGTCCGTACTATTTATTTCGTGGTCTCCTCCAGTACTCCGTACTCTGATCTCCTACACTTTACCGCACCATTGCTCGTGCTTGTCAATTTCTGTCAGTTGCTTGTCAAAAAATTTGTTTAGCTATAAAAATGCAGTGAAAATGTTTAACAAAAAACCCACAAAAAAAAAAATACAAATCTTTAAAAAAGACCCCAACTGGAAAAAAAAGTAAAAGAAAAATAAAATTACAAACACGATTTTCATGTAAGGCGCAATGCCACAAATGATTGACGAACTGTCTGACAAACTGGTTAGACAAATGTTAAATATAATAAAAAAAAAATGAAACATATTGCATTACCAAAGACTGCATAATTAACCTTTTGTCGGGAGTAATTGTGGAACAGCCCAGTTAGATGAAAGTCCTCTTGACCCAAACAACCCTTGAGCTCGATGGGTATATAAAAGAAGAAGCAGAGAATGATCCATCATGTTTAATAAGCTGGTACTATGAGAGATTTGATTAGCGTATATGGAAAACTCGAAATAGCTGGGGAGACTACACCCCTTTGAAGTGCATCTCTACGGGGAAAACCCAATGGTCCTCTAATTGTATTGTATTTAGTTCTTTGTAGGTAGGAGTCTAGAAACAAATAACCCGATATAGGAATACTCACATGATTAATTAGTATTTGATTACTGCTTTGATAAGGCTTATAATAAAAAATTAAAAAATGGCTTACGTATAGTCAGGCGCGGACGACTTTGAGATACCCTGTACTACTGAGCTTGCAATAAAATTCGGTACCTTCATAAAAAACCTAAAACTGAAGAATTTTTAAGCAAACATTTGTTTTTTGACCGATCGTTCCCATGATGTAGTCAAGCGATTTTGATCTTTGACACACTGTTTTAATACCTTAAACAAAATCTGAATGCCGAATTTAGTTCAAATATTTTTACAAACAACCTATGGGAGCTATCATAATTTAACCCTGATATTAAAAAACATATATATAAACCGATTGTCTCCTATGGAATAATATGGGATCTAATGTGAAAGTTGGATTAAGTTCTAGCTGTTACCATCTCTGAGATCTAGGCGTTCAAACGGATCAGACGAACATGGGTATATCGACTTCTCAATATTTTAATAAACAAATTTAATATTTTAAGTAACTTTGGGGTGTCTCACGATCGACTCCTTCTATATGTTACATACATTTTCGGCTTGCTACAAACTTAATCATACCGACTTTGTGATCATACGGTACAGTGGTATAAAAATCGAACCTAGAACCCAAAGGTCTCACGCACAGTGGCGGACTTAAGTATTTGCCGTCCCTAGGCAATCCAAAGCTTATATTAAATGTGATTGTGATTGTCAACAGTGCTTTATTACTATATAGTTGTAGTAGGTAGTAGTCAGTAGGTGACTCAACCGATTTTGATGACCCTTAATTCTGCCGTCCTAGGGGTTCAGTCTGCGTTGCACTATACGAGAACTTCGTCACTGCTCACGAATCAAAGTGTATCTAACTTTGACACGTGACGAAATTTTTATCTTATCACTAAAAGCTGCGTTAAAGAACTTCGTACTAAAAATATAGCTAAAATTGTATTTCTTGGTAGCAGATAACAATTCCAGATCTTCCAGATATACATAACTTGCTCATATTGATACCGCATCGTGTTTAAAAGATGCTTTTTAGGATGCGAAGAAAAATTCTAAATTTTAAGCAAAGAAGAATTAGTATTTTATGTCTATATTCTCTTCTGTTAAGTTACACGTTCAATTTCCAAGTTTCTTGAGCTGTAATCTCTTAAGTCCTTCAATGTGATTATACAAAGAATATACAATTGGCAAACGGAAAACCCTAATTAACAATATATTATATATTTTAATCTTGTTTTTCAAAGATGATGTAGATTTGCGCTGATTTTGAGTGGGTAGAGTGTGTTTGATAAACTAATTGCCATTGAAACCTAATTGATATTGATCATATGCATAAGATATGGTTCTATATGAGTTCTTCTACAAATACATGTATCTTTTTGCGAAAATGCTTCCTGATTGATAGCTGTCTCGTCAGTTTTTGTAAGATGATGCCCGAGAATTTTTCGCAACGTTTTTATATCTCTCATGAACTTGCCTTGCGGTTGATTTAAAAAAAAATGACACTATATGCCTTCGATTTCTGTGGATCGATGGGCTTCAAGCTAAAATTAGCTGATCAGATACAAAAATGTATAGTCAAGATTTTTAGAATTTTTTCATTTCTTCCAAAAAAAAAAATGTCGTATTCTGTTTATCTTGATTCTTTATCTACAGCGTGTAGTATAATTGATGTATTATCATCGTCATCGACCTCAGCAGCACTCGCCAGGCGCCTCTGCTTTGCGCGCGCCTTCTCCAATTAGAAATACCAAGAGAGGATAGGTTCTCCTCCACTTGATCTTTCCATCGGAGTCGTGGTCGTCCCGTTCGTCTTCCTTCGTCGGCTTTCGCTTCGAATACCTTTTTCGCTGGAGCATCGTTATCAATACGTACGACATGGCCGAGCCAGCGCAGACGTTGTATTGTGATGCGCTGGACAACATCCATGTCGTCGTAGAGCACGTACAGCTCGTGGTTCATCCGTATGCGATAGCCGTCCTCAAAACGTACGGAACCGAAGATTTTGCGTAGAATTTTCCTCTCAAACTCCCCAAGAGCAGCTGCATCTGTCCGTGATACAACCCATGCTTCTGCGCCGTATAAGAGCACGGGTAAGATGAGCGTCTTGTAGAGTGCTTCTTTTGTCGTTCGAGAGAGG
This sequence comes from Chymomyza amoena, assembly GCA_037043745.1. Taxonomy (NCBI): domain Eukaryota; kingdom Metazoa; phylum Arthropoda; class Insecta; order Diptera; family Drosophilidae; genus Chymomyza; species Chymomyza amoena. Next base: position 147,572 of record JBAMAX010000145.1, read on the forward strand.
TCTCTGCTGCACATCTGCTTACTGAGACCATAGTAACACCTATTGCCAATTGGATGTATAAACTTTTCCAAAAATATGATTATCTTATGCTGAAATATGGTGAAACATGTTTAAAATAATTTTCGAGATACTTATGCATATATTCGTCTGCCATCATCTTTGTTGATTTAATATTTCGAGCTATTAAAACTCGAACAGAAATTGCAGTTATATACTGTAAATAGTCATAGCTGGACTATGTTACAATTTAAATATGTTTTAGTTAGTTGTATGATTTTGATTCTAGGGGCTTAAATAGCTCCCTTCTACAACATATTTTTCGAATATATCATATTAGAGCACATTTTTCTTACAATACCTCAAGCTGAGTTTATCGTAATGTCTTTTTGTTACATGTTATTTCAAGATACATATTTCTGTTACTCTTGTGAGGTCTCCCAGATAAACCGAACAAAATTACGAGTATTGTGTGGGGTAATAATGACTTGACTGAATAAGTTTAAGAAATCAATCTTCCTCTAAACAGTTTTTGTGGAAATTTGTTTGCTTTTCTGTAATTAGTCAAATGGAAACTTTTCAAAGTCAAAGTTTCAAGTAAAGAGATGAAACCACTTTGGGACAGATTCCATGCGATATTAATGTAAAATCGACTACATCATATCTGTCTAGTTATGTCTTACACTTTATCATGCGAACTGATTTTTTTCGATTTAAATTTCGTAGCACCCTGTATTATGCTTAAAATCTCTACCGATTTAAGCGAATAAAAACGTACGCAAACCATTTTGTATAATACAATTTAAAATAAATCATTTTCATATGCAATTCATGTCAATAATTTCTTTATTCCGACAATATTCATAAATGCACAAAATGTGAATCATCTTTCAGCCAGGTCATTGCGGAAAATTAAACTGAATTGATTTTTGCTTATATACTTTATATTATATACCATATAACAGATAAAGCGCGTTTATGCGTGCTATTTATAAGCAGGTAAATATACAAAAGTCGCTGATTCTGATTCACGTAAATTCACACAAAGCAAACTCAATTAAATGCCAGAATAATTAACAATTTAAATTAAAAAAATAACAATAATTATAGAATAAATTACTGGTTACGCCAGATATTCCTACTACAAGTAGTTCATAAACTTTTGCACAAGAGTCGACAAACCACCTACACTGACCAACAAAACAAATGCACAAATTGAAAACAAACAAAACCAAATAGAAAAAAAATTGATTAATAATTGAAAATAACAAACAAATCAAATCGGTTGGAAATAAAAAAATTCATATTGCACTTTAGCGTACAATGGCCATAAATACGAAATCGTATGGTAAATTAATGCTATTATAGTGGCTAAGAAAAATGTTTAGAAAAAGATACAGATACAGCCAGAGCTATGGCTATGGCTATAGCCAAAGCAACTTTAGAGCCATATTGGAAGACCTTGTACGTGTGCTGCCTACACAACCAGTCCAAACAAAACTCCGGCCAGTTTAGTCGTTTGACTTGGCAGCAACTCGACGACAACAACAACAACAATAACAACAACAACAACCATAACAGAAACGACGACGTTTTGGTTTTTTTAGTAGTTTATATATCTAAAGAGCTATATAGCAAGTCTCAAGTCTAGTATATGGCGGCACTTGATTTGCATAACAAATGCAGCCGAGCAGAGAGCAAAGAAGAGAGCTTTTGGTGGGAGAGAGGGTGGCTGGAGGGACAGAGAGAGAGAGAGAGAGAGTGCAGTTGATACGTACAGGTACCAAAAACAAGAGAAAACCAAGCACAAGATGTTATAGATCCAAAAATATCGACTTTAAGATACGCTGTATGGCTAATAGTTAACTAACGTTAGAGATTTGGCTAAGTATCTTAAAGATGCAAATGATAGCTTGTGTACCAATGTCATATGAAGATGTTTTTCAAAAGTTAAAAGTAAAAAACTCAACTAATGTTCACATTCGAGCATTAGAACTAAAAGATCTGTGCTGAAGGCTCGTACGCAGCATGCAAAAAAAAATATGAACCAGTTCATATGTACTATATGCATCATATAGCGACATAGAAATTTGTGAGGAAAGATTTGTGTGGTAAAAATGTGTTGTCTCATGATGAAAACCAAATTGAACGGGGATGTGCTAGCTATCTTTAGACGAATTGATTAATTTTGATTTAACTGCTTTTTATATTATTGGCTAAGTATCTTAAAGATGAAAATCTCATATGAAGAGGTTTTACAAAAGTTACAAGTATTGCTAAGCTGTATAAATCGATAAATCAGACTTGACTCAATAAAACACTCAGTTAATGTTCACGTTGAAGCATTAGATTTAAAAAATCTGTGCTTAAGGGCCATACGCAGCAAGCAAAAAATAATGAACTAGTTCATAGTGCTTAGCTGGATAAATCGATATGTTAGAATTGAATCCATAAAACACTAAGCTAATGTACACATTTAAGCATCAGAACTAAAAGATCTGTCTGTACGCAGCATGCAAACAAATTATGAACTAGTTCTTATGTACTGTATATATTATTGTGACAATATGAGAATTTGTGTGGTAAAAGTGTCGCCCCTTAAAAATCTGTCTTTCAAAAGATTAAAAACAAACTTAAGCGGGTATCTAAAGGATATCTTTAGATGAATTTGCCTTAACTTTGATTTAACTTCTTTTTATATTATTTGTAGGGTTACCCCTGTTACATGCGTTCATCGGAAGTCTTTAATGTATCGCTCAATTACAAGAAGAACGTCATAACTCAAAAAAAAAAACATTTTGCAGAAAACTTATTTAAAATGTTGCATCAACCCCACAATTTCATGCAAAAATCCTTAGAAATAAACTCTCGATTATCTTCTCATACGGAAAGTATTTTTGATATCAATATGAAATTTTTACTCAATGCACAGTTTTTCATAACAAATAAATCTGCATTATTAACTCTTCAGGGGCGTGAGCGAGGTGGGGGTGTGGGGGGTGTAGCCACTTCACCCCAAAATCACATCAACATTCCGATCATGTATCGATGACTAAATCTCGGATTTATTTCACGCATATATCTCGAGAAATAAGAATCTCCTGAATCGAGTAAATATTTGATCAGGTAATTTGTTGAATCGTAAAGATAATAGCTCTTCATTAAACGGTTGCTGACGAGTTGATATTACATTAAAAAGCAATTTCTGGCATTCTTAGAGCTCGTTGTTGAATGGCTTGAAAAAGATTTCTGGCTGTTTTTTTTTTGGAACGAATTGCCTTTAGATTGAAGAAGAAGAGTTGATATTAAATTGGAAGGGTTATCTGGTGTTCTTCAACAATTGGTTGAAACAGATTTCTGGGCGAATTCTCTGCAATGGAGGGATTTCAGGGTGGTAGAATAAAAAGCTTAAAAAATCGTCGCGTAACGAAATTACGTGATGTGACAAATTTTAGGTTACTTTGACTTTTCGGTGGGTAGCGAAATTATTTTGCAGGAAAAATCTCCGCCGTTATAAAGCGGCTTATCTCTGTACGGAAATATATCGTTCCAAAATGACCCAACTTTTTGGACCTATGTTCCACCTTCGAACTCTAGGAAATCTTCTTTTATGGCGCGACGAACCCGTCGTGGGCTTAAGCCTGCATCGCTCGTCTCCATATCCGAGGCTTTTTTGATTCTTTCGTAGTCATAGGGTTTGAAATGGAAATGATGGCTGACTGGGCCTTCGACTCCCACTGTCCACTTATGCTTCCATTGAAATCGTCCTCAAACGAAGATCGCCTGAGGGGCCGCCTTCTCACATTAGCTCATCCCTGGAAAGGGGTATTCAGGGGCTAACCGGAGGGTTGCTAGAGTAAAGCTGGAGGTTGTGAGCTACTTGGATCGGCCAGTTATAACAAAGTTAAAAGTTAAGAAGCGAGCAGGCAGCTAAGCCCCTTAGTGAGCTACTTGGATCGGCCAGTTAGGGAATTGTCGCTGGTTACTCCCGTGTGACAATCAAACAACTTTCCGCGCAAGCGTACGCCAAAGACCGATCCCACCCTCCACTCTAGGAAATGAATATATTTACATAAGTCTCATAGTCTCCGGTTGGCAATAAGCGAGGAAATTCCGCCGATAAAATGTAAGTATGTCAGCGGAATTATGAAGCTTTGCCCTATTCAGGCGTTGAGCATATCATTTCAAGCTTTTAAAGATTTTTGTGATTTTTATTTAACATTTAAGAAAAATTTGATATTTCTAGATTTACAATCTTAAAATCCCGCTCCGAATTTATTATCGTTCATCTGAGCTAATTCAAACTTATTAAACCATGTGAAATCAAATAAGCGATAGGAAATTTATTGCTAAAGCGGGTCCTTAGGCTTTTGATTTGTATTTGAAAGTATACAATGGTTAATAGATTGGGTTTAAAAGATCTTTTATAATATTTTATATAGTGAATATTCACATATCGCAGAATCATGCATCTGCTCTTGGGGTGTTTAAGAGAAAAATTCTTCGTAACATCTTCGGTCCCGTTCGTTTTGAGGACGACTATCGCATACGGATGAACCACAAGCTGTACCAGCTCTACGCTGTTGTCAAGCACATCACAATACAACGTCTGCGCTGGCTCGGGCATGTCGTACGTATGGATAACGATGCTTCAGCGAAAAAGGTATTCAAAGCGAGAGCCGACGAAGGAAGACGAAGGGGACGACCACAACTCCGATGGAAAGATCAAGTGGAGGAGAACCTATCCTCCCATGGTATTTCTAATTGGAGAAGGCGCGCGAAGCAGAGGCGCGTGGCGTGAGCTGTTGAGGCCTGCCGTAACCCCAGAAAGGCTTGTCATGGCCACACAATGAATGAATGAATATTCACATATTAATTCACTGAGAACTATTGAAAATCGATTAAATTGAATGAAAATCGTTGGAAAAAGCCAGCTTCATTGACTAATAGCTATGCTATTTGAAAATTGGGCTGTTCCATATACCTATAATGGGTCGGGTAAAACTTAAAAGTAGGCTGAAAGAATAAATATAACCTAATTTACAAGGTCCAATCAAAAAGGACTGTATATTTAGGGATTTATGAACCCTAATTCAATAATATATGGACACAAACTCTTCCATAAGTAACTTTCTTAAACTCAGCCCAGTCAACCAAGAACAAGGCACATAGATGAACCATAGTATCTACCTACTTAGTGATTTAGCTCAGCTCGTAAAAATATGGCTTAAATCTATTGCGAAAACAGGCAGCGGTTTGCACTTACTCAAGCTCAGCTTCTGAAAATAAAGCTTGGTTTCTTGCAAAAATTACTTTTTGAGCTAGTTCATCTGAGTCACCCCACATGGGCCACATTGTCAACCCACCAATTAACTCAGCTTGAAAAAAAAAAAAGTTTTGTCTGATGAGAAAATTCGAACTTGTTTACACTTTCATGAGTGACTTTGTCAACCAACTCAGGATGGATTGAGCTCATGGAAGTGAAAATTTCATATTTACACCAATAGAACTCAGCTCGTGAGAATCATCGCTTGATCGGAAACGTTGTCTAACGAACCAGCAGGAAGACAGATAAACTATCTATAAAGCGTTCCAACTCATTTCCCATCACTCATAACAGACATTATGTCTTGCTACAAACTATATATGCTCCTTACCCCAACTGCTAAAGCGTATCATAAAAACCAAACCCAAACATACCCAACTATATATTCAAAAAATATTGCTAAAAAATACACTCAAATTGCAAAGTCAAAGCGCAAGTCTATGATTAAGAAAATTTCACCCAATTAATAAACACACCTATTCGACTCATGAAATGTGCATAAAATCGACAAAAAAAAAGTGAATGTCTATCATTAAAAAACAAATCTCTTTTTTTCTCGCGCCCGAACTCACTGATTGCGCCTTGTACTATTTGTTTCTTTATTATATTTTTCCTGAATGAATTTTCCATTTCCGTTGCTTGTGAAATTAATTGAGCTTAATAATGGCGCGCAAAAAATTAAATCGCCAAATAAAAGTGGAATTGTCAGTCATTGTCTAGCTAATATTAGATCACCGATCCGCCGCCGATCACCTGCCATAGGAACAACGCGTAAGCCAAGCGTGAACAGAGTCATTAAAAAACTGCCGAAAAAAATGACAATTTGTGGTTGGCTTTATACTTTTTTCGCACAAAAGGCAGCTAATAATAATTTATTATAATTAGGTTTATTATAGCTTGGCCTAGCCACTTATTATATATTTTTTGTCATTTTTTAAAAATAACATTAAAAAAAAACGCTGATGTTATTTCTGGCGCCATAAAATTGACGCCCTTCAAACTGATATGTATTATATAGTAGGTATAATGACGTCTGGCTGGCTGCTAGCTGCAGATAAGCTCCCAAAGGCCCCAGACCCCAACAACAAGAGCAACAACAACCACTCTCAAAAGGCCTTATTCTAGAACTAGTTGCTAGTCACCCACGTCCAAACGTGTCAGTTTAACTTATTTACCAACTTGGCATAAAAGGAATGTCGCTCATTAGCTAATACAATAATTTTTGGACATATTTTTTTGTTGCTGGTTTCGTTTTGGATATTTTTTTCTGGTACGTGTTGGCCCGTTTACATTTACATGGACAACACCCGTTAAGCCCCTTTAAGAGTATGGCCAACATTAGTCAGCCATAATAACAACAACCAAGTTGTCAAGTTGTCTCGTTGTTGTTTTTTGTGTTTCGATTTGTTTGCATTTTCACACTGTTATAGTATATATATAAGGTATATAGTATATGTACATAAATAAATTACGTTTTAGGAAAAATGGATAGGAATTTTTTGTAAACCCTATATACAATGAATTTACTTTGCTTAAAAAAACTTCGCATTATATTTTGTTCTAGAGGTACTAGCTTATAAGTCCCAAAGTATTCAAGCGATTTGTATCTGTCATAAACATTTACAATCTGTATCAATTTTGAAGCTTTGTCGAACCATTTATTTAGGATCCTTTCAGTAGTTGTTAGGACTACCTTCTATACAGTTCAGACGAAGACTTATTGATAAAGTAAAAATTCTCACATATAGAAAATTCACATGAACTGAATGAAGTGTATTCTATATATATCTTGTTCCAAGAGATCATAAAAGAAAGGTACTTGAAATAAATTCCCAATATGCACAAATTATCATTATTCGTTATATGGAAGTTCTACTGTATTATAATACGCTGCGACATTAGTTGCTTTTACGATTCTCTTAACATTTCACATGGTCCTAAGATTTTGTCCTCCAAATTTTTATTGGCCGAATAGTATTTCGGAGACCGACGGAGGTCATTAAAAAAATATATGTTATTATCATATTATGTATAATCCCACATGAATACGATTGTATGATACGTTACGATTAGGTCCCTAGAATCTGCTACAAAAATTAAGTGCTATGGGAAAAGTCCAGAACTTTAGCTGCTGCACTGGATTCATATCCCAGGAAATCAGGGACTAGTTGCAACCTGGAGTTCGGACCTTAACTTCAAATTAGGGTACCAACAAAAACATATAACAAACGGCGTCGGACACCCGGTCATGGTAAATTAACTATTTTTTGTTTTTTTGAGGTTATGTCAGAACTCCGAAGCGCTGGGGGTTTTTGGGACTATCGATTGGGATTCAGCGAAGTCAAAAATATTCAGGAAATCCAGAAAATTAATTTTTTTATGTGGTTCATTATTTATAATTGGATTATCAGAAGAAAATTCTGGGAGCCGATCTCTAGCTGAATTCTAATACCTTTTAAATATTTGAAAATTTTATTCTTAGGTAATTTAAACAAATAATGTGGTCGATTTTATTTTTCAATTAAATCTGCCGATTTGATGGGATTATGTTACCTGGAGTTCGGACCTTAAATTTAAATTAGGGGACCACCAAAAACATATAATAAGCGGCGTAGGACATCCGGTCGTGGTAATAAACTATTGTTAGGTTTTTTGAGGTTATGTCAGAACTCCGAAGTGCTAGGGGTTTTTGGGAACTTGTGATTGGGATTCAATTTCAAACTCAAAAGCACATTCAAGAATAGATGGTCTGATCTATATGAATCAGTTCATCAAATCTTTTTAGTGTAGGCATTAAATCCATATGTTATATTAGGTATTAGACGGATATGTCTGGGAGCTGGTACTTTTGCATGAAAACAATATCTTTACAAATTCTTGTAAAAAATTGTTCTTAGTTCCAGATTTAAACAAATTTGGTGGTCGTTAGATTTATCATTGATGTTCAGACTCATGTCTTTATGCTCACAAATTTTTATGATCAGGTTATATTATAATTTCTTCCGATTGTCATATCTTTGCGTTGAACAAATTCTAAACAAGTACTCTGTTAAGTTTGAAGGTTGATAGATACTGGGAAGTCTACCACCCAGACGCTACTTTAGGTACTCACTAAAAGTCCGTTTAATCTAGCTGAATAAATTACTGCGAATCTTCTGATACTCACAAAACAGGAAGTCATTCGTAAATACCATTATGAGGGTTTATTCTTTGTTCCACCGGGCCCGATAGGCTCTCAGAGGTGCCCGGACTTCTGGAGAGTCATTCGGGACATGGAATCGAGTCTTCATGTGCATTGAGCAACTTTGTAAAATAAATAAGCTGGTCTAATAAGCTGATTGTTATACCATATGACTATAACTCGATTTTAGATGCCATATTGGATAAAAGCTCTTACGCCTACATCTAATAGCTTACGGTAAGGCGATAATAGTCTAAGCATCCATTGTACAATGAGTATTAGCGAAACGTCAATATGTAAAAAAAACTAAATATATTCAAACGTCAAATTATAGAGTACAAAATGCGTTTTTTTCTAGATCTGCACTTGACAGTTTTATAAGAAATTAGCATTATTATGGTTTAATCAAATCATCAATTCTACTCAGTGAAAATTCTTTCTAGGTACTTTTTTTTATGTTGATCTCGACACAATATTTACAATAATCTAATACGTATTTTCATGAATTACAGAACAAATTGCTCGATAGGGATGCCCGGATGCAAGATTTTCCCCGGGGCCCGGTTAAAATGTGCATCTCTACGGCCCATGCTTAAATGAAATAATAATCAAAGAATTTAAATCCCAATTTTATGTTTTAAGAAATCGAATTAAAATTTATCTCTTTTATTACTTTTACGTTCGATTGTATTTAAAATCAGCTTTTAAAACAGTAAACATTTTCAGGCTTAATCCAAAAATATTGTTAACCCAATTACGATTTCGGCCATAATTTTAATCCCTGCTTATCGGAATCTAATTAAAATGAACACTTTATTATATTTTATTATCTTTTAAGATTTTGTATTAATGCTTAGCGTAAAACTTAATTTCTTTTATAAACCTATTATAACAAAATCTCTTTTCTTTGCTTCTTTTACAGGTCAGTATGCCACAATCCAATCTCTGCTATTATTATAATTTAACAATAATAAACCGTAAGTTCTCACAAATTTAGTATGCAGCTGCTAAGAAGAACTCAAATCTCTAATTCAAATAAGCTTTTTGGGTTTTCACTTAGCACAAATTTGGATTGTTTTTCTTTTCCATATTAGCGCGTGAAAAAATAAAACAAAAATAAAATGAAATTTTTTGAGACGTGCATTTTCATTAAAATTGCTATCAACAGCAACTGTCTCTGCAACAAGCGCCATGTGCATATATATATAGTATATAGTATATATATACACATATATATTGTATAGTATTATTATGCATTTGTATATAAATGACAGATCGGCACATTTTCAACGTCTGTCGCAGTTTTGACTAATGTAATGGCAAGAAAAACGAAATAAAAGCAAAATAGCGATTTTTTTGTTTTCTTTTTGCCAGTGTTGACAATGACGTAATTGTTCTGACTGCTTCCAAGCTGTTTTTAATTAAAACCAAAATATATTGGAAATGATTTTTTGAAATAAAACATATTTTTAGTTGCTCTAGATGTTCGCACAGGCCTAACTAGAAGAGAGAGAAAAAAACACTTAATACGAAACGGATGTCTGCGAAATGTAGGCGGAAGTTATATAAAAACTGAGGACCTGTATATAAAGATAGTTGTGATCTAATTTTGGAAACTACTATATATTTTCGATATATGTATGTAATATTTTGCAAAAAAATTCTTCTTCTTATATATTTTTTTCTGCATTGATGATATCGTTAGATTTTACTTAAAACCATATTCCATATTGAAGATAGATCTTATGTCCTATTCTCATATCTTTGGAATAAAGATATTTTGTCCAGATTTCATATTAGAAGTAGATGAGCTCTTTTTTTTTACCTTTTTCTCTGAATTTATGATTTTGTTAGATTTCAACTTAAAACCAGATTCCATATTGGAAATGGATCTTACGTCCAGTTCTCATATCTTTATAAAGAAGGTATTAAATACAGATTTCATATAAGAAGTATATACTTAAAACCATATTCCATATCTTTGTAATTAAGATATTAAATTTCATAGTAGATGAACTTTTTTTTATATATTTTTCTCTTAATTTATAATCTTTTTGAGATTTCAACTCAAATCCAGATCCCATATTGGAGATAGATCTTATGTCCAGTTCTCATGTCTTTATAATGAAGGTATTAAATACAGATTACATATAAGAAGTATGTATATACTTAAAACCATACTCTATATTTGAGATACATCTTTCATGTCCAGTTCTCATATCTTTGTAATTAAGATATTAGATTTCATATTAAAAGTAGAAGAACTCATTTTTAAATATTTTTCTCTTAATTTATGATCTTGTGAGATTTCAACTTTAAACCAGATTCCATATTGGAGTTAGATCTTACGACCAGTTCTTATATCTTTATAATGAAGGTATTAAATACAGATTTCATGGATTTCATTGAAGATAGATTTTTCCTGCACAGTGCAATAAAATTATTTTTCTTCTTCTTGTATTTTCTTCTCTGCACTTATAATCTTAGAACTTGAACTTAAAAGCAGAATCTATATTGGAGATCGATTTTACGTCCAGTTCTCATTTCTTAGTAATGAAGATATTATGTCCGGATTTTATGTTATAAGTAGATGAGCTTTTTTCTTGTTACATTTTAACTCAAAATCAAATTCCATATTGGAGATAGATTTTACGTCCAGTTCTCATATCTTTATAATGAAGGTATTAAATACAGATTACATATAAGAACTATATACTTAAAACCATATTCCATACTGAAGATAGATCACTCCTGTCCAGTTCTCATATCTTTGTATTGAAGATATTTAATAAAGATTTCATATTAGAAGTAGATGAGCTTTTTTTTTTGATATCTTCTTATTCTGAACTTATGCATCTCGTGAAATTTCAACTCAAAGCCCTATTCCATATTGGAGATAGATCTTATCGTTCAGTTCTCATATCTATTATAATGAAGGTAAACCAGATATCATATTAGGTATAAGAGCTATTATCATATAGATCCCATACCTTTAAATAAGAGCTATTTAAAAATACTTGTTAGACTTGATTCTACTTCCAGATTTTATATTTTTTTTATCGTAGAGAAAATATCCGCGCCCCGGGGGAAATCTCGGATCTGAGCCCCTATAAATATTTCTCAATTCATAAAACTACGTTTAATTGTTGAAAAGTGTGAGATCAACATTAAAAAGTATAGAAAGGATTTCTGAGAGAATTGATAATTTGCATACTCCAATGCAGATCTAAAAAAAAAACGCAACTCAAAGAAGTTTAAATTTTGTATTATCTAAGTTAAGCCTTACATATGTTTTACAAAAACCGTCAAGATGCTTAGAATTTCGGCTTCCATGCTTTAGCTGAGGCGAAAGCTTTTATAATATCACCAAAGTCGAGTTTTCTTGCTAATTCAGACCAAGTTGCCCATTCTGAGACTCTGAGCAAAAAACTTCCCGAATGACTCTCGAGTCGGGGCCCCTCCAACAGGTCCGGGCCCGAGTAAAAAGTCCCCGATCTCAGCCTCTCGTCGGTCCTGATCGTACGTATTTATGATTTAGTTAGATTTATATTGGCATTCAGAGAAAGTCTTTACATTTCAAGTTTTTATAAAATGGTTAAATTTAAATTTTGTTCCAGATTTCATATCTGTACATTGAAGGAATTCTTCACGCTGGCTGTTAAGTTTAAGAATGAAGATTTAAGGGAGTTTCAGCCCAACATTTACAAATTAGACGGTTGTGTAGGCACTTAATAAAAGCTCTGCTTCAATCTAGCTCAATCAATTTTAGAGAATCTTCTCAAGCTTACAACATAAAAGTCAGCATGAATACCTTTATTTTGGTTTATTATTTGTTCTAAGTTTTCTATAGGCTCTTCTAGTGCAAGTGCGCAGATTTTTGGAAAAGTATCTTATTTTTTGAACTAGTTTTCGGAACATTAAACATTGAGCATCTTGAAAGAGCTTTTCTACTGCAAGAATACCTTATTATTTTATGTTTCTAATTCTAGGTTTTCCCTGGATCTTGTATCTTTGATCTGCTTTTCATATGACTCTTTAATGTTTTTCGAACTAGTTTTCGGTTCAAAAAATCATGCACATCGAGCTTCTTGAGAGAGGTTCTTTACTGCAAAAAATATCTTTATATTTTGTGTTTCTAATTATAGGTTTTCCCTGGAGGATTACAAAGCTTGAGGATTTCTTTAAAACTTTGTATCTTGATCTAATTTTTATAGGACTCCTTAATGTTTTTCAAACTAGTTTTCGGATGAAAATTCATGTACATTGAGCTTCTTGAGAGAGACTCTCTACTGCAAGAACATCTTTATATTTCATGTTTCTAATTTTAGGTTTTTCCTGAACGACTCCAAAGCATGAGGGTTTCTTTAAAATTTGGTTTCTTTGATCTGATTTTGATATGCCTCCTTAATGTTGAACTTGATTAAATCGGTTGCTGCTTAAGCATTTGTTCCAGACAAAAGTTGTCTTTTTTAGTATACTCCCTTAAATTACTATATCTCTATTATTTCCTCTATAAACTAGCTAGCTGCAGATTCTATTAAACATTTTATATATATATAAACCCAAGAACTTAATAGCTTTGTTTTATGCCTTCTCTCCAGTACTTCGGGAGTCTTCCGTCTTCCCGTCTTTCGGAAATATTTATGCAGAAATTCTTACAGTTTCTCGTCTTTTACGACTTCTTGTAACATATGTAACAATTCGTCTTCTTTTGTTTGTTTTTTCTTCTGTTTTCTCTCTCTCTCTTGCTTTCTGTCTTTGTTTTTTGTTTTTTTTGCACATTAAAATTAGTCATGCAGTGTTCTAAAAGTCAAAAAGAAATAAATAAAGTAAAAAAAAAACAAACCTGAATATACAAACGCGTGCTGCTTTGCTTTTACTTTGAAGTACATATTTGTTGTTTCTTTTTCTCTTTTTTTGCACGTGCCTTGGTTGTTGTTGTTGTGGTTTATGTTGTTGTTGTTGTTGTTGTGGTTTATGTTGTTGTTGTTGTACCAGTGTTGTGTATTACTTCATTTTGCATTTCCTTTTGGTCTGTAGTTCCTGTTATTGTTGTCGGCCATTGCCATTTTGACAGCTCGCCCGAAAGTCCATTAAAAGCATGTTAAAAGAGAACTTTTAGCAAGCAATCAATAAAAGACCAACTGACCGAATGACAAAATGCCGGAATGACTCAATGACGTAATGAGTGAATGACATTTTGGCAGTATGTCGTCTCTCTCTGCTGCTGCCATATTTTGCATCTGCCAATGAATGAGTGAATGAATGAGTTCAACGGTTGTCGCTCTTGTTGTTGTTGTCAGCAACGTCATCGTCAGCGTCAGCCATGTCTTTCATTATGGCCAATATTTGCCGGCTGTTTTGTTGTTTACCCAAATAATAAAACATGTGTAAGTATCTGTATCTGTGTGTCTGCAGCTGTATCTGTGTGTGTGTGCGCGTATCTGTATCTGATGTGTGTTGGTGCTAAGCGCTTACCACAAAACCGCGAGTTAGTCATCGCGCCATTGGCCGTCATCTCTTTAGACTGACTCTTGGCAGCTTTTGGGCCGCTTCTTCTACGTCGTCTTCTGACAATGAGGAAATGCAGCTCCGTCAATTGTTTTGCTTCTTGGAGTTGACTGCACTTTGTCTTCCAGTGGCAGCGTCTGCTGCTGCCGGCAGTTTGATAAGCTTGCTGTTTAGTTACCAGTGCGTGAGTGTAGCTGTGTGTGTGTGTATCTGTGTGCGCACAGCAGCCAACCAACTGAAGATACTTGGACTCTCCTCTGTGGCTCTGGTTGACAGCGACCAGTCAATGCCGATAAGAAGTACGCGCCGCATGGCTCGTCTAGCAAAACATTTTCCCATTTGATTTATGACTTGGAAATTTATGGAAATTTACTGCAACAACAACGCACGCACACACACACAAATACACGCACACACATTGCATAAATAAATGTGAGCAGCGCTTAAGTATTTTTCTAAGTAAGCTACGCTGAACTGCGACTGAGCTTGACTTTTGGTCTGATAAAAATAAATAAAAATAGCTACAGTCTAACTTGCTCGAGAGCGACACTTGTTTGCAAGTTGAGAAAAAGTATTCAAAAGTATTAGAAGGGTATAGTGAGCTTTTGTGGAAAAAAAGTATGTAAAAGTAGTTAGAAGGGTTATTGGTTCTGTGTAGCAGATGCTTAGTTTAGAACTCTTTAATTTTTTATGCACCATAATTAAGTTTTTTTCTTGCCGTTCACTTTTCTTGGTATTAATTATCCGAGTTATACATACATTATAGTTTTGTAACACATATTTTTTTGAAGTTTCTCAGTTGTAAAGATGGAATATCCTAATTCCCTTTGACTATTTAAAGCTATATTTAAGGTAAACTAGCTTAGGAATATTATTATTTTATTTCTGCAAATAACGCACATTGTAAACTTAACCGGAAGTTACTTTATTAACTTGATTCGTATATATATCTATATCATTAAATCATAGATTCGCTTAATTGGATCAACTCATTTTTAATTTAAATTATATTGCAATTTTGAGCCCCGCCAAAATTAAAAGCCTTCAGATTGAATTGCAACTAAAATCTAATTTGACGCAGGAAAATATTACAAAAACTTTTTTATTTGATTAATCTCTTAATTATTTACATGGGAAAAGCTCACCGCGATAAAAAAAAATTTTAAGTTACTCGAAAATACTTCAAAAAGTGATTAATTTTAAATGATATTAGTGATATAAAATTTATCTGAAAGGTCTTCCATATAATTACACAGGTCTACAAATACAGGGGTCATGTGAGTTGTTGGAAAGCTAAGGGTTATATCCGAAGTAATTTGGTGCGTAGAATCCGAATCCGGCGTCAGAACTGGCCCATCACGTCAGGATTTTGAGATATTTGAGGTTATGTACACAAAAACGGCGTGTTTTCCTACTTTTGAGGTTATGTACAGGGCGCAAAAAATGTTTGCGGTCTTTCTCTCCAGTTACATCATTTAGTACAACTCTTACCCTTTAATTTAAGGGTTCAAGAGATCAATTACGAGCTTTTCGAAGTTACGAGATATATCCCTTCGACGTCATTAGCATTTGCAGTAAGCCTTTGAGATAACACAGGTCAACATGGTTCAGTTGTTGGAAAGCTAAGAGTCATTTCCGAAGTAATTTGGTGCGTAGAATCCGAATCCGGTGTCAGAACTGGCCCATAACGTCAGGATTTTAAGATATTTGAGGTTATGTACCTCAAATGTAGGAAAAAACGCCATTTTTTGGGTACATATCCTCAAATATTTCAAAATCCTGACGTGATGGGCCAGTTCTGACGTTTATTTTAGCATAGTTTTTAAAATATTTAAAAATTTAGAAAAAACCGCAATATAATATGTTACAAAAAAATATAAATAAATTTAATAAATAATATTAATAATTTTTTTTATTGCAGTTTAGTTAAAAAATGACTTAAAAATATAAAAATTAAAAAAAAAAATTGTTAATAAAAATAAATAATAAATTTTAAACTACTCTTAACTCAGCAAAGTTTTTGAGATATTTGAAAATTTAGAAAAATCGCTAGATAATATATTATGTAATAAAATTATAAATTAATTTAATAAATAATATTAAAAATTTCTTTTATTGCAATTAACTTAAAAACGCATTTATAAATATAAAAGATAGTTTATTAAAAAAAAGAATAAATTTAATAAATAATAATATACAATAATGATAATTTATTTAATAAAAATTTGTCTATAATAAATTTGGATTCAAAATTCCTTTTTGAGTAAATTTGGAATTGCTGTTTCCGTTCTCTGATTTATTGCAGTTTAGTTATCGAAATATTAAAAAAATTTAAAAATATATTGCGATTTGCTTTATTCGAAAAAGCTGCGATCCTGCGAAACAATTGAAAGTTATAAATTAAAAAAATATATAAAAAAAGCTGCGATTTAGGGGAACAATTAAAAATTATTACAATTTCAAACTCTTTACAATTATTATTTCAAACAGAATATTAAAAAAAACTCCATTACCTGCTGATTCGAATCTCTCAAGTAGAAGATGATTCGTAACCAAAATCTAATAAAACACATGTCATAAAGATTATAATTTTTCCATTTATCAAATTCCAAATACTTCATTTAATAACCGAATTGGTTATAATCTCTATATGACCAAATATCGATTAGCTTCCAAATATTTATTGCAACAAGATATTCCTTATCTTTGGCTAAAACCACAAAAGCATATGTGGGAATAATATTTAATTTCAAAGTTAATATATCTGTCATAAATAATTACGCATTTTTTAGCATGTTTTATTAAATAAAAAATATATATATTACATATGTATAAAAACATAATCATACTTGCTATTTTATATTTGACAGATGTTCACGCAAACTTTACAAGTTCTTTGGTTTCAAATAGCAAACTATTTACTTTAGAAACACTGAATCAAAATCAATATTTATAAATAAAAAAATGTCCACAAAAGCTCAACTACATACATCATACATCCATAGACCCTAAAGTTTCTGCACTCCTTCAAGGTCAAATTACAAAGTCAAATCACAAGGTCATTATTCAAATCACAATCTGAGAATTTACTTTGCTAAATCTAATAGAGTTGGCCGCTCATAGTTCAAAGTTCTCAAGGAGTTCGTTCGTTTTGCCGAAGTTTGACTGTAGTGTACAGAATTTGTTATTGGAAATACATGCAGCTCTCGATCTGCTGCAAATTCCAATTATATTATATCATGTGCTCGAAACATTATCTCATATGGGCCGGCGTACACATTATCGCCATGCAATTCTAGTTAACCAGTAAAAGTCGTTATGTACATATGTTTATATACTCTCATATACATATATATTTATGCGTGTGTGTGTGTGTGTGTTGGTGTATAAATAAATTGCCATACACTGACAAACAAGTTGTAGAACAAGTTTTATATATTTATTTGTGATTTTTTCAATTTTATTTGTATTTTTTTGTGTAGAAACCCCAAACGCCTTGCGCATATTTTTCAATTCAAATTGTAGACACTTGGGTCTGGGCCGAATTGGCCATAATGCTACAATGTATCTCACAGATACAAACTAGAAGACAAGTTTTAATTACCTAAAATTTGTTTGTATGTGTGCGTTTTTTTGTGAATAAAAATTTGTGTGTCTTTATTTATTTATTTTTGTATTTTAAAGTTTTTTTTTCAAGCCTTAGCCCGGGGCGCTAATGAACTCAGTTTGCTGTAAAGAGCGCCAACTTGTTAATAATTATTTATAAAAAAAAACAACACGAAATTGTTGTTGTTGTTGTTGTTGCTTTTAACGCGTTCAACTGGCTTTTGAATTGATTTTGGCAATTAAAGTTTTAACACGAAATTGAATAAGTACCAAAAAAAATAACTCAATAAACCACGATAGGCAAAAATTAAAGTTATTAAAAATATTTTAAAAGCCATTCAATGATTTTGATTGATGAGCAGAAATTCTTGATGTTTTTTTTTAACTTTTATATTAATTTATCAGCTAAATAACAAATATTACAGTAGACACTTGTAAATTAGAATTCTTTGAACTTAGATTTTTTGTGAAGAATAACATAAGACAAGAAGATGCGAGTCCGTACAGCATAGCCTTTTTTTGTCCTTCCTAAAAAAGGGTTCCTTTCAAAGAGTTGCGATCACTGCGCCCAAAAGGTCTTTTGTGCCATACCCTTAAATTAGAGCAAAAGACTTTCCGCTTTCCGCATGAATAGCAGTGGGTCTTTTGTTGGTATTGACCTAAGATGGAAGGGACTAATCCGTTCCTTTTCCATGTGACAGGCTCTGTTCCATACCAGCGCTGGGCAGTCACAGAGAATATGTCTGGTGGTTACATCGTCTTCTAGACAGAGTCTGCACTCTGAAGAATCCGATAGGGTAATTTCCTCTAGATGGTATCTAACAGTGTGGTGGTCAGATAGGTATGCTACCAGGAACTTTAAGTCCGCTCTGCCAAGACCTTTTGTCTTGATTGCATCCAGAGGTTTGACAAGCAAGCACTTTAGCTTGACGAAGCCCCGGAAGGGAGAACCAGTATCTCCTATGTTCTCCCGCAGCCTATTTGTTTATCATGGCTTTGATTGTGGACCAACCAATACCACAAAACGTCTCAGGAGATGTAGTCAGGTACCCTGTCGTTCTAGATCGTCAGCGATCGTGTTACCATCCGCTCCTGAGTGTCCAGGTACCCAACATAGCACGACTTTGTCCCGGGCGGACAGGGTTTGGTGGCAGTTATGACATTCTTTAACAATCTTGGAGGAGATGCTCCAGGATGATAGTGCCCCTATAGCAGTTTAGCTATCTGAATAAATGCATATGTTTGCTCCCCTAGTTCCTTTGATAGGGATACTAAGGGCGCAGGTCTCTATGGCATGAATCTCCGCTTGAAAGACGCTGGGCCTGATGCCCATTGCGGTGGAGATTCTGGTGTTTGGTACACCGACTCCAATACCTACACCTTGCTCAGTTTTGGACCCATCCGTGAACCATTGTTGCCACCGGAGGTTTCCACAGGGGCTGCCATCAGCCCAAGTCTCTCGACGTGGGAGAGTATATCTAAATTTCTTGTTTTGAAATAGTTCCGTGATCATAAGATCTGATCTAGAGGAGATCGATACGTCAGAAAAGGAATATATAAGTGCGGCAGGACCAGTGTCATTTGTTGAGAGATCACATCTGGAGATCTGGATACGTAGTAGACTCTGCATGGCTGACTTTTTGATGAAAATGTGCAGGGGGTAAGTCCAAGGACAGACTCCATGTCAGCTGTCGAACAGGTACGCATAGCTCCCGAGGGAGATATACCTACTAGTCTTTGAAGCTTGCTGCCTTTCTTAATAGCCACAATTTTCCTGCGTCTTGGGCCACCACACAAGGGCTGCATATGTGACGATAGGCCGTACCATCATAGGGTATACCCATTCTGTAATATGAGGGCTGAAGCCTCATGTGCTGCCAAAAAAATTTCTACAGGCCCCCATGGCTCGAGTAGCTTTGGAGAGCACTTTTTCTAAGTGTGAGTTCCAGTTGAGTCGTTTGTCTAGGACCACTCTTAGATATTTGACCTATTCTAATACTTCACTTCAGTGTTATTTATAACACGGTTTTGAGCTCCATGTTGTATCTCTTCGTGAAGGGAACAATCACAGCTTTTTGGGGGTTGATGCTAAGCCCTTCACTTAGACACCAGTTTAGGGTAATTTGACGAGCATTATCCATCATCTCTCTGATGGTGCTTTCGTATTTAACCGTCACTATGATAGACATATTATCTGCGTACCCAATGACTTTGTAACCAAGTTTGGTTAAAAGTTTGTCGATTACGAGAAACCATAGCAGAGGAGATAACACACCTCCTTGTGGACAGCCCTTTACAGCTCTTATGCTGACTGTTGTGCCTTCTAGAGATGAAGTTATGTCCTTCTGTCGGAGCATTCAATCCTCAATCCAAGCGGTTACAAGTGTTTCTATGTTCTTACGAGCCAACGCTCTAGAGATAGAACCAAACTGACGTATTGTCGAAAGCTCCCTCGACATCCAGGAATGGATGTCTATGTTCTTGGAGTCAAAAGCGTTTTCAATCTTTCTGACTTGGTGGTGTAAAGCAACCTCATTTGACTTCCCTTTGGAATAGGCAAAGTGCATTGGATGCAGCGGGTTCGCGGCTTGAGGTTTATTTCTGAGAAGATCGAGAACTGTCTCTACTGTTTTCAGAAGGAATGAGGTTAGACTGATCGGTATGACTTGGATTTGTCTATTGGCCTGTTGCCAGATTTGGGGATGAAGACAACCCGCACTCTCCTCTAAGAGTGAGGTATGTATCCCCAGTCAAAGCTTGCTCTAAACAGACAAATCAGTGGGTTTAGGATGAAATCCAGACATTTCTGGAGAAGTGATCGAAAAATATGTCCCCTTGAAAGGTTAAAAGGAACCAATTGCCTATATTATTTTGTCGGCATCGAAAATAGTGTCAGATAATCTGGCAGCCCCTGGGAGGTTTGGCTCAATCCAATTTGAGAGTTAAGCATCCCCGCTGCCGATTGAAGAGCCTGGAAAGTGAGTTTGGAGTAAAAGCTCCAAAGTTTCCCTACGATCTGAAGTGAAGGAACCATCACTCCTGCTCAACAGACCCACCCCGTTTGAGGACTCTTTGGCTATGACTCGCTGAGTCTAGCCGCCTCTATAAGGTTTTGGACATTATTGCAAAAGTTCTTGCAGGATTCCCTTTTAGAGTTTCTGATATCCTTGTTGTAGTCATTGAGAGCAGCCTTGTACTCCTCCCATTGTCTGGCTTTCATAGCTTTATTGAAGAGTCTCCTGACAAATAAAAAAAATATTTTCGAAAACCAATTGATGAACCTCTACTGTACCTACCAGTTAAAAATATGATTGATCAATTATTAAAAAAAAAACAAATATGTGGAAAATAACTTACCAATTTAAACCGTGATTCTTTCTTATCAACAAATGATTGAATTCCCAATCATCTTTGATAACTGACTGGGCGCTGCAACTAAATATATATTTAATTTTATTATTTATTATTATTATTTTTTTTATGCCTTGTTGTAACCGGAGTTGACAATTAGGAAAATAGATAGCGCCATTCGATTGGCTTTTGTATTTATCTTCTCTATTTTTCTCTATTTTTTTCTTCTATATTTCATTTTATCGCTGAAGATAAAAGTTGGCCTTATGTATTTGTGACTTAATTAGTTTGGCATTTTGTTGTTGTTGTTATTTGTTTATCTTAAAGTTGGACGGACAGTAAAAACCGGATTTTATATACCCAATAGTGTGGGGTTAATATTATATACCTATACATATAAGGCAGTATGTATAACTAATTAATTAGAGATGCCGCAGCTTTGATAAACAATTATGTATAAACAAAACGAACATGGCTTGTTTTTGTCGTCTTGTTTTTTTTGTTTTTATTTTAGTATATACTAATTTATAACTAAATAAGAGAAACTTTCTTGAAATAGAACATTTCATTATGACTAAGAAGTATCTTTTGATGATTAAGCTTGCGAAAGATACAATTTGACGCCTTGACAAAACCAGCTAGACATGTGCTACCAAAATAATTAGTAGCTAAAATTTGTTTAAAATTTATGTACAAGTAGTATATAGAGCGTCAACCTTGAGCTTTTGCCAAGTTTTGGGTATATTTGCCCAGCGGAAAATACGTCAAAAAATAATCAAAATTGTCAGATACGTTTTTAATCATTAAAATGTGATATATAGATTTAAGAACGCAAAGCGCATAAATGTCAAAATGTAGAATCGTAAAATTTTCTAAGGTCAACACATGCCACAGTTATACATAGTACCAAATACCATATAGAGCAAGATCATAGCTATAGATACATACCATTGAAAAGTATCTGCGGCTATTTTTGTAGCTATATCTTGCTTTAAACTTTTATGAATGAAATTTTAAGTTGTTTTTCTTTTCTTTTGCGTGATAAAAAAACAATAATAATTATGTTCATACTATATCCGCAGAGATATAGATAGATTGCCAAGATTATTAAGCATCTTAAGAGCGTTTCACAATAAACGATCATTGTTTACAGGGCCATAAATTAACTGCAAGTGTATTTATAAGCTGTACATAAGAAAAATATGATTTACGACAAGTTCAGCCATTTAAAATGACTATGTAAATATAAATATGAAAATATTTATATGCCTGCCAACAAGTCAATCACCATATGACGCTGATAAATTTAATCGCCAGCGGGCTAGGCCAACTAAAAATAATAATAAAAATACGCGAAAAAAAACCCTGCAAAAATAAAGGAAAAACAAACCATGCAGAAAAAAACAAACTTTAAAGTGCCAACTCATAATAGAATTTACTATATAATCGAATGGGTTTTTTCTTCTTGTGTATTTATTTAACTATCAGCGGTGGAGTAACTGAATGCAGCAATTGATTAAGCAGAAATACGATGATTTACACTGCGGGATATTTGAATAGAATAAATAAAAGGACTGAATTGAATTTAAAAAAATAGAGAGAATAGAGAGAGTTCTCTTGGTTTTGAAGCCAATTTTGAAAGAGATGGTTCCAATTTGACTTGGAATTAAGAGAGACTTGAAACTGCATATTATTATCCTTCTATTATATTAAAAAGTTTTTTTTCTCATATTTTTGAAAGTGTAGAACATGTTGTGTGTATAGCAGAAGATATTTGCTTCTCATGATGTTTTCTCATGTTTTATAAAGTAAGGAATCCACCGAAATGGGTAGAAAGAAGTTTAATTTGACTGAAGAGGAAAAGAAAGAGCGCAAGCGAGAATGGATGCGTAAAGCATCAAAGAAGAAGTATGAAAAGAATAAAGAAGAAATTTAATTTCAAATGGGATTCCCTGAGCCGCTTGCGTCGATGGAGGGGTGGGGGTTGGAGAGCGAAGCGAGCAGGGAGCGAAGCCCTCTAGTTTTTAATAAATGATACTATGGAAATAAAAAGCGAAATAAACTGAATATTATACTGAGAGCTGTGCTAAAAATGGTGATGGAATCTTAAACTTATGTATCTACTGCACGGGATCCCAAAATTGGTTCGAAAAGTAGAAAATTTTTTATTTTTTTTATTTGTTCATTTATTTCATTCATTTTTAGTATTTGCCTCCTTTTTACTCCAAATATAAGAGAAGCTTGATATTAACGATATTATCTATTTATACAACGCCTTCTAGAGACAATATTGTCAATTTTCTCTAGTAGCAATATTGGAAAACACCTATATTAAAGAAAAAAATCGATTTAGAGAAGTTCGTTATAAAAAAGTTGAAAAGTTAAATCCCTACAACATACCAAGTTTTCCTATCCCTTGCAATCTTTCACCCGAAAAAAATCAAGATTACTGTAAAAACATATTTATAAATTGTTTGAAAAAATTAATAAAACTACTTTAAAGATTTAGACGAAAGTCCACAAATATATATTTGCCAAAATTATTATATATAATAAAGTCAATAAAGTTGTCATAACTTTTTTAGAGAAGTTAATAATTATACCAAAAGAGCTTTAGGAATCTCCTCATATACAGAAATCGCGGGAGGTTCGCTTTTAAGTTTGTAAAATTGTGCTACAAAACTCATTGCAAATAAAGCTATAAAATTGTTCTCGATTGTGATGCACGAAATTTTATTTATTATTGGATTGGGAAATAGTTTATAACGTTATTTGCATTTTTCCTTTGCAATTTTTACAAATCGATTTTAAATATTTCTTCGGCTTAAAAATTTGATCCAAAAATTTCGATCGGCTTTATTAGGTGATGATAGCTATTTCATACATATATATTATGAATAGTGTGGCCAGCTCAATTTTGAGAGAATCCGGGATATTTTCTGAACAAATTACTAAAATCTTGAACTCAAAATCCTTTTTTTTTTAAATTTTTTTTTAAGATGTTTATTGTTTTAAGACAGTATTATTTCATTACTACTATAAACGTTAGTTACACAATTTATTATATAAAGTTCTGCCCCAATTGGTACTATAACCCGATGCAAAAGTTTCATCTGGATGTTACTTCTAAAACCGAGCTATGTCCCGGTTTTTCCGAGCCAACTGGTCACACTAATTATGACTCATTTTAACAAAATGTGCGATTTTTATAAAATAATGACTTTATGTCTTAATTTTTGATTGATATAGCTTTTTAAAATCGATTTCGTCCTAATTTCATACTCTCCCAGCAATACTTAAAATAAAATGATTTTTCTTAGTTTCAGTTTTACTTAAGAAATTTTCTTTACATAACTCTTAAAATGTTTTTTTTTTGGTTAAAAGTCGTTTTTTGGATTGTGTCAAAAATCTTTTTCGGCCTAGTGTTAAACTCCCTCAACAGTATTTCTAAAACATTGATTGATTTGGATTGAATTTGTGTTTGAGTGAGTTTTTTACCGAAGCACTTATAAGATATTTTATTTCATCGAAAATTTTATCTGAAACTTACAATTAGCTTGGAAATTAAGAAATTTATGGGCCAAGTTTTAAACTCCCCCCGCAGTATTTCTAAAACATTGATTGGTTTGGATTGCATTTGTGCTTGAGAGAGTTTCTTTCCATAGCACTTATAAGATTGTTTTTTTCAAAGAAATTTTTTTCTGAAACTCACAATTAGCTTAGGATTTAAGAAATTTATGAGCGTTGTCCCAATTAAGACAAAAAAAAACCATTTCAAAATTTTTGCATCGGACTTCGTTTAGAATTTATACTAATAACAACATAGTTGGAGCTGTTGGAAACAAATCAAATTTGAAAATAGATCTGAATATTTAAAAAAATTCTGTAAAGTTTTAACAAAAGTTGGAACAAAATTTGTCCAATATATGGATCCGTGTTTAGGCTGCTCGATAGAATAGACGGAAAGTGGCAATACTAAAAAACCTCTAAGAATCCCATCGATTGGAAAAAATAAATTTATAAGTGCCTACCAACAAATTGAAATAATCAAAAGTTTTTACATAATTTTAAAACAATTCGTTATTTTCCAATTTTTAATTGTTGATTATCTCACTTTTTATTTAAATGTCATATCATATATACTATTAATATATTGTTTAATTTACTAAGTTTTAATTCACGCACTTACGTGGACAGTCACTCTCTGAGAAATACTTTCTTCGAAACGGCTATGCCCGTGATTTTTTCGCCTGTTTCAAATAATAAACGTGATTTCAGGAAAACCGGCTGTATTTTTTAAGCAACTTCTTGCATCAATCCACGAGAGCCTTTTTTTTGAGTATTGAGTAATGAAATTAGGAGATATTTAATGGAAACTAATCCTTCAGATTTTAACATTCATGCAATTTTCAATATAGGCTGGTCACACTAATGCACAAGTATGCCTTAAGCTCACCGTATGTTTCATCTTTCTAAAGTTTTATCGAATACAATCAATATTCTCCGACACAAGATTCATTTTGGGACGAGCTCTGCGAAGTTCATGCCGCAACCATCTATCCTGGTTTTCATCATACTTGAATCAAGGTGCTTCAAAAGACACAAATCAACGTAAGCACATTAATTCTATCTGATCAAATCCATTCCAAATATCAAAATAAATTAACGTGCGAAAATGTTCATGTGTTGGTTGAGTTATTCCACCAAGATGACTTTTTAAAACCGACACTAACTGACCACATAGAAATAAGAGAAAGTTCTGAGAAAGTTCTTGATAGAAGTCGCAAATCTGTGCTGGTCACACTTAAGATAGCCAAAGGCCATTCTCGTATCTTTTCTAGAAAATATACTAAAAGCAAGTTAAGCCACAAGCTAAACAAACGTTTCTAATTGATTAAGCTGTGGTGTACCCTACTACAACGACGATGAGTATATGCAATTACAATTAAACATGGAACAAGCGTTTCTACATATTGTATTTATGTACATTTATGTTTATATATAGTAAGTACATACATATATAAGTATATAAAGAACGTCCGCCAAATAACCGCAGTTGTAATTATTTTTACAAAATGCTCAACTCTCGATACGCTCTGTTTGAAATAAACAACGAAAACAAATGATTAGATGTGAGTAGCGTTGACTGCTTGGTTGCCTCAGTGGCAACAACAACAGCAACAACAACTATAGTTGCAACAACAACTACAGCAACAACAACAAACAGAGGCATTACGCATTGTCCAGCCAAGTGAACGACAGAGTAACAAACGCATGCGCTGATAGACGATGCAGTCCGCTGTGCCCGGCTGACTGACCATTACAAATGTTCACTTAGCCAAAGCATAGATATAGATACACTACTAACCACAAGCACACAGATACACTCACACACACACACACAGATACGCAATATATATGTAGTAGTTAGTAGTTAGTCTGAAGTCTGCGGCATAAATGCAGTTTGCAGTTTTTTGGTGTCGTTGTTGATTATTTCTACAAAAGCCACTAATGGATTTTGATATGCACAACACACCATGCCGACACACACACAGATACACACATAAAGACTATACATAGATACACAGATACACACGCATACAGACAGTTGCATATTTCTATTAAAATGATGTGCTTGCAAATATGCCAAGCTCGCTTCGTGCCGCTCCAAACCCAATCCCAAGCCGAATCCTAAGCTGTAGCTACTACAACTACTATGACTAGATAAAGTTCTTGCACATTTTGGGAAAGTGGAAACGTTAGAATATGGAGTGAATGTGCCGGCAAAGTGAGTGGTTTGAATAGTTGTTGTTATCGTGGTTGTTGTGGTTACCAGTGCTAGAGAGTAGAGTGAATAAGTGTGGCACTTAATTATCAAAGAAATTTAATTCCAACGAGGTTCAAAGAGCTATGGAACAAGAAGAGCTGAGCAGCTGACCAGCTGTCCATATCGCGAACTCAGTGGCGTAAACTGTGGAGATAGAGGGGTGCGGCCACATACCTGAAATGTATCTAATTATTTATTGGCTATCTTTTATCAGATTAGGGAACTTTTTAACGATCTACCCTAACTGATGTCTTATAAGTGTCAGAGGTGTTGATTTTTAAAAACAAACCCTAATAGCCTGTCTTAACTTTTCCTATAAGCTATGTCGAAGATTCTAGACGGTATAGGTAAGGAATCGCAAATCGCGAAGACGGCTGGAACTCTGGCGGAATGAGAATGGGACACTATGTCAGGTCGTCGAGTTTCCCGAGCACTTTAGAAGAGATATGATGCAAAGCGAACATCTGAACTCCAGCGTTTCCATAAACAAATGATCGGGACGGTGGTAGGAGTTGTAACGGGGCACTGCACCATAAGCAATATGGCTGAGAGGTTGCACGTTCCCCATCTCGATTTCCTTCGCAGCTGCGGAGAAGAGGAAGAGGCAGAAGGCGTTCAACACCCTGCTATGCGTCTGCCCAGAGCTTCTTAGAAGACGAACCCAGTTTCTGGGTAAACCATTTATTGAGGATTTGGGATTTGTGCCCATAGCAGATCTGGCTGCTCTCGTTGAATCTTCAAAATGGTTCTGCAACATGAGAGACTTAGGCGATTAGGGATGTACTAAAGATTTTGATCCTCCTCTACAATCCCTAACTTTCGTCAATTCTTTTACTCCCTCTCTTAAAATTAGGCACCATAATGGACCTCATAATCTCTGAGTGATCTCAGTCACTATCTGCGCTGCCTACACAACCTAACCCAACCAAAATTCAAACATTCTATAAATTTGTAACCCCCCTTTGTCAATTTCAACTACCCACTCCACCACTGCGCTGACTCTTGATTACGCGCCACGATAGTGATAATGGAAAGGAGTGCTACGTGGTCGGTCGTTTGGTTGGTTGGTTGCTTGGTCAACAACAAATTTTAAGGTGAGGTCAGCGATAGTGAGTCAAGCTAATAATTGGCTATGTGCCGGTAGAGCGTCTGTCCTAATGTCGCTGTCAAATGATGCGCTCCAGAGGCGCAACATAATGATTGGCAGCCAAAAGTAGCGGCATTATAGATGGCCATCATGATGCTGATCATAATGAACTCTCCTCAGAGCTTGGACTGACTAGCTGCTGGCTGCCTGCTGTCAGACAGCAAACAGTGCGAGTGATCTAATATGCCAACCAGACAAGAGACAAGCCATCAGCAACAGCCGCAGCAGCAGCAATCCAGGAAGCAGATCTCTACGGCATAGACACACGAGCACAGATGTTTTTGGCAAGAGAACAGCAAATAGAGAATTGTAAGAGTCATGGAGGCGCATGTTAGGGATTTGGCAAAGGGCTGGAAGTCGGCGCAGGCCGGGTGGCGGGGAGACCAAAAAGTAATGGCAAATGTTCCTGGCGACGGCGTTGCATGGTTCAATGAATTACTTCATTAGTGCAGGCGGCATGCGTTGGTCGTCGTCGTCGTCATCGTCATGTATCTCAAAGATACAGACGACGTGCAGTTGCTGTTGTCAGAGCACGCCAAGTGGCAAGTTCTTGTTGGCAGTCAGAGCTGGCCACTTGAAAGTGTTCACATGTTGCTGGCTGACGTTGCACGTTCACTCGCTCTCCCGCTCTCTCTGTCTCTGTCGCTGCTTGCCACAACATCAGCGCGTCAACTGTGCGTGGAAATTAGCTGCGCCGCTGCCGCAGCCGCTGTTACTTAGTGACTCCTGGACTGACTCCAGTAGGTAGGTAGGATCTGTTGTCCACTTTGGTGCGCTGCTCACATATCTGCGCTTAATTGCGGAAGTTATGAGCATGGAATTTTAATTATTTCAAGCGCTGTCAACTAACAACTGGGCCTACCTGGGCCTGCTGTTCCACTGCCTTGGCTGCCTTTTCCCCGCTGCTGTGGCATTGTTTTGTTGCATTTACAGTTAGTGCCTCAAAATTCTGTGCTGCACAAACATCCGGCATTACTCTCTGTTAACTCTCTATAAGTAGGTTTGTACATAGATCTCTTACATTGTTGTTGACATTCTTCATTTGAGTTTGGCTCCATGTGGGTTAGAAAGTGTTAACTCAAATGATTGTATTGTAGTTTGTTGTGGTTCTTGTTGTTGGCATTGTCGTTGATGTAGCTGTACCCAATTTTCACCATATTTAGTTCTAGGTATTTCTCAAACGTGACACTTTCAAATAGCTTTCAAATGTCGACGAGCGTGACATTTTCCTAAATGCTTTTCGCGCGACAGACTTGAATGCTTACTGGCAATGCCACGCACACACCAAGCTATATACTGTAGTATATACTTTATACCTTAAAAGGTAGTATACATATATACAAATACCTGGCTAGTTACACATTTCTACAGCTGTTCGTTTTTTACCTTTTATGAAATGTTTTTGTGCATCATGTACCTAGAAAAGTTGAGCCATGTTTTAGGCGAAGGCTTCAGCTGGGTTTTAAGCCGGGCTTGGTTCCTGGGAACATTTTTAGAGTCTACTTTTAAATTTTAGTTCTTGGCTTCAGCGAAGATAAGCAATATTTTCTTTTGACCTACCTCTTAGAATTTCTCATTTTGGGAATCTTGCGAATACTAATTCAGAGGCTTTTCCTTCATACAGCTGAGCTTAAAGTTTGAAAGTCCTATCCACTTCATTCCACTACTACGACTTCATCCTCAAATTAAAAGTCAAAGTTGGGTTCCAAGCCCGGAATCCAGGCGGAATCCATTTGAGTTAAACGAATGACTTAGCACTTCTTTCCGAGACTTTCCGAGAATCTCTAGACGGAATCCAGTTGAGCTGTTTAGTCAGTTAGACTTAACACTTCTTTCCGAGACGTTTCCAGGATCTTTAAATTGAAGCTAAAGGCGTAATCCTCTTAAGATTCAGTTAAGATTCCACAGCGCAAAGTAGCTCACTACTCGCAGTCAAAGACTTAATCGGAAAAGACGAATTAATATCTTCTCAATAAGCACGGAGGCTCTGGCTACTGCTGCATGCTCACGAATAAGTAGTTCCTTAATTCCCTTTACATTCCCCGCAGTCTAGAAGTGATCTGAATGTTACAATATTGTTATCAGCGGAAAAGTTAGGATAAATAAGCAGACACAGAGATGTCGAGACAAAAGTAATACTAGGTGGACACTTACGATGGGTCGTAAGCGTACTGCTTTAATTCCAATGAAAAAAACATAGGCTTCCTTAGAAAACTGTGAACCGGAAGGGAATCTCCCTCTGACGAAAGGCCAGAGAATACTGTCTATGGCTATGGCCTTCAGTTCGAAGATATGGTGAGCGAAAGATCCTTAGACAGTGGGCATAGATAGGGTGGAGGTCAGGGGGATCTACCACTCCTACGGCTATGTCTTACAGTTCGAAGATAAGTTGAGCGAAAGATCCTTAGACAGTGGCATAGATAGAGTGGAGGTCAGGGGATCTACCACTCTTAAGGCTGTGTCCTGCAGTTCGAAGATATGTTGAGCGAAAGATCCTTAGACAGTGGCATAGACAGGGTGGAGGTCAGGGGGATCTACCACTCCTATGGCTATGTCCTACAGTTCGAAGATAAGATGACCGATAGATCCTTAGATAGTCGCATAGTTAGGGTGGAGGTCAGGGAAATCTACCACTCCTATAGCTATGTCCTAAGCTCGAAGATAAGTTGAGCAAAACATCCTTAGACAGCTGAATAGATAGGGTGGAGGTCAGAGGGATCTATCACTCCTATGGCTATGTCCTACAGTTCGAAGATAAGTTGAGCGAAAGAGGCGTCTAAGGAGACAGTGGCATAGATAGGGTGGTGGTCAGGGGGATCTATTACTCCTATGGCTATGTCCTACAGTTCGAAGATAAGTTGAGTGAAAGATCCTTAGACAGTGGGATAGGTAGGGGGAGGTTAGGGGGATCAACCATTATTTCAGTAATACATTTCAATCAAATTTATGGAGACAAACGAGTTGGAGGCTCACTTCGAAAAAGCTCTTTACGGGGTTTTTTTTTTAATCTGCTCTTAAAATGCATTGATGTTAATGGTCCTTGGATCTCGACGGTGAAAGACTTTCTATTTCTACCAACCTTAACTACATTTCGAAGATATCTGTTTAGTTCAACTCTTGTCTATCTTTTCTTCGATCAGGAATGGACTTAGGAGAAACCCTTGGTGTAAAATGTCGTAGTGTGAAGACGTGAAAATTGAAGATTAAAATGAGTTTTATAAGGTTCATTAAAGATCTATACCATCGGTAAAAGGCATTTGCTTAAAGATACTCCTTCAAAATGCTGTTAAAGATATTGGAATACATTTTCACCCCTGCGTTGGC
The DNA here is from genome assembly GCA_037043745.1 of Chymomyza amoena. Lineage (NCBI taxonomy): Eukaryota > Metazoa > Arthropoda > Insecta > Diptera > Drosophilidae > Chymomyza > Chymomyza amoena. The sequence goes on from JBAMAX010000145.1 coordinate 178,842, forward strand.
ATTGACAAAGTAGGCCCTCCGTACTTCCTTTCCTGAAACATCTTGAAAGTGCAACTTTTCTAGAAAACCGAAATAAATTCAAACTGTGCATGATCTATTCTCATCTGGCTGGCCTAGAGCGACACAAAGCATAATCTATCTATGGCTTTGTTCTTGTTCTTTTGCTTTCTTTTCTGCTGCGTTTTCTGTGCCAAGCTTATTTGTTAGAAGCTAATGTGTGCGTGTGTATCTGTGTGTGAGAATGTATCTGTCGTGGCTGCTTATTTATTTATTTGTTGTATGTATTTGTCTTTGTCGTTGCCAACTTTGCGTTGGAGTTGAGCTGAGGCAAGGCAGTTGCCTTCTAAAGGCCAAGTGGCCAAAAGACGAGTCAGTTACTCAACGCAGCAGTCGTCAATTCGTCATTCAGTCAGTTAGTAGTTTCCTTGCACACACACACACACAGTTAACTTGGCTAAGAGCAGCTGATGCCGGGCCAAAATGCGCACTGTGACGTGTTGTTGTTATTTTTGTTATGGTTGTTGCTGTTGTGGCCGTTGCAGAGATGGATGGAGACGTCGCACAGTGGCTCAAAAGCTGAAAATCCGTTGCAAAAATCATATCTTCTAAACAAATTGAGATATTTTTATGAATTAAATTGCAATTGAAAGAAAAATCTTTAGGCTTTTAAATAAGTATTCATACATGGTGATACGATATCTACGAGTTGCGCAATTTGTTGTTCAAGTTGGATTTTGTGGACTGTGCAATATTCGCTCTTGAACAATATGTACATATTTTTTGCATATTTTCTAATCCAATTAAGATATTTTAATGAAATAAAT